>JARDYJ010000007.1:54256509-54324009 GCA_029215755.1 Spea hammondii
GACAAACGGACAGACAGACGGACAGACAGACGGACATCTCCGCCCCACCGGCAGCCGTTTGTTCATTTGTAGAATGTGAAAGTTTTGGGAATCCAGAAAAATCCGACTCAGCATTTTAATTAATAGAAGACAATGGAAAATTCCGGGATTCAGAAACGCCAGGGGCAGACCTGGGAACTCTTGCCACGCCCCCGCTCCCCGCCCATTTTCCCTTTAAATGGGGTGTTTCCCGCTGTCGTTGGCAGGAATGCCCCCAACATCAGCGGGAACTCCCCCAAAGTCAACGGGAACGCCCTCGACATCAGCGGGAACGCCCCCGTTGTTAGCAGGACCCCCCACCGACGTCACGGCGGGTCTCTGCTGGTGGCAAATCTCAGCCGATAACCCGAGCAGATATTAATCTGAATAAATACGAATTACGTAAAGAGACGTCAAACAAACATCATTCAGTAATCTCCCCGCCGGAGGAGTGAAAATCTAACTCAAATGTATATTATTTTCCTGAAATGACCCAAAAAGTTGCCGGATTCCACCAATCCCCAAAGAGCCGTTATATTTGGAGACAGAATGAGATTTTTTTGAAATTCGGTTAATTTATAATTTGCCAATAATGCAGCAGATAAAACGCCGGAGTGGTTTTAATGAGGATGCATCGCGTATAACGTCTGATCGGCACGAGACTCGGCAGCCTGGGCTGAGACGGCGATGTCTTCCATTCTTTTCATATTAAAACCAATTAGAATCCATGCGGAATTTTAATATTTTGAGTTTTAGACAAAAATTTTACCGAAAGCCTCCAAATTCCATCAGAAAAGTTCAAATAATTCTAAACAGCAAACACTCTTAATAACCCTAAATCCAGACACCGGGCACTAAAGCGACTTTTGGGGGATTGGATGAATGTCAATGGAGGTTAATGGATGGCTTTACTTTACTGAGAGGGTGGCAGGTAAGTGGAGCAGCTTCCCAGCAGAAGTGGTAGAGGGTAATACAGTGAGGGTATTAAACATGCGCGGGATAGACATACGGCTCCTGAATCTAAGAAGAGACCAACGACTGATTAAGGTTTGAGTCGTTACAGCAGGAGAAACGGGCGGCTAGACGGGGGCCGCTGGGGGCCGATCTGCCGGCGGGTTCTGGGTTTCTATGTTTTTATAAATCGGGGTCTGTGAAGCCATAATGAATTCATAAATGGGGTCCCGGCCCAGACACATGTATGACGCGGAAGGACTTTGACGCCGTGTAACACAGAGGAGCCGGCGGGGGCCGTAACAGATATTGGGAAGAGCTCAGAGGCGGCCGGACGATCCCAGGTGAGGTCACGGCGTGCGGAGTCCGTATTAAATCACAACGGGGACGATCAGACGGAATCAGGTGTTTCACGTAAAACACATTTTGACGCAGAAAGTAAAAATAACAAGAAATGATTTGATTGGCGGGTGAAACGACGACGCGCCATAAAAATACAATTAGCGAGGAGCCGTTTTAGGATTCAATTAAATTTTGTTAAAACAATCGTAAAAAAAGCTTTATTTCCATCTCGTAAAACGACTTCTCCAAATACGTATTCCCAATATTGTGCCGTTCGTATGATTTTTTTTATTGACCATAAAACGAGGTTTCAGCTCCCGGACCCCTCCGCGGCAGAAAATCAGGCGCCAGAAATGATTATTTTTATCAGTGAATTTATTTCTGTTAATATTTACCAAGAATCGACCAAAAATTATTTCAGACGCTTTTTTGGGGCAGTCCTGACCGGTGAAAGCAAAGAAAACAAGACAATGAACGGGTTAAAAAACAGCTGATTTTACACATATTTGAAACGACGCAAAAGTTTGCAAATCTTACATTTATCCAGCAGCTCGATAAATACTGAATACGACGAACAGGATGAAAGATCACAAAAGCAGCAAAAATTCACGTTTAAAAAACCGGATTCCAATAATTAATGAATAATATTAGGATTATATGAAATATTAAAAATATAATTAAATTATATAATTGATGAAATTTCATTGTAAATAATCATTGAGACAGAAAAGTGCAGAAAAAAGCATTACATTTGTGCATTTTGTGCATATTGGTGAAGTTGCCGTCGGCGACACGTTGTTGCGTAATTTTAGGGTAAGATTGCTAAATCCTCCTTAGTCTCTCACGCCTCTGCCGGTACCCGACCCGGTTATTGGCTTTTTAACCAAATTGCCCTTAAATCACATGAAAAAATTGCCCCTTTTCAGTCCGTTACTGTTAACACTTTGTTGTGCGCTGGATTTCTGTGCGTTCCGTGCGTTTTTTTTGCCCTCGTTGCCATTGGATTCCCGTTTCCCGGCTCGCGCATGTTCTGGACTCCGTGCAGATCATTGTGTTTGCGCTCCAGGGAAAGCGTCTCTGTGAAAGATCTTTATGACATCTGCAAAGAGTCCGTTTCCCTCCAGTCCGTCTGTAATATCGCTCATTTTTCACTTCATTATGTCGATTCCCGGCAGGAAACCTCCTTGAACGGGCTGGGTGAGCGGCCGCGCATGTTCTCCGTCCTGCTGCAGAGCGTCACTCCGTGTCAGCGCTAAATATACAGCGAGGCGCCTACAACGGCACCTAAAGTACTCACCGTATTAATAATATTAAACTTATAGATGACGGGAGATCCTCGCGAACGACATCACTTCCTGGGATAAAACAACAAATTTAACAATAATCGCTGAAACGCGGCAAAAAGAGCCCATTTATCCTCCGCTAAACACGAGGAGACGATTCACGGAGGAAGCAAATTCTTCTATTTTACCCTTTTCTCCAGAATTAAAGATCTCAGAAGATTCCATCCGATTTCGCTTTCAGGAATTCTTAAAAATAACGATTAATTCTCCTTATTTTAATTTTTTTATTTATCAATTTATTTATTTATTAAAAGCTGAAGACAAACAAAAAACTCCAATCAAATCTCATAAATATATATATATTAGTCTGGATTCCTTTAAACGGTGAAAATTCACGTTAACTTTGAAGTAAAGTCTGTAAGAGGAGCCGCCGCGTTCCGCCCCGACGTTTAATATTATTATTATTTCAAGAAAAATCACTAAAAGAGCAGAAATTCCGTGAAATCTAATTGCATCCGGATCGGAAAAGAAGGATAAATGTAACGAGAAACCGGCTGCGCGTAAACATTAATGACCGGTCTCGGTGAAAATGGCAGGACGGTAAAATGAATGAATGGTCTTGGTTAGACTGTCAGCTTTGGGGCCAAGAAGCCTGGATTTTAAGGCTGTGTCACCGTCCGGAGTCTCCCTCCTAATTCTACGAGGCGGATGCGAAGTTTCTATGCAGTGAAATCCGCCGGACAGGAAAAGTCTGGAATAAAAGAGTGAAATTGAATGAATTATCCTGGAATTTTCTGAAAACGTCATATTCTCCCCAGAAATCCGGCCGCTGAGCGCCAACTCCGCAGGGGGGGGAATGGATCTCCGAGCGGAGCGGGTAAAAGACGGCTCTGGACTCAAAGAAAGCGCCGGTTTCCGAGGGCCGGCAGTCGCCGCCGACGCTCTCATTCCTTCACTCGCAGCGCCCGGCGCGGTGCTTAGTGCTTCGCGGTAGGAATCCCGGATTCAGATCGCCGGCCGTCGGCTCGTCTGGTCGCCGGATAGTTCCGTGCGGTTTGGTCGCCCTGCTGCAGAATGTTCCGGTGAATGTGGATCAGGGTTTCCTTTTTTATAATAATGTTTAGAATGTTTTGTTTTTGTTACCGGATACCGGAACCTGCCAGAAATGCGTTAATATTTGGGGAATAAAATGTTATTTACAGCAAGCGGAGCCGGTCAGTGCCCGCTCCCCGCTCTCTGCATTCGGTGCCCGCGCCCCGCTCTCTGCATTCGGTGCCCGCGCCCCGCTCTCTGTATTCAGTGCCCGCTCCCCGCTCTCTGTATTCAGTACCCGCGCCCCGCTCTCTGCATTCAGTACCCGCTCCCCGCTCTCTGTATTCAGTGCCCGCTCCCCGCTCTCTGCATTCAGTGCCCGCTCCCCGCTCTCTGTATTCAGTGCCCGCGCCCCGCTCTCTGCATTCAGTGCCCGCTCCCCGCTCTCTGTATTCAGTGCCCGCTCCCCGCTCTCTGTATTCAGTACCCGCTCCCCGCTCTCTGTATTCAGTGCCCGCGCCCCGCTCTCTGCATTCAGTGCCCGCGCCCCGCTCTCTGTATTCGGTGCCCGCGCCCCGCTCTCTGTATTCAGTGCCCGCTCCCCGCTCTCTGTATTCAGTGCCCGCTCCCCGCTCTCTGTATTCTGTGCCCGCTCCCCGCTCTCTGCATTCAGTACCCGCGCCCCGCTCTCTGCATTCGGTACCCGCGCCCCGCTCTCTGTATTCAGTGCCCGCTCCCCGCTCTCTGTATTCAGTGCCCGCTCCCCGCTCTCTGCATTCAGTGCCCGCTCCCCGCTCTCTGCATTCTGTGCCCGCTCCCCGCTCTCTGCATTCAGTGCCCGCTCCCCGCATTCAGTGCCCGCTCCTCGCTCTCTGTATTCGGTGCCCGCTCCCCACTCTCTGCATTCGGTGCCCGCTCCCCACTCTCTGCATTCGGTGCCCGCTCCCCACTCTCTGTATTCAGTGCCCGCTCCCCGCTCTCTGCATTCGGTGCCCGCTCCCCACTCTCTGCATTCGGTGCCCGCTCCCCACTCTCTGCATTCTGTGCCCGCTCCTCGCTCTCTGTATTCGGTGCCCGCTCCCCACTCTCTGTATTCGGTGCCCGCTCCTCGCTCTCTGTATTCGGTGCCCGCTCCACACTCTCTGTATTCGGTGCCCGCTCCCCACTCTCTACATTCGGTGCCCGCTCCCCACTCTCTGCATTCTGTGCCCGCTCCTCGCTCTCTGTATTCGGTGCCCGCTCCCCCCTCTCTGTATTCAGTGCCCGCTCCCCGCTCTCTGCATTCGGTGCCCGCTCCCCCCTCTCTGCATTCTGTGCCCGCTCCTCGCTCTCTGTATTCGGTGCCCGCTCCCCACTCTCTGTATTCAGTGCCCGCTCCCCACTCTCTGTATTCGGTGCCCGCTCCCCCCTCTCTGTATTCAGTGCCCGCTCCCCGCTCTCTGCATTCGGTGCCCGCTCCCCCCTCTCTGCATTCTGTGCCCGCTCCTCGCTCTCTGTATTCGGTGCCCGCTCCCCGCTCTCTGTATTCAGTGCCCGCTCCCCACTCTCTGTATTCGGTGCCCGCTCCCCGCTCTCTGTATTCAGTGCCCGCTCCCCGCTCTCTGCATTCGGTGCCCGCTCCCCACTCTCTGTATTCGGTGCCCGCTCCACACTCTCTGTATTCAGTGCCCGCTCCCCGCTCTCTGCATTCTGTGCCCGCTCCTTGCTCTCTGTATTCAGTGCCCGCTCCCCGCTCTCTGCATTCGGTGCCCGCTCCCCACTCTCTGCATTCTGTGCCCGCTCCTCGCTCTCTGTATTCGGTGCCCGCTCCACACTCTCTGTATTCGGTGCCCGCTCCCCACTCTCTGCATTCGGTGCCCGCTCCCCACTCTCTGCATTCTGTGCCCGCTCCTTGCTCTCTGTATTCAGTGCCCGCTCCCCGCTCTCTGCATTCTGTGCCTGCTCCCTGCTCCCCGCGTGTTCTGTTAGCGGGATTTAGGTTGCGATGCGATCGGATAAGAATGTTCCGGAATGGCGTCCGCACGGATTCTCCAGGATAATGTTTGGAATGAGGCTTCTTTTTGAGGCATCTGGGCGCAGCTCCCGGGCACCGGAGACTAAACACTGCGCATGTTCATCGCGATAACGGTGATGGATGAGTTTATTCTCCCCGTATCATCTCTTACAAATCAGACAAGAATTCCTTCCTCCATCGGCGGACGTTTTCCTAAATCCCCCGAGATTAACGGATTTCAGGTTACATCAGAAACGGCCAGAACTATTTCCAGGCGGAACGCGAGGCCGAGCCGGGACCTGGAAACGTTTACTGCCATAAAACCCGCAGAAATGAATAAACCTGCGCAGCCCCCCCTCGCTGAACGGAGATAAAGAATAATGAAACCGGGACGAGGGGCCAGCAAAGAAAGACAGGAACCGATCTGCTGGGGCGGCGGGCGATCTGCTGGGCGATCTGCCGGGCAGCGGGCGATCTGCTGGGGCGGCGGGCGATCTGCTGGGCGATCTGCCGGGCAGCGGGCGATCTGCTGGGGCGGCGGGCGATCTGCTGGGCGATCTGCCGGGCAGCGGGCGATCTGATGGGGCGGCGGGCGATCTGCTGGGCGATCTGCCGGGCAGCGGGCGATCTGATGGGGCGGCGGGCGATCTGCTGGGGCGGCGGGCGATCTGCTGGGCGATCTGCCGGGCAGCGGGCGATCTGATGGGGCGGCGGGCGATCTGCTGGGCGATCTGCTGGGGCGGCGGGCGATCTGATGGGGCGGCGGGCGATCTGCTGGGCGATCTGCCGGGCAGCGGGCGATCTGATGGGGCGGCGGGCGATCTGCTGGGCGATCTGCTGGGGCGGCGGGCGATCTGCTGGGCGATCTGCCGGGCGGCGGGCGATCCGGTTAATGGACGGAGGTTCCAGTAAATAACATATTTTTTGCAGGATCAGCATATTTTGTGTTTTTTCCACTCGTTAGACGAATGTTTTCTGTGAACAGCCGGCCGCCAGGTCCCCCCCCCCCCCCCGGCTGAGCGCAAACACCGGCCGCGGCCACCGGCTGTGACAGACCTGCCCCGGGGGTAACAGATACATCCAGAATATGTTAATTCGGATCAGCGACTCCGACAACCTTCATACCTTCATTACCCGCCGCATCGCAGAGTAACCCTTTGGGTGCCGGGGCAGAGGGACCCCATTCGGAATGCAGGGAGAGGGAGAAATTTCAATAAAAACGTGACTTTTGGCCATTTATCTGTATGAAGCCGGCTGCGCCCCCCAACACCAGCGTTACCGGCAAGAGCACAAGAGGCAAACCAGTAAAATAAGGCACTGGGACCGGTCATCCTACCGGCCTCGCTGCCAGAGAGAGTTCGCCCCAAAAACACAATTTGGCAAGTTTATTGAAAATGTATATTTAAAAAAAAATGAATAACTCCGTTTCCTGTCGCCATGTGAAGGATTCTAAAGAGAATTATTGGGGTATAAATCCCACCGAGGCTCGGGGCCGGACCACCGAGCAGCGTCTGTGAGACTCGTCTTCCTTATCCTTAAAACTAATCGCAGGACTCGGGGGCAACGTCAGCGAATCCAGGTCTGGGGGTCCGACATTCATCACATTGTACAGCGCTGCGGAATATGTTGGCGCCATATGAGAGAATGATTACTATCCCAAGGCTTTCTTATTCCATCTCATTCTAACGAATGACATCAGCGGGTCTCCTCCTTACGCTCTTCATCCTCCTCCCAAATACCCCTTTCCCAAGCGTACCCCCCGCGCATGCTGCCTCCGTGAGACCCTCCAAAGGACAAAAATATCGCGACTACTTAATATTACATTATTATTTAATGATCTGTATAGCGCCATCATATTCTGCAGCGCTGTACAGAGGGCTACGGATTTTGCTGTTTCCTAAAAAATAAAGATTTTATAAAAACAATAACAGCCCCCGGAATATTCTTTCCTGAAATCCTCTTATTTTCTGCAAATTTCACTTCGGAATTGAGTTCCTTCTTTATTATTTGTTACTTTGTGTTTCCATATCATTCAATGCCCGGCATGCGAGTCCTGCACCTGTTCCCGGGGTTTGTTGCCGGTTTAATATTTCTTTTTACATCATCAGCTTGTTTTTGTAAATAGATTCCTTGATGACATCATTGAGATGAAAATATAAATAACAGAGAAACGGATTTTTTTAAACGATATGTATATTATATTAATATTTATTCTATTTATATATATCAGTTTTTTATTATTTGACAGACTTTTTTTGACCCAAATTCCTGTTTCTGTATACGTTTTAGGTGTTCTTCCGATGGGCCGCGTTCCGCCGTGGATGAGGACGGCACGAGTTGTTCTTGATTAGCAGATCCATCGGGGCCGCGGCAGGGCCGGGGGGTACGGAGCAGCCCGGGGGGCCGGATCGCTCTCGCTTTTAGTTATTCCCGAAACTGTTTTGTTTGCTGCGTTCGTTTAGCACAAAAAGTCGTTAAAGAATCAACCAGAATATTTCCAGAACCGGCCGCTGAATACGATAAGTAACGCAGACCACAGACATGCGAATGCATTAGGAAAGGAAGCCTCTGGCCCATGGAGCTTACAGTCTAAGTCAGAAGTGCTGGAATCGGGATCCTCGCGGGTGAAGGAACTCGGAGATCTGAAATATTTCTGCCTTTTGGGTTTTTAAAGCATTAACTGCATTTCATTAAAGTCTTCTCTGGGCCGCTATCCGTCGTCGTGGTAATTGGAAGGTGGGCAGCGCATGTCTTACGATCGATTCCTGTTAAAAACTATCCATTTATTGATATTCCGTATTCTTTGTACCTTCACATATTTTATTTGCTAATTACGGCCCCCGTGGTGCGGCCGGACTCGTTACCGCGGGAAATGTCACTCGTGGAACCGATTAATCTTTCAGCAGAAACGTTTATCTGACGGGAGAAGCCGCTTTAGGTCGGACGGTAGCGGCGGAGTCGGATCGTATAACGCACCGGAAAGCGCCCCGATCCCCCCCAAACCCCAATGGCTTATTCAGTAAAGGTCACCCCACGGATTACAAGCTGCCCTAAACCCAAAGCCCGACTGGCGATCATAAAGGGCTCTGGCTCTTTAAGGCCAGCGGCCACCTTTTGACGTATATGTGCGGCAGACTGCCGGGATCGTGCGCGACCACACAATACGTTTTTATGCTCACGTTGCATGCAGCCGGCATATCCAGCGAGCCGCAGCACCCGATCTGCCACGGAGCTGCAGGGCCGGTGAGTCTGCGGCGCCGTCGGCCCTTCGGGGCTGCATTGACCCAGATACTTTTCGTTAACCGTTTTGGCCGAGTCCGCATGCAGCGATCGCCTTCTCTCCCATTACTGATTCAGCAAATAAATCGTATTTCTGTAAAACGGCGTTCCTCGCAGCCGCTCGCTTTATCCGCAGAAACCGACTTTTCTTCTCCAGAACGGAGTTTGGAAACGTCAGAAAATTCTCGACAAAGGGCTCTGCCCGGGACTCGGGTTACATTTTTTCTCTAATGCTTTGGCTTCAATTCCGTCCAAAATTCCAAAGAAACTGACTTATCTCCGTCTGAAAAGTAGCTGAAATTCTCCAACCCAAAACGATGATTTTTTGCACTAAAAATGTCTGTGCGCAAAAAAAACAAAAACCTGCCTTCCCTCCGATATTCCAACGGGTATTACATCTTTAATCACAGAATACAGCGCGGCGCTCTAATTTTGTTTAAAACGCTGCAGTCTTTACAAAAACCAGATCCTTTTTTTGTTTTTTTTGTAAACCTCCTGCAAATTGGAAAGTTTTGGCCCGGACCGGCGGGTAGAATGTAAATCACGGCTTTAATGGCGCTCTTACGGAGTCGCACATCTGTTTCTGTTTTGTGGAAGTTAATAATATAACTGGCGAGTTTAAACGGCGCTCGGGTGAAGCGGCAGGCAGAGTCGGGCTCGGGAGAGGTCGCCCCGCGCGACGAGCCGCCGGCCCGGCAGTTGAAGCGTTTTCTCTCCCCGTCTCCGTCCTGACCCCGCGCTGCCTCCTTCCTCCGCTCTGCGAAGTTTGTCTTAAATAAACACGAAGGGGATTAGAGTCTCGCGCTCACACCTGCACGTTTCACGTTTTAATCCGCGGTTTTAGTAACTAATGCTTTAAAAAGCCGAGAGGAAGAAATGTTTGAGATCTCCCAGAATCGCAGCCGAGTCCCCCCGTCCGGGACGCTCTATTTATTTTTCTGCTAACCCTCTGCTAAAATGTTTAAATTTGACAAATGCCTGAAAAGAGGCAATATGGAGAAAATAATCAGACACATGTGTTTCTAATGATGTGCACGGAGCTGACGTAACGCGGGCCGCTGCGGAGAATCTCAGCGCGGTTACATTGTGCCGGGGGCGCCGCACCAGACGTTCCGAGCCTGGAGACGACGTTCATACAAACACAGCGGGCTCTGCGCGGCATGCGCGACTTCATTCATTTTACATTCCCATCTGTGCGTTTAAAGCAGCGGAAAAACTGGTTTATTGCACATCCCTCCCCAAAATCCCCTCCGAGTCTCACTCCAGATATCGTGCGGCGGCTTCTGACATCAGGGCTCACCTCGTTTTAGGTAGCCGGGGCTTGGCTCAAAAACGCGGCTCTTTCCGTCACTTTAAGAGTTAATACATTTTATCGTTATTATTATTTTACTGGGTCCTAAAAAAGTTCATTTTTCTTTCTTTTTCTAACTTTTTCTCCCAATCAGTGAATCGGTGCCACGGCTGACGTTAAAGAGGTCGGCGCGTTCTCCTCTCGGGGCGAAGGTGGGGGGGAGGCGACATAAAACGGATAATACACACGGGGTATATCGCGTTACGGAACGGAGCTGCGCATGTTCTGATGGGGCAAGATTTCTAAAACGTTTTTGGAAGCGTTTTTAGAGGCGACGATTAGAAGCTAAAACCCAAAGATCCTCCTCAGACTCCTAAAATGATCCGTCTACCTGAAGAAGTGATCGACTTCTCCTTCCGATTTCCCCTCCTCCGCATTTCCTATCACCCCCTTCATGCCCTTGCCTTTGGACTTTTAGGGCACGGTGGCTTCAGCTGGGCTTTAAAGATTCAAACCTTAAGCAGTCGTTGGTCCCCTCACTGTATTACCCACTACCACTTCTGCTGGGAGGCTGTTCCACTTATCCATCACCCTCTCATTAAACTTCCTTACATTCCATGGCTTCTGACCCTCTAGTGTTGGTGGAAATTTAGTTCTTTTTCCAAGCAGACAAACTAAATACCGCACGGAAATGTATCCGTATTTACAGAATTATCTAGAAGAGTTGCACAGAAAATCTTTTCCTGAGCCGTACGAGTTGCCATGACATCCCGCAGGTTTTACTGTGGAAAAAATATAGTAATTTAAAATAGATCTTAAAAAGTCATAATAATCCAGATGCTGACCTTTAGAAAAAAAGAAATCTATGTGTTTCAGTGCAATTAATATCCAGTCTTCTAATTACCTTCCGCATTATCATAGGAAGATTACGGCTTTAAAATTGATGTACAAAAGGTTATTTCTGTGATGTACAGTGATTAAAACGCTCTGCTGCATCAGTAATGAGTATCACGTTACTCCTCGTATTGTTTGTCTCGGCCTGTTTAGAAATCCGTCTGCAATAATAATCATTATTATATTATTATATTATTATTACATTATTTTTACATTATTATTGTTATTATTATTAGTAGTAGTGGTACTACATTTACAATAATTTTTATTATTATATTATTATTATTACATTATTATTATTAGTAGTAGTGGTAGTACTACAATTATAATCATTATATTATTATATTTTCATATTATTATTACATTATTATTGTTATTATTATTATTATTATTAGTAGTAGTAGTGGTATTACATTTACAATAATTATTATGATATTATTATTATTACATTATTATTATTAGTAGTAGTGGTAGTACTACAATTATAATCATTATATTATTATAACATTATTTTTACATTATTATTGTTATTAGTAGTAGTAGTAGTTGTACTACATTTACAATAATAATTATTATATTATTATTATTACATTATTATTAGTAGTAGTGGTAGTACTACAATTATAATCATTATATTATTATATTTTTAGATTATTATTACATTATTTTTACATTATTATCATTATTATTAGTAGTAGTAGTAGTGGTACTACATTTACAATAATTATTATATTATTATTATTACATTATTATTAGTAGTAGTAGTGGTAGTACTACAATTATAATCATTATATTATTATATTATTATTACATTATTATCATTATTATTATTAGTAGTAGTACTACAATTATAATCATTATTATTTTATTATTATATTTTTATAATTACATTATTATTATTATTAGTAGTAGTGGTAGTACTACAATTATAATCATTATATTATTATATTTTTATATTATTATTACATTATTTTTACATTATTATTGTTATTATTAGTAGTAGTAGTGGTACTACATTTACAATAATAATTATTATATTATTATTATTACATTATTATTAGTAGTAGTGGTAGTACTACAATTATAATCATTATATTATTATATTTTTAGATTATTATTACATTATTTTTACATTATTATCATTATTATTAGTAGTAGTAGTAGTGGTACTACATTTACAATAATTATTATATTATTATTATTATTTTATTTTTTTTTAATCTTTTATTGGGTTACAAATGATATTACAAACAAGTAAGCATTAATTATATAAGATATTATGGATGCTTGCAGAGTATATTTCAGATTATCCAATATTATTATTATTAGTAGTAGCGGTAGTACTACAATTATAATCATTATATTATTATATATTTATATTATTATTACATTATTTTTACATTATTATCATTATTATTAGTAGTAGTACTACAATTATAATCATTATTATTTTATTATTATATTTTTATAATTACATTATTATTAGAAGTAGTAGTGGTAGTACTACAATTATAATCATTATATTTTTATATTATTATTACACTATTTTTACATTATTATCATTATTATTAGTAGTAGTAGTAGTACTACAATTATAATCATTATTATTTTATTATTATATTTTTATAATTACATTATTATTATTACGTTATTATTATTAGTAGTAGTAGTAGTGGTAGTACTACAATTATAATCATTATATTATTATATTTTTATATTATTATTACATTATTTTTACATTATTGTTATTATTAGTAGTAGTAGTGGTACTACATTTACAATAATTATTATTATATTTTTATAATTACATTATTATTAGTAGTAATACTAGAATTATTACTACATTATTTTTACATTATTAGTAGTAGTAGTACCCCCCCCCGTCTAGTCCCCCATTTCTCTTGCTGTAAAGACTCAAACCTTAATCAGTCGTTGGTCTCATCTTAGATGCAGGAGCCGTATGTCTATCCCATGCATGTTTAATCCCCTTACTGTATTACCCTCTACCACTTCTGCTGGGAGGTTGTTCCAGTTCTCTACCACCCTCTCAGTAAAGTAAACTTCCTTCCGTTCCATCTCAGTCTCTGACTCTCAGTCTTCTGGTCTCTTGTTGTAACTTTTCTCCTCCTTTGTTTAATCCCTTTACGTATTTAAATGTTTCTCCCCCATCCCCTCTCTCTCTTCTCTCCCCGTCTCTCTCTTTCTCATCCCTTTTCTCTCCTCTCTCACCCGCTGCTGGCAATGAAGTCTATTCACCAAAGCGGGAGTTTGAGTATAAAGTCACCGTGTGCTCCGCAGTCTGACGCGGATGTCCTCGCTGTTCGTGTGATTCCAGTTGACTGGTTGTTTTGTGTGTAATTAAGTTTTAATTGTAAGTGTTGCTTTTATACAATTAATGCGGCTCCTGCAGGTAACGTGTAATTTAACAAACACGTGATTTCGAAGGAACGTTAGCTTTTAAAATAAATGAAACTTTGCCGGCTCCATCCCTGAGAGCTCCGGCCGCAGAGAATCCTATATTTCAAAACCCAAATGAAGATTTCAAGTTTGGGTGGAAATTGGTCAGATTTTTACCCCTTGTTTGCGTGTTTCAGGGGGGCCTCTGGATTTTATTAGAGATAAACACCGGGTCACCCACTAACGCAGCCGATACAAGCCGCATTGATGGTGTTTTCTGGGATATCCGGGAGGACGGATTCCGGGGACCAGGTGTAGAATTCGTTAATTTTATTTCAGGTAATTCAGGATCAGATGGTCTCAAATAACCTACATAGCTGCCAACAGTCCTGAATGTATGTCTTAGAGGTCAGCTGTCCTAGCGGGTGTCCAGATGATTGGGACTGTGACAGACCTGAGTGATTCCTCGATTTACCCCTGAATGTACGATAAAAAGGCTCGTCGGGGCAGAACAGCTCTGGGTCGTGTAAGAGAATTTAAGGATGGCTTCTAGCAGAGATTCTGTAGGCTTATGGCGGCCGATAGCGGAGGGATCTGTCCACCCAGCGTACGCAGAACCCTTGGCCAAGAAGTGACGGGACGCGGTGCTGATAGGGCTCGGCTTCATGTCTGGTTCTTCTGGTTTGAGCGCAGCTCCCGCTTACCTGGACGCGCTGAGGGGCCGTTTTGATCTTTACCCTCCACAGGAGAACTGCCCGGCACTCGCATTGTGATGTCCGGGGCTGACTTTCAATCAAACCTACATGTATACTCAGAAATGATACAGGGACAGACCTCATGAGTCCTCAGAGTCGCTCCTACAGACTGACCCTCATCGTCAGAGAACCTGCGCAGTGCAGCGAGAGATACACCGGAGCTACAATGCTACAATAATCACCCTGACATCATGTGATTCTTTTCCTGCTCTCCCATTGGTTAAAGTAATTCATGAATGTAGGAATGACTCGGCTTCCAGCAGCCTTCAGTTCAAAGCATTGGGAGTCACGGACTGCGCATGCACTAACCAGACACGCAGCTGAGGCCTAATGATTTCAGCAAGGGCCCTAACCGTGAAAATCTGCCCTCCCAGCTCCTCTGGACGGCACCCCAACCTCCTGATTAGCGGACACCCCAAAAACGAGCCATAGAAAGCTGCCTCATAAGTTTACTATTAAAAGATCTGCGTGCAGAGCAATCATTTACACGAGACGCATAAAATAACCCGCCTGAAACCCGGGGAAAAGGCTACATTTTTAGAGCAATTCTTCTTTTAACGTCGACGCGCTCCGTGTTTCACGCCACGCGCATTCTGTATAATTATTTCTGCGCGACTTTTCCCAGGTCTCCGGGGAATAGTAGGTGAAATACAGCGAACATTGAACATGCGCATCAGTGAATCTGTTTCATGGAGGAAGCCGCGCTCTAATTTACTATCTGTCTTTATATCCCATCGCCCGAGGAAAGGGAGCATTTTACACGCAAACAAATTAATGTCCTGATGAGATGTGCGGAAAATATAAACGTCGGAGAAAGAGAAAAAAATCAAATCTGAAAAAAAAAATTAATAAAAAACAACCCGTTCCAAACATTATGGAGAAATCTCCGGCATGCGGACGCGCGATAACTGGACACATGGATCGAAGATTTCGCCGAAGACGGGCGTTCTGACGTAATGAGTAGAAGAAGTGAAGCGGATTGGGGACAAGCAACAGGATTCTCAGGTTAAAAATGATCGGCGTGTGATTTATGGCCGCGAGCCTCCTCCACAGCATCATTCCTTATTCATTCATTCGCCTGGTTTCCATTCTGATTGGGAAGAGTTTCCATCATTACCTAAGGGTTAGTGAGAATGCTTTAACTCCGGGTCACGGGGTCGAGGAAGAGGCCGCTCAGTATTGACTCGGAGCCCGTTAATATTTGATGGTCCGCGAGCAGCATGTTAATGGTGTCGGTGAAATGCTCTGCGGACGCCGGTCACCATCATACCTGCACCTTGCTTGTTAGATATAACGACTCGTTTTGTCTTTTATAAATACGGCCATTTAATAACTGGTTGGGGTGGCGGCGGATGCTTCTAGAGTCAAACCAGAACCTGCTTCCTCTGTCAAAGTCTGTCTGAGCGTAGAAAGCACCAGATTTACAGCAAAGAAGTCCGGTGGACTGAAAAACCTGCGTAACCAGGGGTTACTGTCGCTTCAGTGAGTTTTGGAAAGAAATGCAGTTTTACTCCGGTTACAATCCTCGGGGTTTCTTGCCCAAAAATATCAAAAATAGGACACGATCTTCTACATCAGGTGCTGCTCCCGCTAACTTCATCTTATTCAGTTAATATTTAGTGATTTATATAGCGCCAACATATTCCGCAGCGCTGTTACACCCATAAAAAAAATCACGTCATTGCGTTTCTGCGATGTTACAGGAGCGATAACTGCAAACATAAGGAAGAACAAGTAAAAGTGATAAGAGAGGCGGCCGGGGGCCACAGGTGACAAGTAAAAGCACACGGCGCTAGTCACCGGACTCTAATCTGATTTACGAAGTGATCGCGACGAGACAAAATTCAAACAGCCTGAAAGTCGGGAAACTTGGATTAACGGTCCTTAGAAGGTTGAATGTGTCTCAGTCACAGCGCTAAAATCTCCTTTATTTATTAAGATGTTTCTTTTTGTGGCATAACATTTTAGGAAATAATGGAAAAAAAATGTTTATTGTAAATTTTGTTCCTGCGATTAGAAATAAAGCAGTTTTGTTGAATACAACCCCCCCCCCCGACCACTTTCTTCACTTAAATGAAAAGCATGAGTTTGTAGAGATGAAAACCCCGTCTCTCCCTGTCGCTACGAAGCGTTCGGATCCCGTCAGTCTCTGTAACCGCAGACTTAATGCGTTCCTTCTGTTTTCTTTGAATGAAATCACTCCGAGTGCTTATATGTTGATTTAACGTAAAGTGAATGGAAATCGGAGTTTCCTCGCGGCGCACGGCATTTATTTGGAAAAACAATTAGAGAATATGGTGTGAAAAACGCGAGGCGCGAGATATTTTCACCGAGAAGGGTCCGGAACGGGATTATAAATCCGGCCGGACTTTGAAACATTGTCGCAAAAAGTTGGTGATCCCCTTGGATGAGTGTGAAACGCAGCGCTTGTGCCGCTATTTATTTCCACTTCCCGATACAGAATACGCTGTTTAGAACATTCTATTTGCTACGAGATTCCGGCCGTCCCGAGGCGGCTCTGTTTTCCCATGAATTCCGTTTATGCCCCATCTCACGAAGTGTCTCGGGGTTTCAGGTGCCTTCCCGCCCCTGTTGACGTGGGGCGAGTTATAGAGACGGCTGCTTTTTGATGTGGTTCTTTCTGCCGCGGTCGGTTTTCTGAATACAGAGCCCTTCATTTACTGGGAGAATTTCTTCTTTTTCTTTAGATAATAGTAATAAGTTACTCCGACTTCTCCCTTCTCGGCGGAGTAATTGATGTGTAGAACTAATTCTTCATTATTTTTATTTATAAAGAAATGTCTGCGGGGAGACAGATGCGCGAGGAAACAGGACGCAATTTGTTTTTTTTGTTGTACCGGAAAAAAGAAAAAAACGCTACTTATTCTCATTACTTTGATTTTGTTCGGCGCTCGGCTACGCCGGGCACCCCAGGAAAAATATTTTGTTTTAGTTTTCCGGGTCATGTTACAAACTCCAATTTTTTAACAAAGATATCTGTATTTTGCCGGCCTGCGCCCTTCCCCCGCCATCTTCAGGAATGTACCCTTCTCCGGAGCACAATAGGCCAGAGAATGGATGAATGCACCGAGGCCGCCTGCACTCGGCTGCCCCACATCACAGAATCCTGCTGCTTCTTTACAATTACAGCTGAAAATGTAACAATTACCCGATGTTCTTCCAAACGGGCAAAAATATACCAGGAATTGGCTATTAAACATGAGCCTAAATCCAAAAAAGCCCCTTATGTTTTCCCATCGTAGGTTTCATGTTTCCACAATATTAATAAAGTCCACGGTTTGAGTGACAGGTGAGCTGAGCGAGGACGTCCCGTGATACAGAGTATCATTCACACGCATCCATTATATTGGCTTATTTTCCCACGCGGCTGGTCACATGTGTGCGCCGCGGACCAATGGCTGGCCACGCGGGGTATGACCGGCGGTCTCCGACTATCTCGTGTAGAAATAAAGCCATACTGAGTGTCAGCTTTGCTGGGTTCCTTTGAACAGCGAATGCCAATCTTTGGCCTAAAAGCCGACATGATGTCCGAGGAAACGCTCGTCGGAGGGTCTTCCGGTCCCATTATAAATTAAAAGGAGGTCCCGGCCGTGGAGCGAAGGGCCCGACAGGTGGGGAAAGGGTCTCTGGGGCAATAGTGACAACATAAGTAAAAAACATTAGCTGCCATTAACCGTTTCCTGCCCAGCGCAGCCTCCTCGGGAGGAAAGGCTCGCAGGTTCTTACTGTTTCTCCAAAACCAAGGAGGGGACAGCATAAAAAAAAAAATCGATTTCTATTAAATGCTCTCATTTTGGCCATTTACGGTAATTAGCATTTTGCGAGTCGGCCAATCAGTAAAATGGAAAACAAATCATAAAATATAATGCGAGAAACGTTCACTTACAATGATTCTCAAAGCAAAATGAAATTAAAACACACTTTTAATATTCAGCTCATTATCTTAAAATAAATCAGGCCCCTGATGATAATCAGTGGGTTATCTGCGTGGTTAATAAGCCGGGAATAGCTGATCGTTTAATTACTAGTTGCTGGCTGGGGTAGTTTCCAGTAGTTGCTCATGCGCAGGGCTCTTGTTGGCCCGTTCTCGGTGTCTTTAGCGGTGATTACGGGACGAGAGTCTTGGCTCTGATAACCGGCATTCCTGCTCCAGCCGGCAGAACGAGCTCAACGTATAACACGGAGATGAGAGGAACGGGGCAGAAAACTCGCGCTACTTTTGCCATTTTACTTTCCCCTTCTAAAAAAAACTGTTCCAGAACCCGCCGGAAGATCGGCCCCCATCCGGCTGCCCGGTTCCCCTGCTGTAAAGACTCAAACTTTAATCAGTCGTTGGTCTCGTCTTAGATTCAGGAGCCGTATGTCTATCCCATGCATGTTTAATACCCTCGCTGTATTACCCTCTACCGCCTCTGCTGGGAGGCTGTTCCACTTATCTACCACCCTCTCAGTAAAGTAAAATATTCTTATACAAAAGGTAAAGATTTCTCCAGGTGTTGCGATGGTGGGAAAGACACCCGTTGGCTCCAAGTGCTGAATGCTCTTAAAGGACAGATATATCTGCAAGGGAAGGAGATACGCGTCTCCGGTAACATCTGAGGTTATTCACACGGAGGCGGAGGGCGCAGGAGTTAACTCTACACAGAGGCTGAGACACATCAGGAAAGAGACACCACATATAGTATAGTGGGGGAAAAATAGAGAAAAGGCCCCAAACTTGCCCCATTCTGTGCCACAGAGGCGACAACGATTGTGAACTGGAACATCCGCCTGCTCCCCGCAGCGTCACGAGGTTAAAACACACAGCGTGAAGAGCGCGGAGTCACAGAACCCGGCACTGTAGTTCTAGAAGGCTGAACGTTTTACGATGATCCATTGTCTTTGTTAAATATTTTCACTGTCCCTTTATTGTAACAGCGCTATGGCATCTGCTGGCGCTATATAAATAAGCGTAACGATTCTCAGGCCATTATGTATTTCTGTTGCTCTCCCGTCTCACCCTCTAGTCTGAATAAAATAGTTGGGACCTCGCTTCCCTCCAAGCCCTGCTCAGTAACGCTTTCGTCATGTCAGGTTTGGCTCTGTCTATATTTTCTTCGGGACGCCTTAATGCCTGTACGGTGTAGATTCTGCGTAAGAAGAACATTCCGGTTTATAAAGCTTCCCAAACACGATTGGTGGACGCCGTCTCCTCGCCAAAAGGTGGTGGGGAGCAGGATGGAGGGATTACAAGTCCCTGCGTACAGAAATCCTGATCCAATAAATCAATCTGAATCCACACGGCTATCATGGGATCTGAAATCATCCTCTGATATCAGCATGATGCCTCCGGAGGCCCTGGCAGTACCGGCTGAAACACCCCCCCTACAGGCTGGGGGGTGAAATCTGAGCTCTGTAAGAAGGCAAGCAGCTTGGCATGGTGCCTCAAGGGGAGCAGGAAGTGGAGTGTGCACTCACTCCAAGTGTCCCTCAGATCACACCCCATGAGGTAGGATCCTCATTGAGATATCTTATGTCAGGGATTTATCTGCCCCGACTCGGTAATTCTAATTACACGAGGGGTTAATAATACGAGATAAAATATCATTAAAATACTTATTTTTATCCCACAATTATGGGTTTTTCTCAAAATTAAATATATTTTAACAGCTTCTAATTGGCCAAAATAACAATTTCATCAATTACTGATTATATTTTAAACAAAAAAAAAAAAGTACCAAAACCTTGCCAGGAGAAAACCTAAAACAAGCATTTATTACCAGAAAAAATCTGCATTAAATGGGGAAAAATACAAAATCAGGTCTTATTCTAGAACCAAAAGGCAAATGTTACCCGCTCGTTTGGCGTAAGAATGGCGGGGCACACGGGGTATCTCAAAGGAGGGTCCTCCAGCAGCCTGTAACACAAAGCGATACCAATTCCTTGTATATTTACATCATTTTTCTGCGGACTCCACAAATCTGATCTGAAAGGGTGACCCTCACTGTATTACCCTCTACCACTTCTGCCCGGAGGCTGTTCCACAGCCCCCTTTCAGATCCACTAATTTCCTGCTGGATCTCCAACTGGATTTACTCATTTAGATTGTAAACTCTTGGGAATATGTCAAATCCCCCCCCCCCAAACAGCATTCAGTGACCCCAAAGGAATGCACCCCCCAACACATGCAGGAAAGAACGATGACCCAAGAGCTGACGCTTAGCCTCGGCCTGCCTGCACAACAGCAACAAGTGTTTCTGCCAAATGTGGGAAGGAGTAGATTACAGCCATAATCCCCAATAAACAGCTGGCCGGGGGCCACCATCTCAAGGGCCCCAAAGCACTCCACTTATACCCAGTCACTGTGCATCCAAGAACCACACCAAGCTGTCTGTGGGGGTTCTGCCCCCTGACTGAGGCCATTCACAGCGGGGTGCAGAGGACTGGGGTAATAGGGGTGAAGCCTCAGACTACGGGCCCCGACCAAAAGGTGCATTTTACAGGTTACTGAGGTAATTGGGGTAACCAGGCCACAGCCAGGCAGAGCAGTATCAGCCCGCCACTGGCATAGGGGGATGGGCGGGGACTGAGGGCATCACGTGCAGGGGCGGAGTCTGAATTGCGAGGGGCCTGTGTGGAGGCAAAGCAAGCACAGGGGTATTACTGACAGAAATATGGGGTATTACTGACAGAGTGTAATACTGGCACACGGGGGTATTACTGACAGGAATATGGGGTATTATTGACACACAGGGGTATTACCGACAGGAATATGGGGGTATTACTGACACACAGGGGGTATTACTGAGACGGGGTATTGCTGACACACAGTGTAATACTGACAGGAATAGAGGGTATTACTGACACACAGGGGTATAACTGACAGGAATATGGGGTATTATTGACACACAGGGGTATTACTGACAGGTATATTGGGTATTACTGACACACGGGGGGTATTACTGAGACAGAGGGGGTATTGCTGACACAGTGTAATACTGACAGAAATATAGGGTATTACTGACACACAGGGGTATTACTGACACATGGGGTATCACTGACAGACAGTCCGCACGTGGAAGAGGATCTCACTCCGCTGATGGGGCAGGTAGGTAGATTTACCACGTTTATGGGGCAGTTCTCTTTATGGGGCTCATCATCAGTTTGGAAATTACTTTGTAGTTTACAGTAAGCTTTACTAACCCCCCCCCCCCAGCCAGGTGAGTGTATCTGTGAGTTGTGTCTTAGTGTAGCTGTGAGTGTGAGTTCTGTCTTAGTGTAGCTGTGAGTGTGAGTTCTGTCTGAGTGTAGCTGTGAGTGCAGTCTGGGTGAAGCTGTGAGTGTGGTCCGGGTATAGCAGTAAGTGCCGACAGAGAAGACTATTCCTGCGTGTAGTTTCGGTGTAGCTGTCAATGGCGCAGGGAGTGCGGCGCAGGGAGTGCGGCGCAGGGAGTGCGGCGCAGGGAGTGCGGCGCAGGGAGTGCTGGGGGCGCAGCTCCAGTCCGCAGGCTCCGTGCCGGGATTGGCTGTGAGCCTGGGTGGGCGGAGCTGGCGGAGTCTCAGTGTCCGTTCGGTGTCGGGAGCTGTGACAGTGAGAGCGCTACAGGCCGGAATGGCAGCGGGAGGGAGCGACGCGGACGCCCGGGAACACTGACGGAGCCCTCGCTGCAAGCACTGGATCCCGGGAGCCTGAAGCTTGGACCCCAGTAGTGGACCCTGCGCATTGCTCCCGGAGCCTCTCCCCGGTAACCGGACCCCGCACCCGGAGCTGGTTTCTCGCTGAGGGATTTGTACCGTGCATCTAGAATTTACTCCTCGGGATTGTGGACGCGCTCCCTTGCGTTTTTGGATCTTTTTCCCCGGATTTCTGGTTTCTGTGTCCCGGGAGCCTGCCCCCTCCCACCCTGGGGTCTGCTCTCTTCTGTTCTCCTTCCGAAAGCCTCCGGGAAAGGGTTGGAAAATGTTGACTTGATGCCGTAGACAAGATCAGAGTAATCCGCCTCCAGCCCAGCTCTTCCCCGGACCTGGTGCTCGGATTCCCGGGGCAACAGGCTGCCCGAGCCCCTGCTACAGGATCTCAGGAGCCACAGACTACCGGAACCCGCGATACAGGATTTAAGGGGCCACAGGCTGCCGGAGCTTCGGATCTCTCCTCATTTCTCTTATCCTTTGTCACCCCTGGAGGACACAGTTTAAACCTTCTCTCCCACGGATCCAGCCACAGGTAAGACCGATCCCCTACTGCGTGTGTGTGTGGCCCCCAGGGTGCTCCCCGCATCCCGGGCAGTTCTCGTTCGGTGCTCAGGGCTCCAGCCGCTGTAATGAGCTCGTGTCCCTGCTGTCCCCGTACTGCGCTAAGGCACGAGTTTCCTGGGCTGTACGCCACCTGCTGCCGGCTCTGCAGAGTGTGACCCACGGGGGGTCTCATCAATGAGGGGCGACATAACCACCGCGTACCCTCTATATGCCCCTGGGTGCAGGCAGGCTGGAGCAGCGAACCCCAACACTGCACCCGGAGGCATGGGCTGTGACCCCCGCATCAGATCCGGCATGCATTCAGAGCCACAATCTGGGCTGCCCGTCTCTGTAGGCGTCTCATACTAGGGATCTGTGTACCCGAATCGGGGGGCTGTATATTTACCCCCTTTTTCCCTGTAACCCAGGAGGCTGTATATTTACCCCCTTTTTCCCTGTAATCCAGGAGGCTGTATAGTTACCCCCCTTTTCCCTGTAACCCAGGAGGCTGTATAGTTACCCCTTTTTCCAGTGTAACCCAGGAGGCTGTATATTTACCCCCTTTTTCCAGTGTAACCCAGGAGGCTGTATATTTACCCCCTTTTCCCCTGTAACCCAGGAGGCTGTATATTTACCCCCTTTTCCCCTGTAACCCAGGAGGCTGTATATTTACCCCCTTTTCCCCTGTAACCCAGGAGGCTGTATAGTTACCCCCTTTTTCCCCTGTAACCCAGGAGGCTGTATAGTTACCCCTTTTCCCTTGTAACCCAGGAGGCTGTATAGTTACCCCCTTTTCCCTTGTAACCCAGGAGGCTGTATAGTTACCCCCTTTTTCCCCTGTAACCCAGGAGGCTGTATATTTACCCCCTTTCCCTGTAACCCAGGAGGCTGTATATTTACCCCCTTTCCCTGTAACCCAGGAGGCTGTATAGTTACCCCCTTTTTCCCCTGTAACCCAGGAGGCTGTATATTTACCCCTTTTTCCCCTGTAACCCAGGAGGCTGTGTATTTACCCTCTTTCCCTGTAACCCAGGAGGCTGTATATTTACCCCCTTTCCCTGTAACCCAGGAGGCTGTATAGTTACCCCTTTTTCCCCTGTAACCCAGGAGGCTGTATATTTACCCCTTTTTCCCCTGTAACCCAGGAGGCTGTATATTTACCTCCTTTCCCAGTGTATGTACTCCATACTAATCTATTGAGTGCCCCCTTTCTCTGTGAAGTGCTGGGCACGCTGTCTGCTCCTGGATGGGGTAAATCCTTGGGTGGATTTGGAGGCTGGGATTGTGAGGCTGGGGGAGGGTGACCGGAGAGCTGCTGTGTCTGGGGACAAGCAGAGAGGTTACATGAAAACGCAGCCAGATGTTCTCCGGCTCCAGCAGCAGCACGAATGGCAACAATTAGGTGCAGATCCTTTGTTCTGATCTGCCAGGGAGCCAGACGCGGCTCGCAGACCCCGGCTCCAAACTTTGACGTGGGGTCCGGATGCTGCCCGCTGTAATGACTCCTCGTCCGGCTGGGAGCCTCGGGCGAACCTGCTTGGATGTCGTTGGGAATTTTCTGCCCTGGGCTGTTACCCGAGAGCTCGCTGAAAGCCGAGAAGGTAAGGGGAGAAGGGGCTGAGCTGCTGCCAGGGAAATGCATCTTAACATGCGCAGCCGCATCCCCTGCCAGGCAGCCCGTATGGTGCACATCTATAAGGGGCTGATGTGAGCGCTGCCGGGTGAGCGCTGCCGAGTGCCTCGCTGCTCTGTGCACAGTCACCGACATATGGAAGGTTTTGGACAGCTGCAGCCGGGCTGAGGCACCCCGGAGGTGCGGCGCTCGCTCTCACGGTCACTCTCACGGTCGTTAATGTGCCTTGTGTAGCAGGAAAGCTGTGAATTTGTCACACGTCTCCAGCCCCGGCTCTCTGTTCAGGTGTGTGGCTCTTTTATTTGCACATAAATATCCCGGCGCACAAAGCCAGCTCGCTGCACAACAAATGCCCTGTTGTTTGCTCTCCTTTCAGCGCCTCTCCCCCCTCTCTGTTGCTGCTCGTAGAAGCGAGATGCCATTTCACATCATTCCGCACAAATTGTTTGAATTAATGCAAGTGTGAATTTCTTTAGGGTTGGAGGGTCCATTACCATATCAAAGCTTCCCCGCTTCAGACTCAATTGAGAAAACTTTATCCCTGCGAGCGGAGGCCCAGAGGGCAGGGGGGCAGCTGGGACAGAGCTGGGGCGGGCTGACCGAGGGGGCATTTGTTTTTTTGGATAGGGCTCTTGAAAATGGTTAATCTGCTTTGTGCGGTGGGAAGCGCTCGCGAAAAGTGACCTTTCCTGGGCTTCCTCGCCGTGAAATTCCCCTTTGAGTTTGGCCTCCCTCCTCTTTTTGTCCCAACATTCAAATTGGGAAAGGTGCCTCGCTCCTTAACCCTGCGAGCGCTAGGGAGCGCGCTTTCAGGGACGCCAAGGGTTAAAGAGATGGAAAATCGGTAGAGCGCTTGCCCCCTCCCCGCACCTTGTTCTTGTCATAACCTTTGAAAGAAACTATTAACTGCTTGCATGCTGCGTGTGTTACTGAAACATGTCCGCTCAATCGCACGCTTGGTATCGCCTGCCACCGCTTCTGACAGCCCGGTGTTATTATTCCAGAGCCCGGCCTGACGTTTACTGCAAGCCCCGGACGCGGCGGGCATCGCTATCCTATTCGACTCCCTCGTACGGCGAACCTCGGTGTTAAAAACCATCGTGGCGATTTTAGCGCTTTTAACCGCTTGTTGGGTTCCAAAAACCAAAAAAGCCCATTTTCCCCAAAAATCCTCACAAATGGAATTTTCCGGGCGGCTCGCCGGAGCTTTTTGGATTTCATTACAATGTATTAAAAATCGATGGGCGGATTGGGCCGGGTTGGAGAAATAAGTGGGGGATTCGCAGGGCCTGGTTTGGTTCTTCGGCCGGATCGGCGCTTTACGGGAATCCGTTTGCCAAAAGCGATATTTCCGGCTCGCGGATCTATAGTCTGTCTAACGCGCCGTCTCTTCTCTGACTGTAAGCTGAGAATCTGAAAGGTATTAAACTTTTCCTCGGCTCAGACGTCCAAATGAATTTATGGACGGATAGCGCAATTTTAACGTGAAATTGATAGTTTGTTTCTTGGAAATGCCCGGAGTTTACAAGAATCCCTTGATTTTTTTTTTTTATTTAATAAAAAAGCACTTTGGGCGAAGTGACATCTAATTGCAGCGTTTTAACATCGTTTGTCTTCGGGCTGCGCGGGGTTAAAGGCTGCACTCGTGATGTTTCCAGATTTTTGGACGGTTTGGTTAATGAAGTTCTTTGCTAGATTTCAGTAACAAATTGATTGAATTGTCGCCTCCTAACAGACTCGGTACAGCTCGGCTTAACCCTCTGTGTGCCAGCCCCCGTGTCCCCGTGTCAGAGATCGGAGCGCCGGTGCCCGGATCAGGGGGTGAATCAGGTTCTGACTCGAGTTCCCAATAAAATAAGAAGCTATTAAAGGGCTTGGCGGCTCCTTTAGTTTTATTAATGTTCTGACATCAAAGAGGAGACCTGACGTGAATGCTGCAGGAACTCGTTCCGGGGCGAAAAACTCCGTTCAAAGGCCGTTTATTGCCGTAATTTGCCCAATTATCGCAGACATTAACGCCGCGGTTTCTAGGTGTTTCCCACTCGAGGATCAGCAGTCCCGGGGTTTACGTCGTTTGGGTCCGACCAGTAAAGTGATAATCGGGCTCCGTCCCTATAAAGTGCTTTACTCTGCGTTTAACCCCTTCAGGCCTCCAGGAACTTAAAAGGTTAACCCGCCATATTAAGATGATGAAGGGGTTAACCGGGTCCCTTGTTTGACAGCTGCTCCGTATTCTGTTTTTTTGTTTTATTTCCATCATAAAGGCTCTATTTTAGATTTTGCGGTTTTTTTTGTGCTTTTGCGGGACTTTATTTACATTTTTATCATTATGATTTTCTTTAAGATTAGTGGTTTTTTGCGCTGTGGCTTTGACCCTTTCTGGCGAGTAATTACTGATTTTATAAATAAATGCTCAGACGCGTTGGCTCGTTTATTTTGTTTGTTTCGTATATAAAAACTTTTATATATTTAGTATATTTTCCGTGGCAGGTTCCACGCGTTTTCACCGATCCGCTATTCTATATTATTTCACGTAAACTTCTGCTTTCTGCACTAAAATCCCCGGAATAAATGTTTGCGTCGCGTCTGACAGTCTATGGTTTTCTTTATTTTATCTGCTGGGACGCGGATCGTTCGAGGTTTGTGTGTTTTGTTGTTTGTTTTTTTTTGATGCCCGAACTGCTTGAATAATTACAGGAAAACGGGAATAATGGCCGCTTCCAGACAAAGAGCCGACTTCTTCCAGCAGATCTTTTCGCCGTTTGGAAAGCCTGGCGGAGGCCGCGGTAACCGAAGGAGCCGCTCGGCGTCCTCACAATGTCTCTTTGTCCGAACGACCCGCTTTCCTTCCCTCCGAAACTCTCCGCTTCTCTCTCTCTTCCTATAAACGCAGCGGCCGCCTCGGTTCCCTGTTGCTAACTAAAGGGTTAAACGTAAAGGGTTCAGTAAAAAAACGTGGTTTCTAGAATTGCAAGAAAAAGTGAAATCTCCGGGTTCCATAATTTTATCAGTTTGGGGGGCCGGGGGGGGGGGGGGTCTTTCCTTTCACCAAAACCTCTTCCTTCGGAATAAATAGAATATTCGCGGAGCCAACGCGTTACCGGCCGAGACCGAAGTGCATCTCGTGAGACGCTCTGCGGGATTACGTACAACAAAAACGCCGCTTTACGGAGAGACTGGCGAGGTCCGAGCCGAGGGTTTTGGGGTCGTGCTCCGGTAAGAAGAATCCCACCGCGGTTGTATAAAATTTGTTGGATTACCGGAGAAGCTAAAAGGGAGAAAAAAAAATCAATTTACACAAGAAATGCGATTCCGAGTTCCTGAATTCTTAAACGCGGATGTTTTTTCCTCCCCGGATACGACTCCCTTTTACTTCTCGTGGAACGTAGGAATAGCCAGGAGGCGGGGGCCGAGGGGCCCGTACCGTGTCAGAGTATTTGGAGGGCCACGCGGCGAGGCGTATGTAATTTTTTCATAGGCTCTTATAGCGAGCTGCCCTGTGTTTTTATACGTAGTCCTGCTGTAGCTGCCCTTTGCACCTGCTTTTGAGATGGCAGATAACACTGACAGCGGGGTAAGCACTCGAGCACCTGCTGTGGGTTATACACCCGAGTTATTGCCGCAGTAACTGATTGCTCGGAGTCACCGGTCGGGGTAAAGGACAGCTGCCGCTTTATGTAGAGCAGCGGCCATCTTTCTCTTGCCCCAGTTATAATCGCCCCCTATTGATTGCAGGCCGCAGGGGCCGCTGTTGTGCTGGATTCTGGCCCCTTTTGCCCGAGTTCTAGCGACTCCGCTTCCGTTTCGCTGGTTATGTGTGGAAGAACCGTCCGGCCCCGGCCCCTGGGTCTCCTGCGTCTCCCGCGCAGCTGTGTAAATGTATGTCGGTCACACTTAGTCTCAGTTTAATGAGTAAACTGGGGGCCGGGGGCCCTGCGCTGGAGACACGTCTGTGCGAAATGACTTGGTCCCGCGGTGTTGACACGGAGTGAATCCCGCGTCGGGGCTTTAGTGTCGCTTGTGTTCCGTTCCCCTCCGTGTTACCCTCGTGAGCTAAAACGCTAAAGAAAAAACCACGGATGTGACTTTTATTTCTATCTCTATGTTTAGAGCACTCTGGGATTTTAACACTTCGGCCCCCGGGTCACTAGGTTTTTTTTTGGGGGGGCAGCCTTTTTAGTGCAGTTTGTTACATTGCTGTTAGTAAAGTGACAGATATCGTTATCTCGTCCTCTGATTCTAATGTAAGAAATACTGAGCGGGTCTGGGGGGTCTGTGAATCGCGCATGTCCCCTGCCCTTCCTGCGAAGCGTTTTGAATTCTTTGCCGGTGTTCGTTGCTCGTCGTTCTGTTTTTCGTCTCGCTGCCCGTGGAGGGCCGACCCTCGCTAACTCGCTTTATGTTCTGTATTTTCTTATCCATCAACGCCTGGAGCCGGTTATTGCTGTGGATCCAGATGACAGAATAATCTCGCAGCCATTACTGTGTTCTTGGCAGCTCCGGTGTGGGATGACCTTCCTGGGGTCCGGCCGCCTTCCTCTGCCCCCCAAGCGCTTCTTATACGGCTAAATTCTGCCTGTCGCCGTCCTGTTTCCATGGGAGACCATTTTAGATTTTAATATGAAAGCGTGTTTGGCTCGCGTGCTCTGCCCCCGAAACACGTTACCCGGAACGCGGCCCTCGTGGGGGCAAAGACATTAAGTGGCGATAATATATATTTTCCTTGTGGTTTTCTATAAATGTGGCAGACGGAGCCGCGTGTAATCAGCCCGGGGGGGTTTAAGACAAACTAGTACGGAAAGCTTGCACTCTATCTCGATAAGGTAACCCAGGTTACGCCTAATCTCCCGTTCTGTGATTTCGAGTAGCCCGGCAGCAGCTCTGTTTCCCCAGATAAATTTTTGCCCAAGTGTGGAATATTTACTTTTTGGCTGCGTTTCCATCATGCCCTTCCCCCTCTCTGGTTGAGAGTGATGGCAGTTGTTGCCGGCCGGGGGCAGCTGAGGCTCTGCTTCCCATCCATTTGACGTTGCGTTTATTTGCTATCTGCCCTCCGTCGGGGTTTCTTTGGTTGCCGGGGGGGTTGTCTCTCAGCGGTGATACCCCCAAAGCGGGGCCGCGGTTCATGCCGCGTTATTCACCCCCCCTTAGCGCTCTCGGTGTGATGAGTTCATTTGTCGGAAGGCTGATTGTGGCTCTTATCATCCGGCGATAAAAGCCGCACTTTCACATTCCTTGCTGCCGGAGACAAAGGACGCCAAAGTTTTCCTTTCTGTCGGGGACTTTATTTTTAGTCTGCTTGGTATTCAGGGCTTGTTCTTGTTGAGCTTTCGTGCTGTATGTGGGGGGGGGGGATATTTAAACATGGAGACGTTCCAAGCGTACGCCTGACGAGAGCGTAAAGACCGGGGCGCTGAGCCTAATCCTCCGGGCTTTGTTTGTTTGTTTTTGGATGCCGGGGGGCTGTCTCTGTTTTGGGGGGTCTCGGGTTACACATTTCTGCCGTGATAGCCGGGGCTGAGCTGCTTTTCACCTGCAGGAGCATTTGGGTGATCTGAGTGTTTCTCCGGGCGTGGAGTGTTTGTGGAGTGTTAGTGCTTCCCGCTGAGTGCTTCATGGCAGTCATTATGAAGTCAGCAGTCATCTGAGTGACGGGGGGGGGGGGGGGGGGGCATCGTTTCGCTTTTGGCTCTGCCTTTATTTAATGGGCTTTTGCTAATTTGTGTTACCTATAGAGGGAGCTTCATGTGACTTAATCAGTCTGGAATGAAGGGGCTTTTCTGTTTTATTTGCACGAGCTGAACGGTGCCGGCGACTTGTGACCCGTCCTCAGTGCCGAGCCTCGGCTTTAACATCAGACGGGGTAACCGAAGGAGAAAAGGTCCCCTAGGCCACTCTCAGGGGCCGTTCCCAACGTTTCCAGAAGCCGAGCGCGTGCCGTTTGTTACCGTCCGGCATCCGGGACGCGGCCGTGAGGGGCGTTTCAGCTCAGCGGGTCGAAAATGATTTTACGCAACTTATCGGACTGTTAGCCTGAAAGTGAGATCCGGTCCTGACGGCGCCCGGCATCTGCAGCGCGAAAGGTAAAGAAATCTGCTAATTCTGCTTTACATCTGCAGACCGGCTCGTCTGCTTTCATTTCTTTCTCTTTTGTCTGCGGTCGCCGTGCGCTCGATACGTGGGACGCGCGATTGGATCATTTTAATGCGGTTTCTGAGGTTTATTGTAATCGGTAGATTAAGTACGTTTGTAAAATGCTGCTCGCTCTCTCTATTGCTGTCTCTCGCTCGCTCTATTGCTGTCTCTCGCTCTATTGCTGTCTCTCGCTCTATTGCTGTCTCTCGCTCTCTTTTGCTGTCTCTCTTGCTGTCTCTCGTTCTCTCTCTCTCTCTCTCTCTTGCTGTCTCTCGCTCTCTCTCGCTCGCTCTCGCTCGCTCTCTCTTGCTGTCTCTCGCTCTCTCTCTCTCTTGCTGTCTCTCGCTCTCTCTCGCTCGCTCGCTCTCTCTCTTGCTGTCTCTCGCTCTCTCTGTCTCTCGCTCTCTCTCTCTCTTGCTGTCTCTCGCTCTCTCTCTCTTGCTGTCTCTCGCTCTCTCTCTCTCTCTTGCTGTCTCTCGCTCTCTCTCTCTCTCTTGCTGTCTCTCGCTCTCTCTCTCTCTTGCTGTCTCTCGCTCTCTCTCTCTTGCTGTCTCTCGCTCTCTCTCTCTTGCTGTCTCTCGCTCTCTCTCTCTTGCTGTCTCTCGCTCTCTCTCTCCCTTGCTGTCTCTCGCTCTCTCTCTCCCTTGCTGTCTCTCGCTCTCTCTCTCCCTTGCTGTCTCTCGCTCTCTCTCTCCCTTGCTGTCTCTCGCTCTCTCTCTCCCTTGCTGTCTCTCGCTCTCTCTCTCTTGCTGTCTCTCGCTCTCTCTCTCTTGCTGTCTCTCGCTCTCTCTCTCTTGCTGTCTCTCGCTCTCTCTCTCCCTTGCTGTCTCTCGCTCTCTCTCTCCCTTGCTGTCTCTCGCTCTCTCTCTCCCTTGCTGTCTCTCGCTCTCTCTCTCCCTTGCTGTCTCTCGCTCTCTCTCTCCCTTGCTGTCTCTCGCTCTCTCTCTCCCTTGCTGTCTCTCGCTCTCTCTCTCCCTTGCTGTCTCTCGCTCTCTCTCCCTTGCTGTCTCTCGCTCTCTCTCCCTTGCTGTCTCTTGCTCTCTCTCCCTTGCTGTCTCTCGCTCTGTCTCTCGCTCTCTCTCTCTTGCTGTCTCTTGCTCTCTCTCTCTTGCTGTCTCTTGCTCTCTCTCTCTTGCTGTCTCTTGCTCTCTCTCTCTTGCTGTCTCTCGCTCTCTCTCTCGCTTGCCCTCTCTCTCTTGCTGTCTCTCTCTCGCTCGCTCGCTCTCTCTCCGGCTTGAATCTTCCGCAGAATACACTCTTATTTATCTTTTTGCAGAAGTATGATTGTAATGGCCGTCGTCGGATATAAGAGCTTTGCTTAAGGTTATGTTTTTCATCTGGTGAAAGTATAATTCCTCGGAGTTAAGTATCGCGTGTTTTCCATTTCATTTTGTGGTCTCGGAAGAGGCAGAATAATCGAGATGCTCGAGCCGCACGATCCACGTCGTTCCGGAGCCTCCGTCTGCCGGACCGGCGGGTTGATTGGCTTTTCCTCCGCGCCGCCGTCTTTCTTGCTGCCGAAAGGCTCTTTGCAAACCAGGAAAGAGGTTTTTTGTTGAGCTTCCAAATGCTTTTACTCCCAAGTTCTGTTGCTTGTTTGGGGCGCCCACCGAACCCGAAGTAAAGCGGCGCTCCTGATATAATGCGAAGGCAGCCGCTAAGCGGGTCTCAGCGGGACCCCGGTGCCGACGTATCATTTCTACTGTCTAATCCCCGCTAATGTGAGAAGCCGGCCTGTTATTCTTCTGCCAAACGGCCCTTTAAGCGGGGAAATGGTTAAGGAGATCGCTTCTAATTGGTTGTTGAGATTTACGGCGCAGGCGAAGACCATTGTGTCGCATTACCCTCGCATTACCGTCGCATTACCCCCGCTCAGCGTGGCCCTCCGTTATCTGAAACATTTCATATGTAGCGTTTTCAGAATATTAGCCACGACGGCTGCTCTCCAATAGGATTAAAGGAGCGTGAATTAATAGGAATAAGTGTGTGAATGATGGCTACAATTTCAAAGGCTTTCCATTAGTTGGGCGCACGGTCGCCGTCCCTCCGGCGTTAATCCCGATGCTCTTTAGCTGTAATTTCTGATAGGGGTTCTGATGACACGGCCCGGGTGGACATCCCGTGTTTCTGGCTACACGGACCTGTCACATGTGACCTGTAGACCACGGAAGGCGACCGTTCCCTTTAATTGGGGCACCAATGGCTTCATCTGAGCGCCTGCGGGGCCGGCCGCGAGACTCTTTAATTATTCATGGTAATAATCCATGATGGCGTTACTGTAGCTGGCGTGTTACCGGAAAGGTTTTAGCTGCGGGGGCCGCGCGCCGCCCTGTCCTGTGTGTTTGGAAATATCCGATGGAATAAATCGGCTTCAATTGGTTTTTAGTTTTGGGTTACACCAGATCCATCTCGCTGTCTGAACGCCGGCCGCCGCTGTCCGCGTTCCGTTTCCCTTCGCTTCCATGTGAATTACGAGGGTATGCGGTGCCCCCTTTCTGTGTCCTGCATGGGAGGGTAACCCTGCTATATGCATAAAGTATAACTAGCTGGAGAAAGAGTTAACCCTAATTTGCTTATTTCTTAACTTTTTTATCCCCACATTTGAAGTATTTTGCATTTTTTTCTCTCGTAGGGTTGTTGGGGTCCGTGCTTTCCATCGGGGGGGGCTCTGGACAGTGGTTTTCTCTCTGGTTTTTATTTTTTTTATTTTTTTATATGTACTTAGTGCTGAGTTTTTTCCATTAATGCAGATGTTTTTTCCATAATAACTCCGCACTCCATGACTTAGAATCTCTTCCCTGAGCGCAGGTGGATCTGCGGACGGCTGAGACGCGGCTCGGTAGATCTGCGCCCCGCAGGGATCCCTCTGAACCTGCGCAGCCGGTTAGTCGAGGGAATTCTCCGCGGTTAGCAGTAAAGCTTGCCTGTAGGAAGGCTTATTGAAGGCGGCCTGAAGGGTAGCCGTGGTGGAAACGGATCGCCGACCCGAGACCCGCTTCCTTCCGGCGCTCAGGTTAAGTGTTTTGTGAATCGGGTTTAAGCTCCTGAGACGCGCGGCGGGGTCCGGTTCGATTCCCGCCACGTAATTGTAATTTGGAAAGTATGAAGTGCGAATTATTTTAATTTCCTCTGACTCTTTGCTGAATGAATTACTGCAGGATTTCTTACATCGTGGTGGCTGCTTTCAGAGCTCAAACCTGATTCAGTTCTTGGCCTTGTTCTAATATTCAAGAAATCATCCGTATGTCTATCCCATGCATGTTTAATCCCCTCACTGTATTACCCTCTACCACTTCTGCCGGGAGGCCCTGCCACTTATCTACCACCCACTCAGTAAAGTAAAACTTCGTGTTAGATTCCGGTCTCTTCTTGTAACTTTTCTCCTCCTTTTGGAATAAATTCCCTCCCGTCCTTTATTAACCCTTTATGTATTTAAATATAACTTTTTTCCCCTCCTCTGGCATCTCTTTTATATATTTATAATCTTCCTTTCTCTCGTCCACGCCGTGAAATCCTTCCCCCTGCGCAGGTTATCTCTGTAAGTAGCTCCGTAACCCGCGGGGTGTCCTGGGGCGAGTGTTACACAGACCCAGAAACCTTTTTTGTGGTTCTGGGGATTTGGCCCCCTTTCTGTGATTCGGGGGCAGATAAGAGTCCCCAAAATGCATGTTCAGGGCCCTGTGATAAAAAGTGCGGCATGGAATTCCAGGCGAAGGATCTCGGGGGGGGGGGGGACGTTGGTAAATAGTGGGGGGCCCCAGGGTACCGAGGGTTTCACTCGGCAAATGTTTTGTCTTTTTAAGCCCAGGTTACCTTAATAAGTGTGACATTGGAGACGCTTGGAGCGGCCGGTGATACACGCGGGGTATTTCTGCCATATTTTCACCCATACTGGCCATTGCCAGCCGTGGCTTCCTCTAAATGCCATCTGTCTGGACTGACCCCGGATTGGCTGCCATCTTTTCTCTAATCGGCCAACGTAACCAACTAGTTTTGTGTTTCTGTGATTAGGAGAAAATTAACAAATCCGGGTTTGTGTCGTTTTCCTACTTTTTTAAACCGAAACGCTTCGCTAATTATTTTTATTGGAATCCCAACACTTTTTAAAGAGGGACCTGGAGCCAAACATTGAGAAATATCAACACCATGAGAAAACAACGCGCCGGCGGCCCGAAGCCAACATAAAGGAACACGATGTGACGCAAACGCCCGGAGCGCCGCGTGCGGGGGGGGGGGAGGTTATTGAAGTCAGGTGCATCGGAGACCGCGGATCCGCGGATCCTCTCTCTCCTTTTGCTGGTTAGTAGAGTTTTCAAGGGAATTTGTAGACTGGCAGGAACCCAAATCTGCATTCACTGCACTAACGGCAAAACCGGAATGAAATCAGAAATGTAATATGATAATAGAATCTAAAGCAGTAACCGGAATGTGCGCATGCGCGTCGGCGAGCCGCACCTCTTCTGCTTCTTTTAAGTAAATTTTCTTATAAACATTTTAAGAGTAATTTGCCCAAATCGCTTAGTTTTTTTTTTACATTACAAATGTAGTTTTGTTCTCCACATTTTTATGTTGTTAAAACCAAACTGGCCGGTTGCCGCTCCGCGTGCGTTTCCGCAGCTTTCTGTCTGTTTGCCCTTTTGTTTTCCTTTTCTTCTAATTTTTGATCGTAATTTAACACGTCGGGATACTCAGCGCTGTCACTTAGCTCAGTAACAAACGTGATCCGCTCCCGGTGCAGCCGCTAACGCCGCTCCATTACCCAGGGTTTATTCATAATTTAATTTTATATTCTTAAAAAAATGTTTCTGTAGTATTTTAGTTTCCACCCTGTGTGCTTAAAAATTAATCACCCTGTTGAATAATGTGCCCAATTACTGTTAATTATTAATGCTTTGGTCCTTGGTTAAAATCCGGTGCTGCTTCTTTCTCCCTACAGCTGCCTCCGCTCCACGCTTTTAATGAGCGAGATTCTGCTGAAACTGAATAAACTTTCCTTCTAAAATTCTAGATTCTCCAGTAGATCTAAAAAAACAGAAGTTGGGAATGTTCTGGGGGGAAAAATGCCCCAAATGTTTGTTTGTCAGAAACTGGTTGATCTCTGGGACAGAAAACAATTTTAATAACAAACTGGTGTAGAATTCTCACCTCTATCTTGCTTTGTTTAGTAAGAAAACACTGGTGTTTGAGAGAAAAGCACAGCAAATGAATTCTGTATAGTGCCGAGTGCAAAAACGCACAGCGAATGAATTCTGTATGGTGCCGAGTGCAAAAACGCACAGCGAATGAATTCTGTATGGTGCAGAGTGCAAAAACGCACAGCGAATGAATTATGTATGGTGCCGAGTGCAAAAACACACAGCGAATGAATTCTGTATAGTGCCGAGTGCAAAATAGCACAGCGAATGAATTCTGAATAGCGCCGAGTGCAAAAAACGCACAGCGAATGAATTCTGAATAGCGCCGAGTGCAAAAAACGCACAGCGAATGAATTCTGAATAGCGCCGAGTGCAAAAAACGCACAGCGAATGAATTCTGAATAGCGCCGAGTGCAAAAGCGTGGCTTTTCTCTGCTTGCAGCTCTTACTGTAGGTTAAAGTCAGGCTGTTTAATAGATTTTTCTTTTCATTTTCCCAAAATGTTGGTGTTTTGGCGGCTGTCGCCGGCGACTTTGCCAAGGAGCATTTCCAGCGTTGTTATTGGAAGATGCCGCTAGAATCAGGGGCGCCACGGAACTGGGAGTATTTTTAATGATTATAAAAGTGTAATCACAAGACTTTCCCGTTTCATGAATGTTTGCAGTAAAGACGCAGCGTTGGTTGCGCTCCGGCGGTTCCGCTCCCATCGTTAGAGACGTTACACCGCAGGCAGCATTCATTCGTCGGCGCGTTACCTCTCACCGCTAGACACACCTGTGCGAACGCATGTGACTGGGGGGGGGATGCTGCAGCCCCGCGGAAAGTTGTTGGTCGCGAGGTGCGGGTTGTGCGTTGCGATTGTCCTTTTAATGATACAAAGTGTTAAGTTGTTCTGTGCGTGGCGGGGGCCGGCGGGGCCGTTACTTTAACCTTCCTGCTCGTATTAATATCGCTGGATTATTCATCGCTCCGTAGCCGGGTGAAGACATTATTCAAATATGTAGCGAATCTGAGCGTCGCAGACAAAGGCGGCTTCTGTTATCTGCGAAAGGCAAAGGGCGTTCTGTGTAATTTACAGCAAATTACTCGACAATAGCGGAGCCCCAAACACCCCCAGCGCCACTTATTGTACTCGCCGCGTTTAATTACCTTCAGGGGGCTCTGCCTTTGTTTCCGGGCCGAGGAGCGTAAACGAGGACTTTGATACATGAGTGTCTGCTGTGATATGCAAATTAGCCTTAACCCCTGCACTACTGTGCAGCGATGGCAACGCGCTCCTTGGCTCACGCGGCCCTCCGTCTGTTAGTTGCAGGAATGCGTATATTTAGAATAATCTCGACGTAAGAATCCCCACACGGGGGCCGAGTCATAATCCCGCCGGGTTTAACAAGATGGGAACGAGGGGTGCCAATACACCGGGCCTTAACTGGCCTCCCACCAGTTTCAGATGTGGGGATGAGGACCTGCCGGCCACTTTCCCGGGGGGCTCCGCCGTGCAGTACGATTACCACCTCTGCTGACTTTTGGATGTGACAACCAGCGAGTCCCATTGCTCTGTATCTGGCGTCGTTAGCCGTGCGGACAGCCCAGCGCTGGTGTTGATGACCCCGAGTGACACATGTGAAGTCATTATTATTTCATTTAGTGCCGTTATGTCGAGAGCGAGCGGGATTCTGACCGTCGATTGGCTGAACGGCTCGTAACATTGATTTATGCGTCGGGGATTCCGCGCGCTGAGATCTCATCTCGTGTGACCATTGATTTTGTTTCATATTTCACTTCCCAGTAATTAGACGATGATCTCCCGGATGTTAACATTAAATGCACTTTCTGTACACAGGAATCGCAGTCCAGAATTTCCCACAATGTCCCAAAGTAACGCGAGCCTGCCATCCACAGGGGCAGATCGGCCCCATCCGGCCCCCATGTAGTCGCTCGTTTCTCCTGCTGTAAAGACTCAAACCTTATTCAGTCGTTGGTCTCGTCTTAGATTCAGGAGCCGTATGTCTATCCCATGCATGTTTAATCCCCTCACTGTATTACCCTCTACCACTTCTGCCGGGAGGCTGCTCCGCTTATTTACCACTCTCTCAGTAAAGTAAAACTTGCTTCCATTCCCTCTCAGCCCCTGATCCTGTAGTGTTGGATTCCGGCCTCTTGATGTTTTCTCTCTCCCAAACCGGACATATTTTACAGCAGCCAGAAAACATCCCAAATAGCCGAGCGCCTCGTATCTGCTGACAAGCGCTAGGTTTCCAGCGGTAAATGGGATCTGCGGCCCTGGATCCGGGTTTAAAGTCCCGTCCGATCAGGGGCCCCTTTCTACAAAGATACATAACCTTCCGGAGGAGCCCCCGGGGCCCGGCTCCTGCTGACACCATGAGGGCTTCTTCCTTTTTTGGGGGGGGGGGGGGTTATTCCGGACCGTTTTTCCTCTAGACGTCTTTTTCAGATTCGCTCGTATAAAGTGTTTGGATTTAGAAATCCGAGCGATTTGTTCTGTCGTTTATTCAGACGAATTCTTTCTAATAGACGGAGACGCCGGGAGTTTGCCTCTGGTGTCCAAATCTATTAACATATTTAACGCGCTTCTCAGCGTGACGCTAACATGTAACACGTGTAATTCACTCGCAGAATCTCCCCACTTCCTCCAAGAAAATCTCATCTATGCGGCATCAATGGTTGACATCATGGTGCCGACAGTATTATACCCCCCCACCCAGAGCTGTATACAGTAATATAACCCCCCAGCGCTGTATACAGTAATACCCCCCCACCCAGAGCTGTATACAGTAATATAACCCCCCAGCGCTGTATACAGTAATATAACCCCCCAGCGCTGTATACAGTAATATAACCCCCAGCGCTGTATACAGTAATATAACCCCCCAGCGCTGTATACAGTAATATAACCCCCAGCGCTGTATACAGTAATATAACCCCCCCAGCGCTGTATACAGTAATATAACCCCCCAGCGCTGTATACAGTAATATAACCCCCAGCGCTGTATACAGTAATATAACCCCCCAGCGCTGTATACAGTAATATAACCCCCAGCGCTGTATACAGTAATATAACCCCCCAGCGCTGTATACAGTAATACCCCCCCACCCAGAGCTGTATACAGTAATATAACCCCCCAGCGCTGTATACAGTAATACCCCCCCACCCAGAGCTGTATACAGTAATATAACCCCCCAGCGCTGTATACAGTAATATAACCCCCCAGCGCTGTATACAGTAATATAACCCCCAGCGCTGTATACAGTAATATAACCCCCCAGCGCTGTATACAGTAATATAACCCCCAGCGCTGTATACAGTAATATAACCCCCCCAGCGCTGTATACAGTAATATAACCCCCCAGCGCTGTATACAGTAATATAACCCCCAGCGTTGTATACAGTAATATAACCCCCAGTGCTGTATACAGTAATATAACCCCCCAGCGCTGTATACATTAATATAACCCCCCAGCGCTGTATACAGTAATATAACCCCCAGCGTTGTATACAGTAATATAACCCCCAGCGCTGTATACAGTAATATAACCCCCAGCGCTGTATACAGTAATATAACCCCCCAGCGCTGTATACAGTAATATACCCCCCAGCGCTGTATACAGTAATATAACCCCCAGCGCTGTATACAGTAATATAACCCCCCAGCGCTGTATACAGTAATATAACCCCCCAGCGCTGTATACAGTAATATAACCCCCAGCGTTGTATACAGTAATATAACCCCCAGCGCTGTATACAGTAATATAACCCCCAGCGCTGTATACAGTAATATAACCCCCAGCGCTGTATACAGTAATATAACCCCCCGCGCTGTATACAGTAATATAACCCCCCAGCACTGTATACAGTAATATAACCCCCCGCGCTGTATACAGTAATATAACCCCCCAGCACTGTATACAGTAATATACCCCCCAGCGCTGTATACAGTAATATAACCCCCCAGCGCTGTATACAGTAATATAAACCCCAGCGCTGTATACAGTAATATAAACCCCAGCGCTGTATACAGTAATATAAACACCCCCCCCCCCAGTGTTGTGCATGAAAATGCGGAAGCTGCGCATAGACAGCCGGATAACCAGAACTGGATTCAGCGGATTATTAGCCGGTCCGGCGCTGGGTTTCAGTCTGTAGACGAGTTTGAGTTCAGGCTGCCACGTTTGCTGCGAGTGTCCCTTATGACGGATAAGTACGGAGCAGAAAGTGTTAATGTTTGGGGGCCGAGCACGGACATGGACCGCATGTTTTCTGGATCGGGCGTTGCTTTGTTTGGTCTCCTTTATTCTTCTCCAATCGTTTTAGAAATCTGCTTTGAATGAAGTTGTCTCTTCCGGGAGTCCCTGCCTCGTTAACACTACTCCGCATCCAGAAAACCCCCAAAACACAATATACCTGCATTAGCGTTATGTGAATTTAATGAATTTAATGTACTTATCCCCCTAGAGTGTAAGCCTGTGAGCCGAGCCCGCTTTACCCAATGTGTCGGTGTTTGGGTGAAAGGAGCGTGATCGAAGAATGAGTGACTGCATGAAGCGCTGCGGGGATTGTTGGCGCTTTGAATAAAAGATTCACAATAATAATAAATAAGAGCTGAACGTTGCGCGGGGCGACCTCCGTGCTCCGGCATTCTCTGACCCTGTTTATCGAATACGTGTTGAATCGGAACGGCTTGTCCCGGAGACTGTTGTGGCGTCTGCACTCGCGGCTCACATGCTGCTTTGTATCTGGGAAATCCTGTTTTACCGAGCTTTACGGCGCTGTGACGCAGACGGTCGGCCGGAGCGTAACGTTTTCCCACCGCTAAGATCCTTTGCGCTAATTGTCTCTTTGTTTCTTGGCAGGTATGCTGAACCCCGCGGCCCCCCGCGTTCGATGAAGCCCACCGCTGACGCCTGCGAGCCTTCCGAGGAGGTAGTCATGGTGGCCGCTGGCAGCAGAATGCAGACCCGTTGGTTGTTCCTGGTGATCGGCATCCTGCAGTGCACCGAAGGTAACGCTCTCGGCCGCTCGCTGGCGCTCCTCATGCGCGGCTTTTATTGCTCGGGGGATGGGACAGATGTGGCTGATATCTCGTGGAGTTTTCGGAGGAGCTCCTTTTGTGTTTATTAATGGGCTAAATGGGCAAGTTTGGGGCAGAATTCCTGTTTTGTTGCTTTCTGTTTGTAGAAGTGATGGGGGGTTCTGGGGCTTTCACCTCTTTGGTCTCGTCTTTGGCTGAATTTGGTTTCGGGGGGGGGGTTATAGGGGGCTGCACTCATCCCCTCGCTGAACGTATCGTACGAAATGTGGGTCTCGCCGAAGGATCCTAAACAAAGTGTCTCCTTTGAGTCGTGAAAATCCCGTTACCGTTTTCAAGAGCCCAAAGTGCCCATGGGGGATAACGGGAACTCTGAGCGGGGTTTTGGCCGGTCGCATTAACGGACCCCCAGCGGCGGTGGGTTTCAGGCGTGGATATCACACGGGATTATATTAATGTTCGCTCTCTCGGGGTCGGTTCCTTGACGGTCGTCGCCCCCCCCCCCCCCCGATTAAACTCTGTGATATTTACCAGGCGGGGCAATTAACAGGATTTGCCCCGTTCACACCTGTTACGACCCCCTCGGTTCCCGAACCTTAGTGAAGGTGCCGTTCCACCTGCTCTGCTGAATTGAACACTTCTATAAGTAAATGCAGCCTTACAGACGGCGTTCCCAGCCCAGCTGAAAGGCCGATCCGGGTCCTTACGGTGTTTTATGTGATTAACCCTTCAGATGAAAGAAGGAAGTGTCAGATCTGCTTAACAGGCTTGAGTGCGATGAATACTAAACAGCAGCCTTAATGGCCGTTCTGGTGCAGCGGACGCCCTCTGACATCCCTGGGTCGGTGCGTAGGAGGTTTCTGCCCCCCCCCCCTGTCGCTTGCTGACGTGGGGCAGATAAATGCCTATAGAAGTCGGGGCTGGGCAGGCGATTCTGGGAGCCGTCTTGATGTTTTTCATCCGAGGAGTTTTTTTATATATATTTTTTAGTGTTAAACGCCACCAGACCCCCCCCCCATACTCCGTGTTTCTCGTTAAGGGTTAATGCCCCTGCAGCTACGGTTTATTACTTGCCCCGACATGACGATTCCCCGACCTTTAAATGGTGAAATGCGACCGGGGGACAGCTGCAGTGATGGCGTTACCTGCGGCTCAGCTGTGATCTGGGGGCCACGGGAAAAGGGGGTGTCTTTCCAAAGTTATTACTGTAATCTGCAAAAATGCTGGTTTCCTTGACAACTGAAAATGATCCAAAATAAAGCATTACCCCTTCGCTTGCCTCTTGTTCTCTCGTGTCCCCCCTTCTCTGCCACGCAGCGCAGGCACAATGTCCCTATTATTTCTCTTCACCCGCGTCGCGCGTCACGTGAACAGCGGCTCCGTCTGCTGAGGGCTCTTTAAAATCCGTAGGTAACTGAAGGCATGTATGTGCGCTGCGCGTAAAGGACACGCGGGTTGCCGTGCGCTGCGCGTAAAGGACACGCGGGTTGCCGTGCGCTGCGCGTAAAGGACACGCGGGTTGCCGTGCGCTGCGCGTAAAGGACACGCGGGTTGCCGTGCGCTGCGTGTAAAGGACACGTATATAATTTTATTCCCATGGTATACTCCGTAAATGTAAAATCATGCTTTTAAATTCAGTGATTTTGCCTTAAAATAGTCTTAATGGGGCTTTTAACCCTTCAGTCCCAGTTACATGACATTTATATAGCCGTAGCGCTGTTACAATAAAGTCACGCAATAACAATCTGGTACGTAAGGAGAAGAGGCCTGGCTCCCGGAGCTTACGATCTAGTCAGTGGGGGGAGGGGCAGCGGTAGGAGAGGACGGCTCGGATGATCTGTAGAGGTTGTTGGTCGTTCAGATGGTTTCATGAGTTTAACCTCCGCGCCTCGTGGCTTTTCCCGTGGATGAGTTTAGTAAATGATTGCAAATAAAATCTTCGGAGATCCTAAGGAATAACAGCATCACATATAATGTATTATTTTATGACATCATGCCGAGCGGTGAGATGACCTCATTATGCTGTGGGATGCAGGATAACGTGGCGTTGCGATGAGGCTCATTTGTTTTGTTTATAAAGGGCAGTCAATGGGATATTAAACACCTAATTGGAGTCGGCACGGCGGTCCGTGTGCTCAATACGCGGGGGTTCCCGGTTTGCGATACGAGGTTTGGCCGCCTTGAGACGGGACAGTTGGCAGCGGCTGATTACCGATCAGCGTGGAAATGCTTCGCTTCGCTTTAGTGATCCTCGTGGTTCCTGAAAAAGTTGGTTTACCTCGCAGGGAAATCATTTCACCCGCAGCCGGTGCAAACGGGAAATCATTTCACCCGCAGCCGGTGCAAACGGGAAATCATTTCACCCGCAGCCGGTGCAAACGGGAAATCATTTCACCCGCAGCCGGTGCAAACGGGAAATCATTTCACCCGCAGCCGGTGCAAACGGGAAATCATTTCACCCGCAGCCGGTGCAAACGGGAAATCATTTCACCCGCAGCCGGTGCAAACGGGAAATCATTTCACCCGCAGCCGGTGCAAACGGGAAATCATTTCACCCGCAGCCGGTGCAAACGGGAAATCATTTCACCCGCAGCCGGTGCAAACGGGAAATCATTTCACCCGCAGCCGGTGCAAACGGGAAATCATTTCACCCGCAGCCGGTGCAAACGGGAAATCATTTCACCCGCAGCCGGTGCAAACGGGAAATCATTTCACCCGCAGCCGGTGCAAACGGGAAATCATTTCACCCGCAGCCGGTGCAAACGGGAAATCATTTCACCCGCAGCCGGTGCAAACGGGAAATCATTTCACCCGCAGCCGGTGCAAACGGGAAATCATTTCACCCGCAGCCGGTGCAAACGGGAAATCATTTCACCCGCAGCCGGTGCAAACGGTGCTTTCAGATCCCAAACTTTCCGATTACTTCTCTGCGGCCGCCCTGAACCCGCGATAAAACTTTACGCGACCCACACAGCGAGCGTCTGTTCCCTGCCCCCGCCACTAAATACGGCGTAACATAAACGTTTGAAAGATGTATGGAAATGATACCGCGGTGTTTGAAGCACCGGGGGAATGATTTCCCGTCGCACTCCTCACTTCCTGCTAACAGCCCGGCAGAGGAACCAAAAACTCTTAAGAATAAATTCCCCCGTGTAGCAAAAAATCAAAAATATGACCAGGAATCTCGAGTTTTGTGAATGTTCGTGACGGACGGAAGCCGCCGTAAGTGAGGTGTGAGTGCGGACGAGGGGGTCTCGCACGGAAACCATGGAAACAAGCGAACAGAAATTACACAAATGACATACACTTCATAAAATGAGGGGAAGGCAGCGGCGGAGAGATCGTTGCTTTTGCCCCTAATTGTGTAACTATATCGGGGGGGGGGGCGTATGACGGGCCGTTTGTCCCCGCCGGTCCGGTACGTGTTACCCGCAGACATGCGCAACTCGCCCTTAATATGACGGGAAGTAAACGTTCCCCCGGAAATCGGATGAATCTCGGAATCCGCGGCTTTGTGATGGAATCGCGGTTTCTGCAGCTGTTTAGAAAATGAATTCCCGCGGTTCATGTTTTGCGTTTCTGGGCGGTTTTCAGAGATTCCAGGTGAACGCAAATTACTCGCTCGGCGGAAAGCGTTTGCCACGGAGACGGATTATGTTTGTCTTTTTTTTTTACTTTCTTTTGCATCCTCTGCCATGCAAGGGGTTAATTTAACCGGAGCCGGGTGTGTAAGCTATGAAGCCGAATGCTTTGAGTGACAGGCGGAGGATGTTCTGAGACGCCCGGGACGATGCTTGATAAACATCACGGGGGGGTTTTGTTGCCCCAGGGCCGGTTCTGTGTTACTTCCGGTGCTTTCTGCCCCCCCGCCCCGGGGAAATGTAGCGGCGTGTAACCAGCGGAGGTAAAATACATTCTTATTCCATACATTCGTTAAAAATGGTTAATCCTGGTGGCTGCGTTGTGGGATTTTACTTACATCGGTCACTTTAATTTCACTTCGGTCACTTTAATCATTTTAGTTTTTTATGTATTTTGCTGCCCCCCCCAATAAAAATCCTCCGCCATCCGTAAGTTTTAGGAAACCCCCAACACCCCCCCATCTTGGCTCTTGTTCTATAAGTAATCTCTTGGCTCTCAGAACACTTTACAGGCCAATAAAGAAAGGGACTCGTATTCTTAATATTTGGCCCGGAATCCCACAGGGAACGCGGAAAACCCGGAGCGGAAGCCGCAGAACCGGAACGAGACCCAAAAATTACCCCCAATTAGAGAACGGTTCTGGAGTCGCACGTCGGCCGCGGCTTTCATCAGGAAAGCTGTGAAAATGATTGAGTTTTATACGCCGGGGGGTCTCGCCGCGAAATACACCGGACGGCAGCCGCCAAACGCTGAGGGTTTATGGACGCCCCTCGCTTTTACTCAAACTTTCCATTTTTATCCTCTGTTTTCATAAAGCGGTTTCTTTGTGCGGAGTGCGGAGTGAGGGTCTCACGGCGACTGCTGCAAAATAAAAAGTTATTACCGAGTGCCAGACATCTGAGCAAAGCCCTCTGCGCTGCTACACAAGGGGTTAATAATTGTCCGGTCTTAACAACGAACAAACCTGCCAAGAATCCCTACTAACCCCTCTCCCTTCCTGTGATGCCCCCTCTCTCCCCTCCCCCGATGCCCCTCTTTTCTAGGGGGTGAGAATGTTTGCTGGGTATGAGGGGATCGCAGGGTTCTACGGCCCTAAAAGCCCCGATAATGTGTATAGAAACAGCAGGGAACCTATTTTCCCTCTAGATTGTAAGCTTGCGAGCCGGGCTCTCTCCACCAAATGTATCGGTTTGTCTCAGTCTGTCAATTCTCGTCTTGTCAGACCCCCTGAATATATGTATTGTATTAAGCGCTGCGTAAACTGTTGGCGCTATATAAATAAAGGATAATAATAATAATAATAAATACACAAATAGCCACGCCTCTAACCACACCCCCTAAAACAAGTGTGCCCCCCTCTGACCGTTTAAAATATTGGGGGCATCAGGATGTTTCTTGCCAAAAAGCCCTCAGTGTATTACATTCCATTTATAGCACCCGCAGATACTGTAGCGTTGTTACAATAGTGCGCAGCGACGATCAAAAGCACCGTTCAATTATTATCGGCGCGATAGAATGCGACGCATTGCTGAAGAGACGGGGGGGGGGCTCCTGGGATTTAACACTAATAATGGGGGAAAGTTCCTTTTATGCTGCGGGGGCTGCAGCTTCCTTCATCGGCAGGGGAGGGGGGGGTCCGTGAGGGCCACATCCGGCCTGCAGGCAGCTCGGAGATGATTGACGCTTTAAACAAGCCCATTCTTGCCTTTTGTCTCCTTGTTGACCCTTTAATGTCCGTGTCCCAAGGCACCTATTGTGACCCTGTCAAAGCATCCTGCTGGACGTGAAAGGGTTAATGTAACCCACTGAGTTTGAGGCATTTAGGGCCGGGCCCTTTACCTGCCCAACCCCCCCTTAAATTTATAAAACACAAAGAAAGTCTGGCGGCTGCTCCTTCGTGCCGGGGCTCGCTGATCTGCCCCGGGGTAAATGTACACATTAAAGCCTTCGCTGCATTTCTGTCTCGTGAACTTTCTTTGGGTTTAATCTCTGTGTCCCCCGGGGGGGGGGGGGGGTGTAACCGCTCCACCTGGCACACAAAGGGTGGGCCAGGGAAAGCTGGGTAATAATCAGGTGCCCCTCCGCATCGTGGAGGCCGTAATTACCCCATTTGATTTTCTGACTTCATTACTTCTTGCAATCAGGTGGTTAAAGGATTCCGGTATATAATAATATGTTATAATATAGCGTTTGGCTCGCAGGCTGGAGAAATGCCCCGCTCGGTGCAGTTAATTCAGGTGAAAAGCGTTATTTATTGGGGGGGGGTAGAAGCTCCGCAGCCTTCGCTTTGCTCTCGGTTATTATTTCCGCCCCGTTGTCGCCCGTATGAACGCTCGGGTTCTGGACGCTCCCTGCCCTGATGTGTGTCGGTTCCCAGCCCGGCAGAGACTCCTGAGGCCCAAAAGCCGGCTGTTGGATTATGATGTCATCGTTTCAGGTAATCCTCTTGCCGGTGTTAACGCACTTTTCACATCGCTAATTATTCCGCTCGCCCTTTTAAGACAAAACCCTCGGCGTTAAAAGCTTTTAACTCCCATCAGCCTTTGTTTGCGTTTCCACGGATTTGCTGCTGAATATCGAGGGGGGGTCGGGGTTGTGAATAATGTTTGTTGTGAGATTTGGGAAGGGGAAGCGAGTCGCCGGCCTTTAAATATCCTCCGGATCTACGAGACGCCGGCTGGCCGCATCGGATCGCGGGTTCTGTGTATTAAAAAAGAGGTCCCTGGGAGGCAGTCACTCTCATCACTCTTATCCGGGATACACGGAGCATCTGCTGTTTTACTGGTGTCCTTTCTGATGCGCGACTGGTGGGGTTCCTGTAGTGGGGCGACTAGACGGGGGCCGCTGGGGGCCGATCTGCCGGCAGGGTCTGGATGGAATTGGTTCAGATGTGGAAGTAGCATCAGCGTGTATGAAAAAGTGTTTTGTGACTTTAATGGAAAAAATGAATAATAAAGTGGGACATAAAAGAAATTCCCAAAAAGTACAGCTTCCACAGAATAGAAAAATGGGGAAGAAATACCTGTTTTAGAATTTTCCTCTAAATAATGTAAAGTAAATAATAAGCTGGTTTTGAGGCATCTGACGAGCGATCGCTTATAAAGCCCACGCGCAGCGGGACAGCGAAAATGGGTTTTTGTTTATTTTTACACAAAAGTGTCATTTAGTGTTAACCAAAAAACCTCTCTTTACTGTAATTTTTATATATAAATGTCGAGAGTCAGCCGGTTACTGATCCCCCCCCCCCCCCCGTGACGGGGATCCCCCCCCCGTGGCATCGTCACGCCTCGTGTCCCGGGTCTCGGCCGGGGTTTCGTTTCTCTTTCCGCTCTCATTAGCGTCCATTTCATTTCTCCTTTATTTTCAGTTAATAAGAGGAAAAGGCGCCGAGGGCCGCTTCGCGGGCCGGGGGGGGGGGGGGTCGCGTTTCAGCCACGGCGGCTTCCATTCTCACTGAATATGAAAAGATTTCTTATTGATAGACGACAAAACGCTCTGCGGAAAGTGTAAATTGCGATATGAGATCTGAAAGCAGATGAGCTTCTCCCGCTCTCCCCGCGCAGGGCCCTCCTCTCCCTGCGCTCTCCTCATATAGTGTGTGCGTGCGGCCCCTTACCCTGCCACTCGAGGGGGCTTTCATGAACCCACAATCCCAAAATTTGAGCTCTGAAAAGGGCCTTAGGGGTGTCGGGCGGACGGGCTTTGGGCTGTCCCTGGCCACGGAACCATTTAGAGCCAAACAAGTGATCCCCGCCACAGGAGCGGTGAGAGGGGGTCACTTCTTTAGCTGATCGGCCCCTCAGCGGTGAGTCGGACAGCCGTCTGGGTAAATGCACCTCGTTTCCTGCATGGGGGTTTTCGGCTTACAGGGGGAATCGTGAGCAGCTGTCTGCGGACACGCCGATATTTCACCAGCGGCCCCCGCGGACACGTCACTGTCACCGGCGGCCCCCGCGGACACGTCGATGTGTCACCGGCAGGCCCGTGTGTTGTGATTAAAGGCGATGATAGAGAGGCAAAGGCCGGATTAACGGGTATTGATTCTGTCAGAATTCCTCCTGTTGAGACGCGGCGTCCGGCCTGTCGGCGATCTGCTTCATGGCACGGAGGACCTCGTGCATTTAATCCGTGTTTCAGCAGCAGCGTCCTGCTTTTTTGTCCCTGGACCTTTACGGGGGCCGGGTCTATGTCCTTATATCCCTGGCTCGATTTAATTATAATTTGTGCATATGTTTAAACCCCCATACTGTATTACCCTTTACCACTTCTGCTGGGAGGCTGTTCCACTTATCTACCACCCTTCAGTTCTATCTCAGTCTCTGACTCTCTAGCGTTAGATTCCGCTCTCTTGTTGTAACTTTTCTTCTCCTCTGAAATAAACTCCCTCCCGTCCTTTATCCCTTTATGTATTTAAATGTCTCTCTCGCCCCTCACCGTCACACAGTCACGGTCACGGTACACGCGTGTGCAGATCTAGCCAGGTACGAGGCTAAAACATCCATCTTGTCTTTAATTTACATTGAAAAGCCGCGTGTAGCGTGTTGCACCCGTGTAGTGCTCCCCGTGGCTTTGTCACAATGCTTTTGATCAAACAAAATGTATGAGTTTATTGCGGCTGGGGGGGTGATGAGAAAATGCAGTAAAAAGTCGCACAACGGCGGAGAGCGTTTAGTGTTTCAGAGACTCGGCGGGGGGACAGAATCTACGCCGTGATTTCCACGTCTCCGGGGGCCCCCGCCATGATTTCCACGTCTCCGGGGGGCCCCGCCGTGATTTCCACGTCTCCGGGGGGCCCCGCCATGATTTCCACGTCTCCGGGGGGCCCCGCCTTGATTTCCACGTCTCCGGGGGGCCCCGCCATGATTTCCACGTCTCCGGGGGGCCCCGCCATGATTTCCACGTCTCCGGGGGGCCCCGCCTTGATTTCCACGTCTCCGGGGGGCCCCGCCATGATTTCCACGTCTCCGGGGGCCCCGCCGTGATTTCCACGTCTCCGGGGGGCCCCGCCATGATTTCCACGTCTCCGGGGGGCCCCGCCGTGATTTCCACGTCTCCGGGGGGCCCCGCCGTGATTTCCACGTCTCCGGGGGGCCCCGCCATGATTTCCACGTCTCCGGGGGGCCCCGCCGTGATTTCCACGTCTCCGGGGGGCCCCGCCGTGATTTCCACGTCTCCGGGGGGCCCCGCCATGATTTCCACGTCTCCGGGGGGCCCCGCCGTGATTTCCACGTCTCCGGGGGGCCCCGCCTTGATTTCCACGTCTCCGGGGGGCCCCGCCATGATTTCCACGTCTCCGGGGGCCCCCGCCGTGATTTCCACGTCTCTGCAGCGTCACTCGTGGAGAGGAAGCAGGATGTCTTTTATGGGGTTGATTCTGCGCCGTTTAATATGCTAAAAATTCCACTATTAAAAAAAAAAAAAAAAAAGGTTTTGGGAAATTGATTATTTTGTTGGTAACTGTTACAGGGTGACAGTGGGTTCCCCCCGGCGCGGATCTAGTGGCGGATGCCCCCCAGCACAGATCTAGTAGGGGATGCCCCCCCGGCGCGGATCTAGTGGCGGATGCCCCCCAGCGCAGATCCCTCCCGGCGCGGATCTAGTAGCGGAGAGCCCCCCGGCGCGGATCTCGTGGCAGATCCCCCGCAGGGATATAAATAGTTATTTAATGGACGGACCGCTCTGCTCCGGATCACGGAAGATATTCGCAGCGTGAATGCGATCCGTTATTAGATGGATCAGACGCGGCGTCGCCTTCCAACAAACACCTCGGCAGCATTAATTGGTCTATTAGTGAACACGTCGCCATGCGAGTAGCTGCGCAGGGACGGCTGGGGACCCTCTGTGATGTCATCGGGGGCCCTGCTCATTGTGTTTGTTACTCGGCCCCGTGTGCCGGAGCTGCCATAGTATCAGGAGAATACACGTTGTTGTTTGGAGCCGTGTTTATCAGAGTATAAAACATCTGCCTTTATGAATGGAAGGCGCTCCGGCGGCCAGACTTTGGGGGTCTCTGATGCGCCTCGTTGGGGGTTTCACTGCTTTATGCTTCATAAAGTCCAGAATTCTTACAATGAAGCGTCAGCCGTTCCTAACCGGTCACTGAAGGAAAAGGCGAGACGCCGATACATATTATCCCGCCCCGGCTGTTACCCAACCAACCCTTTTCACAATAAATGATCATTTTCAGCAGGTTCCGGGGCGCGCAGGTTCCGCGGCCGTGGCGGGTGAAATTATTCCGCCTTCAAAAATTTGAATAATAAAACCCGTCCGGTTACCGGATTCCCAAACAACGCTTTTCAAAAGTCTTCGGGGGCTATCACTGCCGTCAATGGGGGCTATTACTATATCGGGGGCTATTAGTGCCAATACCGGGGCGGGGGGGTAATGGCAGTAATAGCCCCCGATATAGTAATAGCCCCCATTATCGGCAGTGATAGCCGCAGCGAGTGACCTTCCTTGTCAGACAGAAGAATGACGGGGGCTTCGTTTCCAGGCAGTCGTTGGAAGCGGTCGGAAGAAAGACAAATGGGAGCCGTGTTAATGGGGTGTGACAGGCACCGGGCCCCGCTCCGCTAAACAATGCGCATCCCAAAACACACAACCAGGGGGCTTTAAGCCTCTTTAGCACAGGGACCGGTGACCCCGTATTGTGGGCCCTGAGTATCACCGCCAAAAATCCTTTAATTAAAATATACATCTTTCCCGGAGCAAAAGAGATTTTCCTTCTCCTCGAGCGAGATTTTCTCGTAAGATCGGTTCCTCTGTCGCCGGAACGCGTGTTACTTTTCTGGGGCTTCGTTTGCTCTGCGTGCGGGGGAAGTATTTTTCCTGCGCGCTTCTCACTTCCTGTCAGAAGACGGCCCGGAGGCTGCAGCTGATTGGATGCTCTGGTTGTCATGCAGTGTGCTGCCTGTAATGTATAGAACATGCTGACGCGGTGGCGTTATAGGTTACCGTGCGGCGTGTCACCGGTAAATATTAACCCTTTTAGTTGCAGAAATATGCGCATCGGGGCTAATAATACAGTGACCCCCGCCAAATGCCGCCCGGCCCCCTTGGTCAGACTCTCTTGCCTCTGAAGTTGTTGGCGAGGAGGCAGGGTGAGCTTTTGTGTTGCTTATTTTTTGAATAAGTTCAGCCTTTTGGTGAACGCGTCCGCCGGGGCCCACCGGGGCTCCGTGAAATAGCGCAGCTCTGATTCATGTGAAGGGCTTGGCGTGCATGCGCGATGGAGCTGGCTTGGTGCAGGCGGAGGAGACGCTTAAGTGACTGCATGAGAGGAGCGGGAAGGCTGCCTTCGCCATCTGTGACCAGAATGTGCGATAAGGCGCCGATCAGAGTGATTATGACATCATCACCGCCGTTTCCAGAACTACAAGTTTGCGGATTCCTTGTGATTTATTATTTACGGTTTTAGTCTCTCGATCCCTGATTTAATTCGAGGACGAGATGCCCACACGGGCAGTGAATAGAATTGTTACGGCGGTCCGGCCTGGCAGCCCCCACCGGCCCTCGGAATGTGACACACGAAATAAAAATAACCAAACCCTCACTTGATTAATGGCGGCTCAAACAATAACAAATAGCGCAAGGTCACGGTGGGGATGGACGACGTGCGGCTGCCGGCCGGCAGCGGAGGAAGTGCAGGGAATCTGATTGCGAATGAATGCCGAGGAATTCCTGTTCTGTTTCAAGGACTTTTCCTGATTACTGAGAAGCCTTTTCCGCGGAGACGCGCCTGAGACCCCCGCGCATGGCGGCCCCCCTCGCATTCCTGCATTTCACTATGTTTTTTTTATTCTTTATTGATATTATGGGTTTTTTTGGGTTCGGGCTCCGCGGGTTCTGTTGTTTTTATGAGATTTCATTTTTTTTTTTGCGGCTGCTTTAAAGTAACGATTTTAGTGTCTGGTCTTTGGGGGGGGGGTTCTTGCGCCGGCCGCCCCTCGCTTCCTTTGCTTTGGGCCGGAGGTATTGCAGGCGTTTTTGGGTCGTTTCTTTCTCTTGCCCCTTTTATCTCCTCATTTGAGTAAATAACATATAGAAATAAGTGCGGGAATTACCAAACGTATAGCGGCACCCTGCGCTGATCCGCAAGCACGCAGCGCGTTACGCCAGCAAGCACGCAGCACGTTACGCCCGCAATCCGCAAGCACGCAGCGCGTTACGCCAGCAAGCACGCAGCACGTTACGCCCGCAATCCGCAAGCACGCAGCGCGTTACGCCAGCAATCCGCAAGCACGCGGCGCGTTACGCCAGCAATCCGCAAGCACGCGGCGCGTTACGCCAGCAATCCGCAAGCACGCAGCGCGTTACGCCCGCAATCCGCAAGCACGCGGCGCGTTACGCCCGCAATCCGCAAGCACGCCGCGCGTTACGCCCGCAATCCGCAAGCACGCGGCGCGTTACGCCAGCAATCCGCAAGCACGCGGCGCGTTACGCCAGCAATCCGCAAGCACGCGGCGCGTTACGCCAGCAATCCGCAAGCACGCAGCGCGTTACGCCCGCAATCCGCAAGCACGCCGCGCGTTACGCCCGCAATCCGCAAGCACGCGGCGCGTTACGCCCGCAATCCGCAAGCACGCCGCGCGTTACGCCCGCAATCCGCAAGCACGCGGCGCGTTACGCCAGCAATCCGCAAGCACGCGGCACGTTACGCCAGCAATCCGCAAGCACGCGGGCCGTTACGCCAGCAATCCGCAAGCACGCCGCGCGTTACGCCCGCAATCCGCAAGCACGCCGCGCGTTACGCCCGCAATCCGCAAGCACGCCGCGCGTTACGCCCGCAATCCGCAAGCACGCAGCGCGTTACGCCAGCAATCCGCAAGCACGCAGCGCGTTACGCCCGCAATCCGCAAGCACGCAGCGCGTTACGCCCGCAATCCGCAAGCACGCAGCACGTTACGCCCGCAAGCACGCAGCGCGTTACGCCGCTGGACACACACAGCATTGATGTGTGGTGAAAAGCGTGACATCATGTGACCTGCGCTGATGTAAGAAGTAACGTAAGGCGGCGAGTAACAAAGTGTCGGAATCCTCGCGTTTTCTCTGTAGTCCCGACCGCCGTCGCTTCTGCTCCTTCTTATCGTTGTGTTTGTCCTCCCCGTAGAGGGAAACCAGGAGCTCCAAGGACAGAGGGGTGAAATGCGAGCCCTCCGGGGGCCTCGGGTTGGGGGTTGGGAGGCAGGAAGGTCACCGCCGCTCGCGTCGTATAAATATGTATCGTATCGATGGTGCCGGTCGCTGCTTAACAAATGTTGGCCAAAAAAGATATTTACGTTCCAGACGCTTTCCGGGTCGGGTTCTGCTCAACAACGTTTAGAATGAATTTCACTTTATTTTACCCTCTCGCCCTAAATGCCCCAAGAAAGGGCAGGAAGGAGGGCGTTTGAAAGGTATGACGGCGCATGGAGAGCGTGCCGAGAAATGCGGTGTAAAAGGCGCTTTCCTGCCGCGTTCTGTAAGCGATCTCGTGTTGTGAACGGATTGTCTGAATAGTGCGTTTAGCTGTGAGCTACAAACAGTCCTTCCCTGGGGGGCTTCCAGCCCTGCGCTCTGCCGAGGGGCCGACGACTGCCTGGCCCCTGGGAATAAACTGCTAAGCAGCGTTACAGGGGCCTGATTCTCGTCTCCCGCCGCCGATGGGCGGCTTCACGGAGCATACGAATAAAAGCCGCTCCATGTTTGTGCTGCGGCAGGCGGGGGTCCGTTGGGGGATGTTGGGGTCTCTCCTGCGCAGCTCTATTAAAAAGCGTCTGCCGGCGTCCCCGTTTATTATAAAACCCGTGCCGATTCCGTAACGCTGTCCTCATTTTTCTGTGTGTGTTTGGGTATAAACAGCAGTGGGGGGGTATTGGCCAGGGCTATAAGCGCGGGGGTATAATCTGGGGGAATTAGCTGGGGTATTAGTAGGAAACGGCCGGCGCTGTGTAGAATATTCTGACTTAGTTGATATTTATTAGATTTTCCTGAAATTTATATTTTATTCCTGTTTTTGCCTCGTTTTCAGCTTTCAGCCGTGCGGCGTTACCGTTTGGTTTGGTACGGAGGGAGCTCGCGTGCGAAGGGTACCCCATTGACCTCAGATGTCCCGGAAGTGATGTCATAATGATCGAAAGTGCCAACTACGGGCGCACAGACGACAAGATCTGTGATGCTGACCCATTTCAGATGGAGAACACGGACTGCCATCTTCCAGACGCGTACAAAATCATGTCGCAGAGGTGAGGAGCGCCGCATGCGCCGTAGGTTTTATTCCGCCCCAGCATCGTGTGAAGCACGTGTCATTCGCTTCGCATTTGTAACGATACAGAATGCGCTTAAAGCTCTTGGAAACGTCGTGTTTGTCTCGGGTTTCTTCCAAGCGTTTGAGATCTCGTTTTATTCTTTCGCTTTACTTCGCTGTCCTCTCGTGTGGCCCCAGAAGTTTATCGGCCCCAAGCAGGAGCCGGGAGACTCCTGGCGCAGATAATGAATTTGATCGCCTATAGAACGTATACGGCCCCCCGAAGAAGAAGAAGCAGCTCCTCCTCGATAAAACGCAGTGAAAATCTGCAATCGCCTGCAGCCATGCGATTTATCCGTAATCTGCCGTCTTTAAATTATCGTTTTGTTTTGGGGGAGATGGTTTTCGCTGCTTGAGGGGGAGGCCGAGGAGACCTTTTCACGGACCCTGGATTAGAGCGACTCCTTTCCCTTTATTTATCAATTAGTGGGACGGCAGACGCTGCGATCTGTACCCGGCGCGTTTTAAGGAGCTTTGTTTGCGTTTCCGCTCGGTAGCCGTTTGTCTTTCTAGATCCGAAAAATAAGATTTTTATTCAAATGTTTTAAATATTCATCAAAGAGGAGAGAAGCCTGAAACTGACAGAGACCATTAACATCAAAACATCTAATGAATCGCACGGGGATCGCAGAGAGGTGTGGGGGTCCCACGGATCGGGCAGCCGCCGCCACGCTTTACTTCCCACAGATCGGGCCGCCGCGCTTTACTTCCCACAGATCGGGCCGCCGCGCTTTACTTCCCACGGATCGGGCAGCCGCCGCCACGCTTTACTTCCCACGGATCGGGCCGCCGCGCTTTACTTCACACGGATCGGGCCGCCACTATTTACTTCCCACGGATCGGGCCGCCACTATTTACTTCCCACGGATCGGGCCGCCGCGCTTTGCTTCCCACGGATCGGGCCGCCACTATTTACTTCCCACGGATCGGGCAGCCACTATTTACTTCCCACGGATCGGGCAGCCACTATTTACTTCCCACGTGGCGGTGGCCCGAGACCCTGTGCATGCGCACACCGAGTGACAACCTGCCACAGATTATCTGTTTTACTTGCATATTCCCGCTGCTGCCATCCCTGATCTGCCATGCGATAAAGCAGTTATTACCCCCCCAATAATTAATGGAGGAGCTGGTCCTGCTCCAGCTGGCGGCGCGTCTTCTAAGAGATCCCGTTAATTGAGTGCATCTCGTCGCGCAGAAAGCCGCCGTCCGCCAGGCAGCCGATGGTTTCAATTAAGGTGACGAGATGACCTTTGTGGACGTGCGCTGGGAACAGTCGCCTCCTTCACGACCCCGCGGGGAAAATTCTCACCCCGGCCAAGTGGGATTAAACCTTGGAAGTGGAAGAAAAGCCCCCTGCAGGGGGGGCAACGTTTGTTGTTTTGTGTTTGTTTCCAAGCGTCGGTCCGGACCCCGGCGAAAACCCCCAAAAAACAGCAAAACTGCTAAAAATGCGTGAGAAAGGGAGCCGCGCCGCCAGCGGGGGGGGGGGCTGGGGAGTGGTTGCGGCGGGATTCTCAGCGAAACCTGTTAACCCCTTACTGCCACACGCTCGGCAGAAACGCAAAGTGTTACATTGTGATTGAGGTTGAAAAAAAAAGACGGCGTCCCTCGGCTCTCACTTTGTCACTTTGAGTTTTTTTTTATGCCGTTATTGATACATTTTATATATAATCGAAATATTTATACCGGGATGAACACGGATTATTAGGGTGGCCAATGGCAGCCTGTGAAAGGGTTAAATCCTTGAAAGCAAATCATAGAAAGTTGTCAGGTTGAAACCGTCTAACCGTGCCTGCCGAGTGCCCGCGAGGGCCGGGTGAGTCTAAATAACCGTGCCTGCCGAGTGCCCGCGAGGGCCGGGTGAGTCTAAATAACCGCGCCTGCCGAGTGCCCGCGAGGGCCGGGTGAGTCTAAATAACCGCGCCTGCCGAGTGCCCGCGAGGGCCGGGTGAGTCTAAATAACCACGCCTGCCGAGTGGCCGCGAGCGCCGGGTGAGTCTAAATAACCGCGCCTGCCGAGTGCCCGCGAGGGCCGGGTGAGTCTAAATAACCGCGCCTGCCGAGTGCCCGCGAATGCCGGGTGAGTCTGGATACCGCGCCTGCCGAGTGCCCGCGAGCGCCGGGTGAGTCTGGACGGTGAGCGGCTCCCTGCGCCGCCTCTCTCGCTCGCTGTTTATATCGGTGACAGCCGCGCGCCGCCTCCTGCTGAGTGCTGTCTTTGCCGCTTCGCAGCACAATGGCTCGCACTCCCAGGCCCGGCGTTAGCAGATATTTAATGCATTCCAGCGCTTTATAGGTCACTGCGAAGCGAGTCTAGAACACGAACCGCCGCGAGGATCTAATGCAGAACGCGTCTCGTCGGGTTTAACCGCTTCGCTGTTGGAGGCGGCGCTCGTCATTTTATCCCTTTTCCCGCAGACTTCTCTCGTTTGACTTTAATCGTTCCGGTTCCTTTCCGCTCCTTTATCCCCCCGGCGCGGGGATTATTCCCATAGAGCTGTACCGAGTACCTGGCACCGGAGGCTCCGGCTCCACTCGGGGAACCCAGCCCCCTGTGCATCAGGCGAGCCCCCCGGAAACGCACACGGAGACCACAAACTATTTATACGAAGCTCTGATTGGACGACGTCTCCTGATTCCCGTGTATCCGGCGATCCGTTTATTCTAATACCCCCCAGATATTCCGTCCTGCATTGAACGCGTCGGAGGAATCTGATGGCGGTTGGTTCTCGATGTTCTGATGAATGCAGCGCGGCCTCCGCTCTGGAACCGGATCCCGTCCTGCCGTATACGTTCCGATGATTAAGAAAAAAAAATTCCGGCCCTCCTGGGCAGCTTTACATAAAACGATTTATATTTCTTCATCCTGCGGAATTTGCCCTAAATGCGGGTCTGTCCGCGCCGCCGCTAATCCTCTAAGCGCGTAATTAACGGAGCAGAAAAGCAATGTGCGCCGCGCGCGCCGTAAAGATGTTCTCTCCCGAGTGATCTTTAAGGAGTAAATAATTAGAAGAGGAAGGAGCTTTCAGACGACCGACGTGAATGTGAGCGTAATTAGGAGGAACGGCCAGAGAGTTGGCGAGCGTGTGCATGCGCGACGATTTTATATCATAACAAGTCTAATTAAATATTGAAAAGGCAAAAATCTCCTATTGCAAGAAAAATGACCTGCCACGGAAGGCCTGTAACTGCGCAGATAATTAGCGAGGGTTATGGAGGAAGGAGTCGGAGATCGCGGCCAAGGTCACGCGGTAACACGCTGCGCGTTTGGTGCGGCGTCCGTCTGCCTCCTCGCTAATTCAACTAAATGGGGCGCCCTGTCGCGAGCTCCAAATTACCGGCTGCTAAATGGGATATAAATGCAAATCCGGCAGTGATGGGGGACATTTCTCCAAGTAATCCCCCAATTTGAGCGGTCGCTCGCGGAAGGAAGGGAGCGGGAGGAGCACCGGATCGGGCCGCAGGTGGAGCACCGGATCGGGGGGGGGCGGGGGAAGCACCGGATCGGGCTGCGGGCGGGGGAAGCACCGGATCGGGGGGGGGGGCGGGTTAGAGCACCGGATCGGGCTGCGGGGGGAGCACCGGATCGGCCGCTGATTAACCTTTCGAGTGATGGACAGCGCGTTACGGCTCTCTATAAACTCGCCCAGCGTTTTCAGGGCAAATAAAAAAAAATTCAAATAAAAAATACTCTCGATAATGAAGGCGCTGAGTGGGATCGGACAGAATTTCCAAGCCACACCCCCTCCGGGGTAATAATACGGGTGGCGGGTGTGTGACGACCGGGGTATCTGCGAGTTTTAAATGAAATTCCCCTTCGTTTATTTGTTTCATTTCTCGGTTTCTTTGGTTTTTTTTATTGAGCTTTGTTTTTATCGATTAGTTTTTTGCTCCATTTCATAAAATCAGAGTGTTTTCCTCGCGTCTCCCCGGGACACCGGACTCGGGGTCCTCTCCGTGGCCCTGGACGGGGGTCCCTGCTTTATGTCGCTCTCGGGTTATACGCGGCTGTATTTTTAATGTTTCTGAGAATAGCGCGGAGCGGCGGCCCCTGGCAGGAGGTAGCGACATTTTCTTCATTTAGATTTTCGAGCTGAAACCTGGTTTGAGAGAGCGGCGCATCCCGCGGGCCGGAGACGTTTCGGGGGGGGGGCTCCGGTAATAAAGCTGTTCTGGTGGAGATGGGGAGCGACAGAGCGTCGCAGGAGAGAGAGTCGTTACTGCGGTCTATCTAACGATCGCTGAAGATTCCCAACAGGGTTTGGAGCGTGACGAGAGGAGCGAGCGTTATCTCGCCCGAGCAGCAGCCTCTCCTTAATCACTAGAACAAGAATATTGATGAAAACCCTTCACACGATCTCCTCTCCATCGCCCCGCAACGCCACCGCCGGGGTGAACGGGGGGTTTGTCTCGCTCCGTGCGCCGAAAACCGAAGAGCATGCGCGTTCTTCAGAGATACGAACAGAAAGTAACTATAAAAGCCGGGTGACTGCAACGGTCACCCCGCGCAGGGCGAGGGGCAAATAATGTAATAAACCCTCCACGTGCCGGTCGCGCGGGTCTGATTATTATTATTGATTATTATTATTATTATTGAGTATTATTATTGATTATTATTATTATTATGAGTATTATTATTATTCTGAGTATTATTCTGAGTATTATTATTGTTATTATTATTATTCTGAGTATGAGTATTATTATTATTCTGAGTATTATTATTATTCTGAGTATTATTATTATTCTGAGTATTATTATTATTATTATTATTCTGAGTATTATTATTGTTATTATTATTCTGAGTATTATTATTATTATTCTGAGTATTATTATTATTATTATTATTCTGAGTATTATTATTGTTATTATTATTCTGAGTATTATTATTGTTATTATTATTCTGAGTATTATTATTATTATTATTCTGAGTATTATTATTATTATTATTATTATTATTATTCTGAGTATTATTATTATTCGGAGTTATTATTATTATTATTCTGAGTATTATTATTATTATTATTCTGAGTATTATTATTATTCTGAGTATTATTATTATTCTGAGTATTATTATTATTAGTATTAGTATTTTATTTATGTAGCGCCTACAGTTTACGCAGCGCTTAATACAATCCATATATTCAGGGGGTCTGACGAGGTTATTATTATTATTCTGAGTATTATTATTGTTATTATTCTGAGTATTATTATTATTATTCTGAGTATTATTATTATTATTATTATTATTCTGAGTATTATTATTATTATTCTGAGTATTATTATTATTATTCTGAGTATTATTATTATTATTATTATGAGTATTATTATTATTAGTATTAGTATTTTATTTATGTAGCGCCTACAGTTTACGCAGCGCTTAATACAATCCATATATTCAGGGGGTCTGACGAGGCGGAGAGACTCGGTTCACAAACTTCTGTTTTCTAAAGAATCCTCTTGTTTCCCGTTCCAGATGCAACAATCGGACGCAGTGCGTCGTGGTCACCGGCTCCGAGGTCTTTCCCGACCCGTGTCCCGGAACCTACAAGTATTTGGAGGTCCAGTATGAGTGCGTCCCATACAGTAAGTACCGCGCCGCCCGTGACATTGTGAACCGGGTTACACGCAGGGCGCGCGGATCCTCCTCCCGGCGGGGGCGTCCGTCTGCGTTCCGAAGTGTTTGCTTTCAGGCTCGTGTTTTTCTAGAAAACAAACCGGATTTCGCAGCTCGGGGTGCCGGACGGAAACGAAGTTCATCGCCCAATCCCGGGCCGACAAATTGGCTTGGCTCGCACTTCCCTAAAGAAACTTGACTTTGATTTGAGTCGCGCCTCGCTCCAGCGGCCACCTGCTGCGTCTCCTCCGTCTGGCTGCGGAATTCCTCCCCGGAGCTGAATGGGCAGCGAATCGCATTCGTGATTTCTGATCGCAGCGAGACGCTTCTCTGCGGTGTAATCCGCCCCGCGAGCCGCTAATTGTTTTCACCTCTCCGTAAAGCGGCCGCCGTCTGAAAATCCTCCAGTCATTTATTATTTTGTCTTCCGGTGATCATCGCTCACTCGGGAGAATCCGGGGGAATTTTATTAACGCTGCGCAGGTTCCTGGGTATTGTAACGATGATTGGCAGCCGAGCAGACGTGGCTTCCGGACTCTGGGAGGGAGGGTGAGTGGATCCGGGAGCCCTGCAGTAAGCGTGGGGACTCCAGTAGGGAGGGTGAGTGGATCCGGGAGCCCTGCAGTAAGCGTGGGGACTCCGGTAGGGAGGGTGAGTGGATCCGGGAGCCCTGCAGTAAGTGTGGGGACTCCGGTAGGGAGGGTGAGTGGATCCGGGAGCCCTGCAGTAAGAGTGGGGACTACGGTAGGGAGGGTGAGTGGATCCGGGAGCCCTGCAGTAAGTGTGGGGACTCCGGTAGGGAGGGTGAGTGGATCCGGGAGCCCTGCAGTAAGCGTGGGGACTCCGGTAGGGAGGGTGAGTGGATCCGGGAGCCCTGCAGTAAGCGTGGGGACTCCGGTAGGGAGGGTGAGTGGATCCGGGAGCCCTGCAGTAAGCGTGGGGACTCCGGTAGGGAGGGTGAGTGGATCCGGGAGCCCTGCAGTAAGTGTGGGGACTCCGGTAGGGAGGGTGAGTGGATCCGGGAGCCCTGCAGTAAGTGTGGGGACTCCGGTAGGGAGGGTGAGTGGATCCGGGAGCCCTGCAGTAAGCGTGGGGACTCCGGTAGGGAGGGTGAGTGGATCCGGGAGCCCTGCAGTAAGTGTGGGGACTCCGGTAGGGAGGGTGAGTGGATCCGGGAGCCCTGCAGTAAGTGTGGGGACTACGGTAGGGAGGGTGAGTGGATCCGGGAGCCCTGCAGTAAGTGTGGGGACTCCGGTAGGGAGGGTGAGTGGATCCGGGAGCCCTGCAGTAAGTGTGGGGACTCCGGTAGGGAGGGTGAGTGGATCCGGGAGCCCTGCAGTAAGTGTGGGGACTCCGGTAGGGAGGGTGAGTGGATCCGGGAGCCCTGCAGTAAGCGTGGGGACTCCGGTAGGGAGGGTGAGTGGATCCGGGAGCCGTCTGCACAGTCTGGCTTGTGTGTGCGAAGGCTCTCCGAGAAGACCCCGCGTGCCGGCCGCTGTGTGCGACTTGCAGGGTTTTGCCCTTCTGATGTCACTGCCTGAATGACATCACACACTCACTGCACCTGACTGGCACTTACGTTTTAATGGTGTAGAAAGTGTGGTTTTTGTTATCCTTGTGGGGGCTTAACGTCTCCCTATCTGTCCCTCTGTCACTACATGGTTAGGGTCTGGTTTTAACCCTCTCACTGCCAGGCGAATTGTCTAAGCCTTTGGCACTGAAAGGGTTTAGCGTCAGAACTCATTTTATTGTGTCTGGTATAAGACGTTTCATTTCACTGTTTTTGTCCACAGGAGTTTGGTCGGAATTTGTTCTGAATAACCCGAGAAATTTACATTTTCTAATTCTCTCCGTTTTTTGCTGATCTTTTTTAGCGCATACGCGGCCGCGAAGCAAGAGCGGCCTCTTTATTTAACCATTCCTGGACCAGAGTAATCCGGAGTAACGGCTCCTCATACACTCCATGGCATGTTGATAATGATTTAATAATAAACCTGTAACTATAACCCTTATAAAACGCGGAGACGCGGCACGGACAGATCTCACCCCCCCCCCCCCCCCCCCCGCCCATGGGGACCAAATGCATTTTACTTTAAAAAAAGTTACTTAAAAATAAATGAAGCTTTTGAGCAGCTCTGCGCATGCGTGAACGTGCTGCCTTCGCCTGCCGGGCAGAGAGCGCTCAGTAAAGATGGTTTTCTTTTAACCCCTTTAATGGCTGATGCGCTTTTTTTTTAATGGTAAAGATGCTGTTCTAAAATAGTAATAACCCCCCATCTGGCGCGCGGAGTCAGTGACGCCCGCATCCCCCTTTCTTCCTCCTCTTAGTGCGATTCGTTGGCCAGATACGTATTCTGCTAATAATGCCCGATGTCATGACGGCCGGCGCTCTCCGGGAACCCAAGCTTCCGAATAATGAGAAGCTCAGGCGTCTCCAGCGAGAATTCCCCAAATCTGCCCGAATTATTATAAAGCCGAGTACGGGATCCCCGTCTCTGCCGCGCTCGCTCCGGTTAACGGCTTTGGCTCCCGGTGAGACATCTGATCATCCTTCACGCTGCCATCTCGCGTGACCATGACACGGCGCGGCAACTCGATGACGGCTTTTGGCAATTTATCTGTTTTTCAAATGTTTTTATTATTTTTATAAAAATAGGAAGGAAGATTTATTTTTTTCTGAAAATGTTTCGGGTTTGTGTTTTTATTACTGAACGGGGCGCTGTGGAGTACCCCACAACCCCATTATGTGAAACGCTGTTTAATATACACATTGAGGCTGGGTCAGGGGAGAAAGACGAGCGGCGGGGACTTGGTGGTCCGGTGCGGGTTAGGAGCGGCGAGAGGTTGGTGTTCTGGGCAGGGTTAGGAGCGGCGGGGGGTTGGTGTTCCGCGCAGGGTTAGGAGCGGCGGGGGGTTGGTGTTCTGGGCAGGGTTAGGAGCGGCGGGGGGTTGGTGTTCCGCGGAGGGTTAGGAGCGGGGGGGGTTGGTGGTCCGCGGAGGGTTAGGAGCGGCGGGGGGTTGGTGGTCCGCGGAGGGTTAGGAGCGGGGGGGGGGGTTGGTGTTCCGCGGAGGGTTAGGAGCGGCGGGGGGTTGGTGTTCCGTGCAGGGTTAGGAGCGGCGGGGGGTTGGTGTTCCGCGGAGGGTTAGGAGCGGGGGGGGTTGGTGGTCCGCGGAGGGTTAGGAGCGGCGGGGGGTTGGTGTTCCGCGCAGGGTTAGGAGCGGCGGGGGGATGGTGTTCCGCGCAGGGTTAGGAGCGGCGGGGGGTTGGTGTTCCGCGCAGGGTTAGGAGCGGCGGGGGGTTGGTGTTCCGCGCAGGGTTAGGAGCGGCGGGGGGTTGGTGTTCCGCGCAGGGTTAGGAGCGGCGGGGGGTTGGTGTTCCGCGGAGGGTTAGGAGCGGGGGGGGTTGGTGGTCCGCGGAGGGTTAGGAGCGGGGGGGGGGGTTGGTGTTCCGCGGAGGGTTAGGAGCGGCGGGGGGTTGGTGTTCCGTGCAGGGTTAGGAGCGGCAGGGGGTTGGTGTTCCGCGGAGGGTTAGGAGCGGCGGGGGGTTGGTGTTCCGCGCAGGGTTAGGAGCGGCGGGGGGTTGGTTTTCCGCGCAGGGTTAGGAGCGGCGGGGGGTTGGATTTCCGCGCAGGGTTAGGAGCGGCGGGGGGTTGGTGTTCCGCGGAGGGTTAGGAGCGGGGGGGGATGGTGTTCCGCGCAGGGTTAGGAGCGGCGGGGGGTTGGATTTCCGCGCAGGGTTAGGAGCGGCGGGGGGTTGGTGTTCCGCGCAGGGTTAGGAGCGGCGGGGGGGTTAGTGTTCCGCGGGGGGTTTGGACAGGTGGAACGGTAGCGTCGCGTGGCTTTACGTCAGCAGAGTGACCCTCAGAGGGTGCCGCTGTCGGGTGTCTCTTCGGTAGGAGTTGCTGTCCAGTTACCCCAAACTGTGAAGAAAGATCCTGAATCCCTGGGAAACCGGATTAAAATCAGACGCCTTCTCGCGGCCGGAAACCCCAAAAAGTTTGACATTGGAGACATTTTGGTGGGTTGGGTGGCGCATGTCCGGGGGTCTCCAGTGTCTGCAGTGGGGAATCCGGTCCTGGCGGGGCTTTAAGATCCGTGGGTTCTCGGCCCGATAGAGGGGGCCGGTCACTGAAAAGACATTCGTCACCAGAGCACAAACACCACCCGTGTGCCTGACGTGTATCCGATACCAGGGCATCCAAGCACCATTCCGACCCCGTTCATTAAGAGGTAGTCTTTACTGAGCTGTAATAACCTTGAAAGGCGGTAAAGCCAGTGAAGCCGAGCTCTATGACTCTATATAATTGCTGCTCCTGCCGTGGGTTTCCAGAACCAAATCCAAGGCGCTGCTGAACCCCAAACACTAATTGGCCAGAACTTTAACGCCACCGGCCTCCTGCCCCTGATTGGCTGCTTATTCTATATCTTTTTTCCGCTTGTAACAAGTCAGTTAACTGGTGCAGGACTCGGGAGAAAGAAGGGGCAGATATGTGATCATAAATCCAAATATTTCCTGCTCTGTTGACGAGTGTCTCGTTCACGTGGAATAAGGTCCAGTTTGGAGCCGGTTTCTCCGGCGTGTGTGTAAGCGGTGCGTGTAAGCGGTGCGTGTGTAAGCACTGAGTGTAAGCGATGCGTGTGTAAGCACTGAGTGTAAGCGGTGCGTGTGTAAGCACTGAGTGTAAGCGGTGCGTGTGTAAGCACTGAGTGTAAGCGGTGCGTGTAAGCGGTGCGTGTGTAAGCGGTGCGTGTGTAAGCGGTGCGTGTAAGCGGTGCGTGTGTCACGTTCCAGAGTCTCTTTCCTTCACTAGGTGTCTCCGGATTGGCCGTGTAGCCGAGTTCTTGCTGTCCCTGCTTTAGTGTCTGTGCTTTTTGTTTGATTGACAGTCCATTCATGTTAATCTCTCTTCTTTTCTCCTTGCATCCTTTTTTTCACTTTCTCTTCCAATGCTTAAAATAGAAGTGGAACAAAAAGGTAAATAAATTCCTCCCGCCAGCCCGACCCCAGCCCGACCCCAGCCCGACCCCAGCCCGACCCCAGCTCCCTGTTATGTGCCATCTGGATGTTAACCTTCTCTACCCCCTTATCCCCCAAACACCCCGCAGGACCCTATTTCTGCACCGTGCTCCGGCGGGCCGCTCATAGGCCGCGTTCTGAGAGGTCCTCGGTGGGCCGCGTTCTGCGAGCGCCGGGTGGGAATCGCGGTGCTTTGTATTGACTCCGTCTGTTTCTTTTCTCCCCGTTCGTTTCGTTGAGTTGCCCGGCCCCCCGGCCCCCTCGCCACAGCATGCCCCGTTTCAGGCTCTCCCTGTCTGTTCCATTCATCGCTTCTTTCCAGCTCCCGGCCTCTGTATAGATATATATGTCGTGTTCCTAGTTTCGGGGTGCGTTAGCGTGTTTCTGGCTCCCCGACGCCCGCGCAGGTTAACGGCAGGAATGGAAAACCTTTTTTTTTTTTGACGTATTTTAATAGCCGGAAAGCGGCCGCTGGTTTTTCGTTGGCTAAAATATTTCACCCCATTCCACCCGACGAAGTCTGCTCTAAAATAGTTATTTTTCCTCTCTGTTTAGATGAATCTTCCCAAGTCTCTTATTTTCCCTGTGAACGGGGAAAGTCGTTGAAATGCATGTTTTGTGAAATAATCCTCTCTCTCTTCCCGCCAGTCTTTGTTTGCCCCGGGGCGCTGAAGGCCGTCGTGGACTCGCCGTATATCTTCGAAGCCGAGCAGAAAGCGGGCGCGTGGTGCAAGGACCCGCTGCAGGCGGCCGATAAGATCTATTTCATGCCGTGGACTCCGTATCGCACGGACACGCTCATCGAGTACGCCTCGCTGCAGGACTTCCAGAGCGGGCGGCAGACCACCACCTACAAGCTTCCCAACCGCGTGGACGGCACGGGCTTCGTGGTCTATGACGGCGCCGTCTTTTTTAATAAGGAACGGACCAGGAACATCGTAAAGTTTGACTTGAGGACTAGAATCAAGAGCGGAGAGGCGATTATCAATTATGCAAATTACCACGACACGTCCCCGTACCGATGGGGAGGAAAAAGCGACATCGACCTGGCGGTGGACGAGAACGGCTTATGGGTGATCTATGCCACGGAGCAGAATAACGGGATGATTGTGATCAGCCAGCTCAACCCTTACACCCTGAGATTCGAGGCGACGTGGGAGACGGCGTACGATAAGCGCGCCGCGTCCAACGCCTTCATGATCTGCGGCGTCCTCTACGTGGTGCGCTCCGTGTACCAAGACAACGAGAGCGAGAACGGAAAGAACGCCATCGACTACGTCTTCAACACCAAGCTGAACCGCGGGGAGCCGGCCGACATTCCCTTCCCCAACCAGTATCAGTACATCGCCTCGCTGGACTACAACCCCCGCGATAACCGGCTCTACGTGTGGAACAACAACTTCATCCTGCGCTACGCGCTCGACTTCGCGCTCCACGACTTCGCGCAAGGTAAGCCGGAGGCCTCCGTCTCGTGTGTTTATTGCAGCGATTTCCGCAGCGGGCGGCCGCGCATCCTCGCTCGGGGGGGGGGGGGGATCACCGGACGGATTCTTCTCCTGTTTGTTGATTTATAAAGTGCCGTATATTATTAGTAGTAGTAATATTATTGGTATTAGTATTTAGTATTATTATTATTGGTAGTATTATTAGTATCAGTATTAGCGGTATTATTGGTATTAGTAGTATTATTATCGGTATTATTGGTATTAGCGGTACTGTTAGTATTATTATTAGTATTATTGGTATTAGTATTAGTGATATTATTAGTATCAGTATTATTAGTATCGGTATTAGCGGTACTGTTAGTATTATTATTAGTATTAGTGGTATTATTAGTATCAGTATTATTAGTATTATTGGTATTATTAGTATTAGTGGTATTATTAGTATCGGTATTAGTATCAGTATTGTTGGTATCAGTATTGTTAGTATTATTATTAGTATCGGTATTATTAGTATCAGTATTGTTAGTATTATTAGTATCGGTATTATTGGTATTAGCGGTATTATTAGTATCGGTATTATTGGTATTAGCGGTACTGTTAGTATTATTATTAGTATTAGTGGTATTATTAGTATCAGTATTATTAGTATTATTGGTATTATTAGTATTATTGGTATTATTAGTATTGGTATTAGTATCAGTATTGTTGGTATCAGTATTGTTAGTATTATTATTAGTATCGGTATTATTAGTATCAGTATTGTTAGTATTATTAGTATCGGTATTATTTGTATTAGCGGTATTATTAGTATCGGTATTATTGGTATTAGCGGTACTGTTAGTATTATTATTAGTATTAGTGGTATTATTAGTATCAGTATTATTAGTATTATTGGTATTAGCGGTATTATTAGTATTATTATTAGTATTATTGGTATTATTAGTATCGGTATTATTAGTATCAGTATTGTTGGTATCAGTATTGTTAGTATTATTATTAGTATCGGTATTAGTATTAGCGGTATTTTTAGTATCAGTATTAGTAGTATTATTAGTATCGGTATTATTAGTAGTATT
>JARDYJ010000007.1:54329009-54629009 GCA_029215755.1 Spea hammondii
ATCCGGGTGTCTCGGGTTCTCATGTTGTTTGTTTAACCTTCCCAGGGACGGCTTCTTTCCTCTGTGCGATCAGCAGCGGGACGTGGAGGGCGAGCGGCCCCGACCTCAGTAACTGCACCTCTCACTGGGTGAACCAGCTGGCTCAGAAGGTTTGTGAATAATTACTAAGGGGGGCTTTTTGGCTTCCGTGTCTCGAGTCGTTTGTTGTGAAATCTCACGGCCGGCGGGTTGTTTTCTGCCGTTCCAGATCCGGAGCGGGGAGAACGCGGCCAGCCTGGCCAACGAGCTGGCCAAACACACAAAGAGCCAGGTGTTCGCGGGAGACGTGAGCTCCTCCGTCAGGCTCATGGAGCAGCTGGTGGACATACTGGACGCCCAGTTACAGGAGCTGAAGCCAAGCGAGAAGGACACGGTGGGACGCAGTTACACCAAGGTAGCCCCGTGGCTCCGATCACACGTTTTGTATATAAAAGGCATATTGGATTGGCGGCCGATGACTTTGGAGGTGGGGTTGTGCTGAGTGCTGAGTCGTGCCGGAACGTTCTTTGGCAGATAAAGCACTCGTGCGTTAGCGATGGCGGGATTCAGGCAGTGTGTTAACCCTTTGAACGCTGACATTAAGCAACCTATATAATTGCTGCTAATCGGACTTTTATTCTAACATTCTGATTTTCTTTTTAAAAAGCTTCAAAAGCGAGAGAAGACATGCAGGGCTTACCTTAAGGTATCGCTTCTCCCGTGCCGCCCCCTACCACCCCTACGCGCCTCCGCCCCCTGCCACCCCTACCCGCTTCCGCCCCCTGCCACCCCTACCCGCTTCCGCCCCCTACCACCCCTACCCGCTTCCGCCCCCTACCACCCCTACCCGCTTCCGCCCCCTACCCGCTTCCGCTTCCCGCCACGCTTTCCCCGCGTTCATCCTGCATGCCGATCAGTCTTTGATAAGCGATCTGGTGTCGGTGGCAGCTCGGCTCCCGCAGACAGGGGGCGCTAGATCAGACCTTTCACTGAGGGGGTCTGTATCAAAGACCGTGGCCCCCGTGTATCTGCATGCGTTCTCCCGGTCATTTAGCTTCACGCCGACCGTATTCCCTGTGTAATCGGCCCCTGCCCGGCCCGCACCCCGTGGCACGACGGACTCTTTCTCTTGGTCTTAAGTGACTTCTGTGGATTCAGAAAAGACCCAATAAAACGTTAAATTACAAAATAAAAGCCAACTTCCCCGATGCAAACGGAACAATTCCCTTCCCGGCGACAAAGGATTCATTCGAAGCTGGAGCCGGCGGCTGCTCTGCGTGTTTTAGCGACTAATGAAGCCGGCCTGCGAAGACCGATTTCTGTCCCACTTCAGTTAATGGCTGTTGACGTATCCGCTGGAATGCTCTCCGGTCCTAATTCCTGTTAGAAACGGGGAGGAAAAAGCCTTTCAGGCCACTTTGCAGCATTGTCTACCTGGAGCCTGACTGTGCGGACAGAAGGAGGATATTAAGATGGATTAAGCTAATTAATCTTTCCTTCCCAATGCCGTCTTTCTCCTGCGTTCTTCGGCTGCTTTGTCCGGTGGTGAAGAGGCCGCTGTCCTCGGGGATCGGAAGCCGTTTTCTCTTGCGTTTAAAAGCAAATTAGGCGACTAAGTGGGAGAAATCACAATAAAAGTCACCGCTGAGAATGAAGCCGATTGGGCGGCCGCGCTAGGATTCGTCTCTTTGGGTTTTTCTATAGTTAGTAATTAGGGAGGCCGCGATGCCGGGGAATAAACCCGAGCTGGTGATTAAAATACAAACAAGCCCGGCCGTCCGGGTTCGGCCCCTCCCCCTCCCCCGGAGCCTCGTGGCCGCCGGTGGCATCCTATGAGCTGCTGGCGGATCAATGGACGTTTCATTTATAGCCGACCGAGCATTCGGACCCCCTGGGTTAAACGCACGTTAATGACGTTCCGGAGCGGCTGATGGGTTTATTTTCCTTCTCGCGCATGTTCCTTGTATTTCCAGGTCTTTCTCTTTATTTTATGTTGCAAATCTTCTCTGTTCACCCTTTTGTTTGGGGTAAAATGCTTTTGTTCCGGGATTGTGTGTTTTTCCGCACGCGTGACCGCTGGCGTGGGGGATCTAACGCGGGTTTCTCCGTGTCCTCAGGCCATCGTGGACACCGTGGACAATCTGCTGAGACCCGACGCGCTGCAGTCCTGGAGAGACATGAATTCTTCGGAGCGAGCGCACATCGCCACCATGTTACTGGATACTCTGGAAGAAAGTGCCTTCATCTTGGCGGACAACCTCGTGGACCCGACGCGAGTCTCCATGCCCACAGAAAACATTAGTGAGTGCTTGCTGGGGGGCCCGAGGAATCTGTGTGGGACGCGTTTACTAAGTGGGGCGCTGGCTGTTAGTCTTAATGTTTCACGTGAGATGTTCATAAAACTCTAACATTTATAAGAAATAATGGGTGTTTGGCTTTACTGGCGTGGCATTAAAGGGGGGCTGATACTCGTGCGCTGCGTGGCCGTCCCTGTTCCTCCCCAGTGACTGACGAATCGTAACGCACTCTATGGGGGTGTCCGTGGCCCCTCCCTCTGTAAGCCGCATTTACATTTTTATAGATTTCCCTTTTCTCTTCATTCTGTGAAAAATTCCCCCGGTGCGGGAGAAACGCTGGAGATCGTGGATTAACCCTTTCTGTCAGCGCTCAGTAATTGTAAGCTGGGGGAATGGAACTGGTTTCATATAAATCGAGTTCTCCGAGCGGCTTTTATTAGCCAGGACCCGGCCCTGTATCCTTTCTAATGGCCGTTAGACCCTCGCTGCGGGCTGCGCTCCCTCTCAATGCGCTTCAACGTTTTCTCGCGCACACGGCTCTGTCGCGCATGTCCAACAGACGTATAATGACCGCATTGTGCCGGCCCCGCGTTTCATTTCTCTTTTCCTGTTCCCGATTACTAGTCCTAGAGGTGGCCGTGCTGAACACAGAGGGCCAGGTGCAGGAGCTGAAGTTTCCCCAGGGCAGTAAAGGAGGCAATTTGATCCAGCTCTCCGCCAACACCGTCAAACAGAACAGCCGGAACGGTGAGTCCCGACACGTGAAACGCGCCCGCCCTGGAACCGCGGCGCGTCCTTTGTTTATTAGTAAATGCGCTGCGGAAACATCTGTACAGCGGCTCCGGTTTCCTGCTAGAGATAATGGGGCGGAATAAATGGCTCCTTTCAGCTTCCTTGATACAGACGAGTTCCTTGCTAAGGATTTCTTTTCCACGTCGTTCCAGGACACGCAAAGTTTGTATTTATTATGTACAAAAGCCTCGGCCAGTTCCTGAGCACGGAGAACGCGACCATAAAGCTGGCGCCGGAATTCGTCGGCCGCAATAGCACCATCGCCGTGAACTCGCACGTCATCGCGGCTTCCATCAACAAGGAGTCGAGCCGCGTGTACCTGACGGATCCCGTGTATTTCACCCTGGAGCACATCGACGTGAGTCCCCATCCCCCGACGGGTTTCCTCGAGAACCCCAAAAGCTCTGCGGAGAGTCTATCAGTCAGCCAGCGATTGTTAGACCTTAATGAATTATTATTCTTAATGAGAACCAATTCGGTGATCGTCGTGGAAACGAGTCGGTTTCATTTAGCGGTAACGTTCGCAGCGGGACAGCCGAGACCCGACTCCAATTACTCTTTATTGGCAAATCTAGGGAAATGGGGGGCGGCATTTAACTGACATCCGTTGTGCCGTTCCTGTGTTTTTTAATTTAGACGCTAATTGAACAATTTCCCCGAATCCGAGCCCTCGTTCCTTTTAGAAATGTTATTTTTTAAGAGTTCCATTCTGGGTTCAGGAGGAGCCGGTGAGGGCCGAGGGTACGGCATGGTTTATAAACGTGCGTCTCCCGCCAGGCGTATTCAGAGCTCTGCCCGGTGTGCCGGCGGTATACCCCGCATCCACCCCGCGTCCTGGCGGTATACCCCGCGTCCACCTCGCGTCCTGGTGGTATACCCCGCATCCACCCCGCGTCCTGGCGGTATACCCCGCATCCACCCTGCGTCCCGGCGGTATACCCCGCATCCACCCCGCGTCCCGGCGGTATACCCCGCATCCACCCCACGTCCCGGCGGTATACCCCGCATCCACCCCACGTCCCGGCGGTATACCCCGCATCCACCCCACGTCCCGGCGGTATACCCCGTGTCCCGGCAGCCTGCTGTATAGAAGCCAGCGGTTACCGCGTATGGTTCATGCTCTACGCACACGCTTGGACATGACGGGGAATTAAAGACGCTGCTCGTGTCGGCTAACAGTCCTTTGACCTTCTCTCCTTCAGCCCAATAATTATTTTAACGCCAACTGCTCGTTCTGGAATTACTCGGAGCGGACCATGATGGGGTATTGGTCCACCCAAGGCTGCCGGCTGGTGGAAACCAACAGAACGCACACAACCTGCGCCTGCAGCCACCTAACCAACTTCGCCATCCTGATGGCGCACCGGGAGATGGCGGTGAGTACGGGGGCTCTACACGGAGATAAGGGGGCGACGTCTGTAAACGTGCATGAAACGCGTTCCCGGAGACGTCATCTGAACGAGGTCTTATACCATGCGCTGCGCGGAGTGTAATATCAGGCGTAATAACCGCCGCTCTGTATCTTCCAAAATGCAGCTTTTTAAATGTCCTTTTTTGTTTTTTTCAGTTCAAAGACCCCGTCCACGAGCTGCTCCTGACGGTCATCACGTGGGTGGGAATCGTGATCTCGCTGATCTGCCTCGCCATCTGCATCTTCACGTTTTGCTTTTTCCGCGGCCTTCAGAACGACCGCAACACGATCCACAAGAACCTCTGCATCAATCTGTTCGTTGCCGAGTTCCTCTTCCTCGTCGGCATCGACAAAACGGATCACGCGGTGAGGACTTCGCTGACCGCGCGGCTGCTTTGGTTTAACGTGGGCATTGAACCGGTTTTATTAGAAATGCGGCGAAGTCCCCGCCGCGTGTCGTTAGAGAGGAGGCTACCGCGGGAAGCTGACTGTTGGGGTGTGGAGTAAAGTGGGGCTCTCTCTCTTTTCCGTAGATCGCGTGTCCCGTCTTTGCGGGTCTTCTGCACTTTTTCTTCATGGCTGCCTTTGCCTGGATGTGTCTGGAAGGAGTCCAGCTCTATCTCATGCTGGTGGAAGTGTTTGAGAGCGAGTACTCCAGGAGAAAGTATTACTACGTGGCCGGCTACCTCTTCCCTGCAACCATCGTCGGCGTCTCGGCGGCCATCGACTACAAAAGCTACGGGACCGAGAAGGCGTAAGTAACCGGCAGCGAGGGGGCGGCCGAGGGCGTTTATTTTACGTTTCTTCTGGCTCGTTATCTGTAAACCGTACCGACCGGACAGGAGTGCTGCGGAGACGTTATTAACGGGAGGCCGCGCTACGCGCAGGTTCTACTCTCCTCGGAAACGCCGGCTGAGATGTATCAGAAAGCAAACGGAATCTGCGGAATCTTCCTGAAACGCTGCTGCTTTTCTATAATTCTGGTCACGATTAACGCCGTATTAGCAATCGTTTCCGCACCGGTCTTTCACCTTTTGGTATTCTGCATGGTTGGATCCCCTGCGGTGAGAGGAGTCGCGCCGGTGACATACGGGCAGCGGAGAAATTTATTTTTATTAACGGAAAATATATTCACTCAAAAACGCCAACGTATGAGAAGCGGCCCACCTGGCCGATCCGAGATTCCGCGGCACCGATCCGAGGTCCCGCGCGGCCGCTGATAGCACCGATCCGAGGTCCCGCGCGGCCGCTGATAGCACCGATCCGAGGTCCCGCGCCGCCGATAGCACTGATCCGAGGTCCCGCGCCGCCGATAGCACCGATCCGAGGTCCCGCGCCGCCGATAGCACTGATCCGAGGTCCCGCGCCGCCGATAGCACCGATCCGAGATCCCGTGCCGCCGATAGCACCGATCCGAGGTCCCGCGCCGCTGATAGCTCCGATCCGAGGTCCCGCGCGGCCGCTGATAGCACCGATCCGAGGTCCCGCGCGGCCGCTGATAGCACCGATCCGAGGTCCCGCGCCGCCGATAGCACCGATCCGAGGTCCCGCGCCGCCGCTGATAGCACCGATCCGAGGTCCCGCGCGGCCGCTGATAGCACCGATCCGAGGTCCTGCGCCGCTGATAGCACCGATCCGAGGTCCCGCGCCGCCGATAGCACCGATCCGAGGTCCCGCGCCGCCGATAGCACCGATCCGAGGTCCCGCGCCGCCGCTGATAGCACCGATCCGAGGTCCCGCGCCGCCGCTGATAGCACCGATCCGAGGTCCCGCGCCGCCGCTGATAGCACCGATCCGAGGTCCTGCGCCGCCGATAGCACCGATCCGAGGTCCCGCGCCACCGATAGCACTGATCCGAGGTCCCGCGCCGCCGATAGCACCGATCCGAGATCCCGCGCCGCCGATAGCTCCGATCCGAGATCCCGCGCCGCCGATAGCACCGATCCGAGGTCCCGCGCGGCCGATAGCTCCGATCCGAGATCCCGCGCCGCCGATAGCACCGATCCGAGGTCCCGCGCCACCGAAGAATAAAACAAACCATTCCGGCAGCCTGCGGGGCGACGGGCCGGGGGTCTCAGAAATATGTATCGTTACTTCTCCGTTTATTAATGACGTTTTCTCTTCCTTCCGAAGGTGTTGGCTGAGGATTGACAACAATTTCATCTGGAGCTTCCTCGGCCCGGTTGCTTTCATTATCCTGGTAAGAAATTTTCCTTCTTGTAGAAAAATCTGCCCCGTCGGCTAAATGGATTTATTGAGATCCTCGCCGGCTCCTGTTTGTTCCCGGGGAGACTTTTGAACGCAGACGTCGGAACCTCGGCCTTCGCTTCTCGCTCTCGGGCCGTTAAACGCAGGGTGGGAACCCGGACTTCGCTTCTCGCTCTCGGGCCGTTAAACGCAGGGTGGGAACCCGGACTTCGCTTCTCGCTCTCGGGCCGTTAAACGCAGGGTGGGAACCCGGACTTCGCTTCTCGCTCTCGGGCCGTTAAACGCAGGGTGGGAACCCGGACTTCCCCAAACCAGGCAATCACTGAAGTTTTATAAATCTAAAAACTGGTGCAAAGCGCAGAAATAGAGGGACGCTCCGTTGGTTGCTATGGTGATAGCTCCCTGTTTACTGGTTTCTGTCGCGGTCGCTGCGTTTATTTTGAGCCGCTCAGGAAATCGCGTCCTTTCCACCTGTCCGTCTCTGGCTCCTTTGGGCCGGACTCGCCCCGTCATTAGTCACTAAAGATCGACTAAAACAAAAAGCCCCGAAGGAGTCAGCCGTTCAGCGGATCGTCGTCTTCGATGTGTAAAGCCTCGTCTGTCTTGGTGATGAATGTTTTCCGAGATATCAGCCCGGGACCCGGTTATTAATCTCCGCTGTTTGCGATAACGTCTTCGGACCGTTCAGCCGCTTTCCTGTTTACAGAAATGTCCCTTTTTTCAGTATTTTCCTTTCGTTAGCAGAAATCTTTTCTCCATAAAAAGGCGAGGAATCTGCTGTAATTTACCGGCTAAATAGTTTGGAGCGGAAGGCGTAGATCCCAAAACGACACCGCAGCCGCTCCGGAATCTTCCGTCACAAATCGGCTCTCCGAGTCCCGAACATCTCGCCCTCTTATACCATTGTGTGGTACCAGGCAGCGGAGGTTGACCGGGTTTAGGGTGTTATCTGCTAAGCCGGCAGACGCTGGAAGCCGTCGGCTCGTTCCGAGGCTCCCGCGGCTGGCGGGTTATTATATCTATGAAGAGGGGGCATGTAAGTACGCAGCGGCGGGAAGCCATTATCACGCCTGGAATGCTTTAATGAAAGCTTAGATCATGACACGTCAGGAACGGTTCTTATCACTCGGACGGCTCCATCTGCGTCTTTAATTATTCATTCGGTTCACGAGGAGTTCAGACTCGCGCTCGGAAACCTGCTTCGGAGAAACACCTCTTTGCTTGCGGGTCCCGGCGAGGGACCGTCTTCCGCACGGCTCGCTGCGCACGGATCCGGAGACCAGCCCGCTAGAGAACTCTCCGGGGAGGACTAATCGGGTCAGAGCGCGAGCTTTCTCCCCCGTCTTATGAGATCCGTGTCGGCACCGCGGGCCGCGAGGAATGAATTTTTAACGGCAGAGCTCAGGCAGACATGATTCGATTGAGCAGGTCGATGGCTCCGAAGCACACGACATACTCTGGCTGTACGCGGTGAGACGCGGAACGCGCCGGAATCTCAGCTTTCTGAACTGCGTGGATAGACATAAAAAAAATAGGCCTTCGGCTCGCTGTTTAGAGCACCGGCCCCCATTTTTACCTCTGTCTCATAAATTCACTTAAATGAGAATTTTGGGGAAATAGCTCTGTTTTTCAGAACGTTGATGCTTTGCGGTCGCAGCGTTTGTGATGCGGGAGATCTGCGGCTCGGCGGCGGCCCGTTACGCCCGTCCGGTAGATCTCCTGCGGCTCGGCGGCGGCCCGTTACGCCCGTCCGGTAGATCTCCTGCGGCTCGGCGGCGGCCCGTTACGCCCGTCCGGGAGATCTCCTGCGGCTCGGCGGCGGCCCGTTACGCCCGTCCGGTAGATCTCCTGCGGCTCGGCGGCGGCCCGTTACGCCCGTCCGGGAGATCTCCTGCGGCTCGGCGGCGGCCCGTTACGCCCGTCCGGTAGATCTCCTGCGGCTCGGCGGCGGCCCGTTACGCCCGTCCGGTAGATCTCCTGCGGCTCGCGGGGTGGCCCGTTACGCCCGTCCGGGAGATCTCCTGCGGCTCGGCGGCGGCCCGTTACGCCCGTCCGGTAGATCTCCTGCGGCTCGCGGGGTGGCCCGTTACGCCCGTCCGGTAGATCTCCTGCGGCTCGCGGGGTGGCCCGTTACGCCCGTCCGGTAGATCTCCTGCGGCTCGCGGGGTGGCCCGTTACGCCCGTCCGGGAGATCTCCTGCGGCTCGCGGGGTGGCCCGTTACGCCCGTCCGGGAGATCTCCTGCGGCTCGGCGGTGGCCCGTTACGCCCGTCCGGGAGATCTCCTGCTTCCCCGATTTATTCGCCTCGCGTTCCTTTTCACCGCCCCCCCGTCCCCTCGTCCCCCCGTCTCCTCTGTAATGGAGTTAAATGCTCGCGTCTCCAGTTGTTCGGCAAACTGTGTTTGAACCGTATTAATAATGAACGTTCCCGGGGAGAGACGAGATTCGGGGCGACGGTCCGCGCGCCCGGCCCGCTTCCCAGAGGTAATAAGCTCCGCACCGAGCAGCGGTAATTCGGGGCGCTTTGGGCTTTATTCTGAGATATATGACGGGTTTATGGTGTAACCGCCCCCCCCTTCATCCCGCGGCACCCAATAGAAAAACTTTGAGCTTTTACTTTGATGTTTTTTCCGGTTATTATTTTATGAAAGTTTTTCTTCTTCAGGAGGATTTTTGTACAAATTGTAATATTGCAAATGTATTTATTTTCCTTTTTCCTCCCCATCACAGCTGAATATCGTGTTTCTGGTGATCACGCTGTGCAAGATGGTGAAACACTCGAACTCGCTGAAACCGGACTCCAGCCGCCTGGAAAACATTAAGTAAGTGGTCTCCGCGCAACCCATACCCCCCCCCCCCCAAGGCCCTCGGCCGATGTAACGCGCCCCGGATCCAAACGCCGTGTCCGGCCGCCGTTACACTCTTTCGGTGATGTCAGCGTGATGTAAGCGCAATGTCATGCGCGCCGATCAGTGCAGAACATTTGTTCCGGGAGATGATGCCAGTAAATGACATTAATTAAAGCTCTCCATGGATACGGGGTAATTTCATTTGCATTTAAAATGCCGTTGGGGACGATGATCTCGAGGCCGATATCATTCCGTTGGGTTTGTTTAGTTAAATGACTTTCTGATGTAGGGACTTCCTGCCATCCCACGGGGATGCTCTCCATTACTGTTGTTAATTTGTAGATTATCTGTTGTCTTCGTTCTAATTAAAGAAACGCTTGCCCCCTGAGCTCCGCTCGGTCCCGTCCGCGTTCCGTGTCTGCGGGTTCTCTGTCCGCGTTCCGTGTCTGCGGGTTCTCTGTCCGCATTCCGTGTCTGCGGGTTCTCTGTCCGCGTTCCGTGTCTGCGGGTTCTCTGTCCGCGTTCCGTGTCTGCGGGTTCTCTGTCCGCATTCCGTGTCTGCGGGTTCTCTGTCCGCGTTCCGTGTCTGCGGGTTCTCTGTCCGCGTTCCGTGTCTGCGGGTTCTCTGTCCGCGTTCCGTGTCTGCGGGTTCTCTGTCCGCGTTCCGTGTCTGCGGGTCCTCTGTCCGCGTTCCGTGTCTGCGGGTCCTCTGTCCGCGTTCCGTGTCTGCGGGTCCTCTGTCCGCGTTCCGTGTCTGCGGGTCCTCTGTCCGCGTTCCGTGTCTGCGGGTCCTCTGTCCGCGTTCCGTGTCTGCGGGTCCTCTGTCCGCGTTCCGTGGGTGCGGGTCCTCTGTCCGCGTTCCGTGTCTGCGGGTCCTCTGTCCGCGTTCCGTGTCTGCGGGTCCTCTGTCCGCGTTCCGTGTCTGCGGGTCCTCTGTCCGCGTTCCGTGTCTGCGGGTCCTCTGTCCGCGTTCCGTGGGTGCGGGTTCTCGAGGTGCGTGGATGCGTTGCATGGTGCATGATGGGAGTGAGCGTAATTTTTAGCTTTTTCTTTCTCTTTTTCCTCCCCGTCTCTTCCTGCGCGCCAGTAATTACCGTGTGTGCGATGGCTACTATAATACCGACTTACCTGGGTAAGAGGAACCCTGACTTTGACACTTTTAACCCCCTAAAACCCCAGAATCGCACTTTGCCCCTGTCACTCTCCCTCACTCTCCTCGCTTTAACCCTTTGTGTCCGTCGAGGCTTCTCTCGCTGCTCCGTTTCTAACTCTGTTATTTTTCTCTTCTGCTTGTAACGCTCTCTAGATACGAAGATAATAAACCTTTCATCAAGTAAGCGCATTAGCTGGATGTGGAATGCCCCCCCTCTGTCTGTGTGCCCCGTGCATGCGCTTCCGTGGCTTAACATGGCTCGTGGGCCGTTTGTCCCGTGTTTCCATCTCACGGCTCCGTCACGTTAGTCGCTCGCTTTACACGTTCATTTCTGCTTCTCTGATGAGACGCCGTGTCAGGGCTCTGCCCCCCCCCCCCCGCGTCCCCCAGACCCCCCCTCCAACCTCCCGCATCCCCCCCACCATCCAACTTCCCCCAACCCCCCCCCGGACGCTCCAACCTCGCGCGGCCCCCCCGGCAATCCGACCTGTAAAAAACAGACAGAAAATAAGAATTTTGGGGTTTTGTGATTTCCTCCTCGTTTTGTTTCTCGTGTCGGTTGATCCGGTTTAAGGAATCCCTTTTGCAGCCGTCGTGTTGCCGTCGCCATTCATTCATTCTTTCATTCATTCTTTCATTCATTTGGGTCCCGGGCGGTGAGGACCCCGATTCCGAGTCGCTCAGCGGTGAAATGGTTAAATCTCTGGTTCTGTTCCCGACCCCGGCGAGCGATTCTCTTCTTAAACTTTTCGATATTAATTTTTTTTGCTCGTTTTCTGTTAAAGCCCTTTTTTAGCAGCCGGTGTCTCTGTGAAGTCGTTGATTTTCTTCCTGCTCATTCGCAGCCCCCTGTAATGAAATCCTGAGTGGGTGGGTGTCGCCGGTGGGTTTGTGTCGCCGGTGGGCTCCGTCTGACGGTTCCTCTCTCTCCGGTTCCAGGTCGTGGGTGCTCGGGGCGTTCGCCCTCCTCTGCCTGCTCGGCCTGACGTGGTCCTTCGGCCTGCTGTATATAAACGAGGAGACGGCGGTGATGACGTATCTCTTCACCGTGTTCAACGCCTTCCAGGGGATGTTCATTTTCATCTTTCACTGCGCCCTTCAGAAGAAAGTAAGTCGCTGGCGGACCCTCGGGACCCTTCGGCAGAGAGGATCTCCCGCCGCGTTTGGATTAAGTTATTTTTATGTCTATAGATGCGTTTTTATTGTTGTTGGTTCCGCGGCGAGCGGCCGGTGACTTCCACGCAATGACCGATACGGCGGGGTTATTCCACGAGACGCCTCTGATCGCTGCCGTCCCGGTTATGTGGTGATCTGGAGCAGATAATATCCATTACTCCGCCAGGGGGGGGGGCATTTATTTAATAACAACCCCGATACGTGGCGTTATTAATGCGATCAGCGTTACTCGTTGTTATCGGATTGTTCAACTTTTAAGATCGCGTCTTTTTTTTTTTATTTTTTTTTTTTTTTTGTGTGTTTTTAGTAAAATACAGTAAATATTTTGGTAAATATTGGGATGTTACGGGCAAAAGGTAGAAAAAAAACCATTCTGCCCCAGAGGCTTTTACCTGTAAATTCCTGTTAGATTGTCAGCTCCCCGTTCCGCCGGTGAGTTATCGGTGTTTGTCGCGGTTTTGTTGACAGGTGCGCAAGGAATACAGCAAATGCTTCAGACACTCGTACTGCTGCGGCGACCTTCCGACCGAGAGCCCCCACAGCGCCGTGAAAGCTTCCACCACCAGGACCAGCGCCCGCTACTCCTCCGGCACGCAGGTAACCCGGAGCCCGGCGGGGGTCTCCATTCCCAGCGGGGGTCTCCATCCCCAGCGGGGGTCTCCATTCTCCTTTGGCGAGCATCTCTCTCCGCTTTCACCGAATGGATTTAGTTTGAATGTCATTTAATGCGTAGGATCACTCAGTGATGGGAGTTGTTGTTTAACCCCTCGCTCGTCGCCGGCAGTCGTTCTAATCGTGTTTGGTGAATTTTCTGTAATAGAGCCGAATCCGGAGGATGTGGAACGACACGGTGAGAAAGCAGTCCGAATCCTCCTTTATCTCAGGTGACATCAACAGCACGTCGACGCTTAATCAAGGTAATTCAATCGAAATAAATGAATCGGCCCCCGTGATGGGGGACGTCACTTATTACTCTCATTTCGCTAATTATCTGATTGCGAAGCTGCAGCTCCCCTGCATCGCGATGCTGATATAATACGCAGCGGCTCCGGGGGCCGGTGGGGTCCTTTTCCCGAGCGAGAGTTTTACGGCCGTTTATATATTTTGTTTTCTGGGTCACGTTCAGCGTTAATCCTTCCAGGCGGGATCATCGCCAGCGGACGCTTTTACTACAAAGGTTCTGCCGCTGGTATGGGGGGGGCTTCGGCAGCCGCTGGTATGGGGGGGGGGCTTCGGCAGCCGCTGGTATCGGGGGGCCCCTTGGGCAGCCGCTGGTATCGGGGGGCCCATTGGGCAGCCGCTGGTATCGGGGGGCCCATTGGGCAGCCGCTGGTATCGGGGGGCCCATTGGGCAGCCGCTGGTATCGGGGGGCCCATTGGGCAGTTGCTGGTATCGGGGGGCCGTTCAGCAGCTGCTGATTCCCTGTTTTGTTTTATTTTAAAGAGAAACTTGTTTTGAATGTTTAATATTCTGTGCAGAGATAAACATTTAATATTTTTATCTCATCCGTTAATGAAGTAAATTGCATGAAACGTCGGCAGAGATCCGGCGGGGGGAATCTGTCGCATGGTTTGTTGCGGCCGCTGCATGTCTCTCTCGCATTATCTGTGCAAAGCTTCTGGGCAGATCGTCTTCACCGCCCCGTCTGCTTTATTCTAGATTTTCGTTCCTTTCTTTTCATGCTTTTTGTTAACACCGATGTTTCCATCAGGGATCGGCCGCTCTTAAAATATTCATTAAGCTTTGAATTCCCTCTCCAAGAAAAAAAACAAAAAAAACCCCCCAAAGGTCTAAGGAGTTTTTCCCGTTTTAGCCGCGACTTTGTGAAATTTGTGTGAATTATCGCGGAAATCATGAAATGTCGTCCTTTTCGTAAAGCGAAATTAGCGAAGCTTTCCCTCAATCCTCCCGTTTCTCCCACAAAATAGCTCTTTAAATAAAAATATAAATCGGTTACCAAACGCTCCGGAGTAATTCCCGCCAGAGATAAAGCCGGCAAAGGATCGATGGGGGGGTAAAATTCCAACTTATGTCTCTTTTTCTCTTTGCTTTAGGAATGACCGGCAATTACCTACTAACCAACCCTCTGCTCCGACCACACGCCACTAACAACCCCTATAACACGCTACTGGCCGAGACGGTGGTCTGTAACGCCCCCTCCGCTCCCGTCTTTAACTCTCCAGGTGTGCTTCTCTCTCATTACTAGCGTGGAACGCGTTTCCCGGCGGCCATTCTCCGTGTATATATATAGATATAGATATGTGTGTATACGTGTATAGATATATGTATATATATATATATAATACTTCACACTAACGGACGCACGGCCCTGCGCACGGCGCTCCTCGGAAGCCGCACTATATTATAGTCGATTTACGTTATAACCGTCCATGTTTCCAACACAGGTGGCATAAACCTTAATATACTATTTCAGGACTGACGGCTCTCGGCGCGAGCGCCCATCGCTCAGAGGTACTCGTCTCTGTCGCCGAACACGCTATACTATAACACGCTATGCGATAACACGTGCCGCCTAACATGCTATACTATAACATGCGCCGCCGAACACGCTGTGCGATAACAGGCCGTGCGATAACAGGCCGTGCGATAACAGGCCGTGCGATAACAGGCCGTGCGATAACACGCTATGCTATAGTGCAGGTTTCCGCGGGGCGCGTGTCGCACCCGCGAGTCTCGTAGCGTTTTGAAACCCAGAAATGGTGCTTTTCGGATAAGTGTTATGGAAGAATAAGTGGTTATGGAGCAGAAATTCCGGTGTAAATCCTGTTTTAACGTCCGTTTCTGCTCTTTGTCTCCTTTTCTTTTGTGTTTTTCTGTTTATTTTCCTCTTCTTTATGCTTTCGTCTAGCGACCTACAGAGAGACAAGTATGGGAGTAAAACTTAACTTTGCCTATCAAATGTAAATTTTTTCAGCATGGTTTCTAACGGGTTCCTTTAAAACATTACCGATCGTTAACGGCTCAGCGGGCAAGCGGTTCACAGAATGAAAGCCACAAAAGGACTCGCTTCGAATGGAATCCTTCGGGATTTTCCGCCTCTCATATATTTGCGATGCTGAAATAATTTGCTGTTTTAAAGAGTTCTGTCGAGCAGAAATGTTTTCTTTTTCATCATTTCTTCGTTCACCCGGTAATCTTGCTACAGGCTACGGAAAGACTGCGAGTGAAATCACCTGATCGCAGGCAGCAAAAAAAAAAAACCCGCTGCCTCTTCACAAAAAAAAACCTTTATTGCTTTTACTCCCAAAATACCGCGCCTCCCGAAATCTCCACAAAATCTGCAAAACGTAATCCGGCTTTTAAGTAAAATTCTTAAAAAAAAAAAAAGAAAAAAGCCTTTGTAGCAAAAAAAGCCGTTTTCTGTGTTTATTTTCTAGCGGAAACGCTCCGTTTTGTTTCAGAGGATTTTCTCGCGTGACACAGTATGTTGGCGATATGTTGGCTGCGTGGAGCCCTCGCTGTGTTCACGTTCATTTGAAGATCCTCCGTGTTCATCTCCTATCTCTCTGTTTCCGTGATCCTCACGTGTTCCCGTTTCCGTGATCCTCACGTGTTCCCGTTTCCTTGATCCTCACGTGTTCCCGTTTCCGTGATCCTCACGTGTTCCCGTTTCCGTGATCCTCACGTGTTCCCGTTTCCGTGATCCTCACGTGTGCCCGTTTCCGTGATCCTCACGTGTGCCCGTTTCCTTGATCCTCACGTGTTCCCGTTTCCGTGATCCTCACGTGTTCCCGTTTCCGTGATCCTCACGTGTTCCCGTTTCCGTGATCCTCACGTGTTCCCGTTTCCGTGATCCTCACGTGTTCCCGTTCACCATCGGCATGTGTCTCGTGTCATCGTGCGTTCAGACCGCTCACCCCTCCGAGCGCATGGTGGGCAGCGGGAGAGCGTCCTCTGAACACCCACCTTGCGGGGAGACCCCCCTTCCCATCACGCACCTCCATGCTCCATGATTTGCCGTCATTTCCGTGATCCGTGTTTACAGGAATCGCTGACATTTCTGCGTTTGACCTCCAGCGCTGGGGTTTAACCCCTTAATGCCCCGCGTTCAGTGGCGTCACTGCGACTCGGTGGACATTAACCCCCAGAAGCCCGAGGCGGTGACTGCCAAGCGCAATATCCTCAAAAAACAAAAAAGGCAAAAATTGCAGGCTTTTTCTGGCGTTAACCTCTCTTTTGCTGAACCCTTTGCTCTGAATACTTGCTGAGAAAGTTTAGTAAATCCATCGCAATAAATCATTCTACTTTCTTTTATTATCCGCTTCTCTTCAGCCCGGCGTAATGTGAGTCGTTTCACCGGCTGCCGTGTCTCGTGTGGGAAATGCTTGACGTGTCTTCCCTGGTGTGACCGCTCTCCGTGTTTCTTCATTTTCCATTCTTTTCTTTTATTCCGCCCCAGACCAGGGTACTCTAGGAATGTTTTTTGCTGTTCGGATAGCTGCTTGCTCGTTTGTTGCTTTATGTTGTTCATTTGCTTTCGTTTAGTCGTTTAGTGCTGTTTGGGACAAATGAAATATTACTTAAAAAAACGCGGGGGGGAGGGGGCTCTTCGTCTAAATAAACTGATTACTACCCCATATTCCACGGGATTCAGATTTTACCCCCCCCCCAAAAAAAAAATCAAAAAAAAATCCCATTTTGCTATTTTGAGCCTCGCTTTGTCCTAAACGGCATTAAATGTAAAAAAAATATTGTAGTTGAATCGTTACCAAAAATCACCAACAAGCGTATTCACCGCGATCCGTTCGCTTTCTCTTCTCTCCGCAGGACATTCGCTGAACAATGCCAGGGATTCCAGTGCAATGGCTACTCTACCGCTAAATGGTAACTTCAACAACAGCTACTCTCTGCGCAACGGGGACTACGGCGGCGGCGGCGGGCCGGCGGTGGACTGCGGGCTGAGCCTCAACGACACGGCGTTCGAAAAAATGATCATTTCAGAACTAGTGCACAACAACCTGCGCTGCAGCGGCAAGAGCCACAACCTGGAGCGCAGCCTGCCGGCCACGGCCACCGCCGGGAGCAGCAGCGAGGACGACGCCATCGTGGCGGACGCTTCTTCTCTAATGCACGGGGATAACCCGGGCCTGGAGCTTCACCACAAAGAGCTGGAGGCTCCGCTCATTCCGCAGCGGACTCACTCTCTTCTGTATCACCCGCAGAAAAAAGTGAAGCCCGACGGCACCGACAGCTACGTGTCCCAGCTGACGGCGGAGGCCGAAGACAATCTCCAGTCCCCGAACAGGGATTCTCTGTACACCAGTATGCCCAACCTGCGGGACTCGCCTTACCCAGAGAGTAGCCCCGACGGCAACAACGACGACGACACCGACGACCTGTCTCCCTCGCGCAAGAGCGAAAACGAGGACGTTTACTATAAGAGCATGCCAAACCTCGGGGCCGGCCACCACCTGCAGATGTACTACCAGATCAGCAGAGGCAACAGCGACGGCTACATCCTGCCCCTCAACAAAGAGGGCTGCGTCCCCGAGGGCGATGTCAGGGAAGGACAGATGCAGCTGGTCACAAGCCTTTAATAGAGATTTTTTGTTTGTTTGTTTTTTTAAGGAAGGCAGACGCTCGCGGGTCTCAGAGACGTTTTCAGCGGAGGCCGCGCTTTCCCGCCGTGACCTGCCGCCACCCGCCGCGACCTGCCGTGACCCGCCGCGACCTGCCGTGACCCGCCGCGACCTGCCGTGACCCGCCGCGACCTGCCGCTCTCCGTCCGCCGGAGATTAATGGACTTTCTCAGTTCTGTGAATTTTTTTTTTTTTTATAACCCAAGAAACTTTGTATATACACAGAGTATACGAAAAATATTTGTTACGAGCAAAGAGGCACCGACATGGTATTTAACTCTCCGCCGCCCGCCGCGACTCTCCGCCTTTTCGGCTCCGGGCGATCGTTTGTAAATATGGCTGCCGTTTTTTGTGAGGCCCGCATTGTATTATATACAAGATGCAGGCTCTTTAAATCCTGTGGGATGGAGATTACTGTAATTTACGGTTTCTGGCAGGATCTTTGGGTTTTTTCCGCCCCTGCTTAGGTGGTGCAGATTCATTACGGCAAAGATTAAAAAACGTGTGTAACCACTAGCAATCAAACCGCAGGGCCTTATTTCATACGTTTCTGTACAAAGAACTCTTATCATGAAAATAAATGGCAGAATAAATTATATTTTGTTCTATTGCTGGGGTGAAATAACGTTTGTGTCCGGATGAAAAAGAATTTAAAGGAGTCCAGAGAAAATATTCCTTCATTTTGATCACGTAAATTTCTTTTTTTTCCGCTTGTTCATCGTATTAAACGGCGAGGCGAATTCTCTCAATTATCGGATATTTTTCACAAAATCTTTGATCTGGCTTCTGAGGTTTTTTCATTTGATGCCAAATTTTTTTTTTACCTTTTGTTGTATATTCAGGAGTTTTTGGTGAAATCGGATTCCGGGCGGCACCTCGACCTCCATCGAAATAAATGCGTTTTTTTCTTTCTTGGAGAGCGCTCCGAATCTTGCTCTTCCGTGCTGTTTTTGCCTTTGTTTAGCCATTAATTTATTTTATAATTATGTGCAAATTCTTCCGTGAATTTCTTTTCCATTTTCCTTTTTAAATTCCGCTGTTAATAGGAGCCCATCACTAATATCCAGTGTAACGTTTAACACCTGTTTGACGGTAAATAAATGTGAATTTTTTTTTTCAAAAATGCTATTGTTTTTTTAATTACGTAAAATGTTTAATGTAAAGGGCCGAAACGAGCCGTACAAAGTATGGGTCACGTCGGACGGGGTCATGTGACCCGATCTAAACGATGTCAGGCCGGTCTGGGAACGGAATGTGAAGAAGTATTAAGGATAAAATTATGCGTTTCTTTACAGATTAAGTTTTTTTTTTCTCTCATATTAAAGCTGCCGTTCCACTTAACAAACTATTATTTGATCTCTTTGGTCTGTTTAGCAAATAAACTTCACGAGATTTGTTATTTTATTCTTTCCTCGGAAGGTTTCAAATTCACATATTTCTGAGAAGCAGTTTTTTTCATTTCTATGGTAACAGCCAGTGTGTGAATTTGTATTTTTCTTGGCGCTTCAGAAGTAAAATCTGCCTCCCCCTGAATACACAAATACATATAAAACGGGAATATTACTATTTTTGGTTTATTGTACATCCAGCAGGTTCACGGTTCCAGAGGCAGAATCGCGGTTGAGATACCGGTAACTGCTCACCGCCTGGAACTTTCCGTCGGTTCCGTTAACGTTCTGCATCCTTTCCGCAGCGGCCCTTGTTTCTGAATGACTGGATACTTTGGGAATTATTTTGCTCTCGGGGACCGTTGGGGTCGGTAGCATTTGTTCACATAGCTTTAAAGGGTTAATAATTTACATTGTGTCGGTAATTTGTGTGTGCGGGGAAGACGGGTTACTCGCGTGGTTAACTGCCGTGTAACAATCTCCAGTGCCTGCCAACAAATTGTTTTATATGATGATGTCGCACACACACACACACATATATACATACGCTATGCGATGTCATATATATTACATTATATATATTCACTATATGATGATGTCGCACACACACACATATATATGCTATGCGATGATGTCACATATATAACAGTCACTATATAATGTCACACACATATACACTGATGATGTCACATATATATTAATCTATATTCATTATGTGATGTCACACACACATACGCTATGCGATGATGTCACATGATGTCACATATATAATACATATAGTCACTATATGATGTCACACACATATACCCTATGCAATGTCACATATTACGGTCACTATGATGTCACACACACACACACATATATTACATTACATATATTTACAATATAATGATGTCACACATATAGATATATGCTTTGCGATGTCACATTTATATATATTACATATGTTCACTATATAATGTCATACCTATATTACATTACATATATTCACAATATGATGTCACATTTATATATATATATTCACTAAATAATGTCACAGACGCATACACTATGCAGTGATGTCACATATATGTTACATTATATATGTTCACTATATGATGATGTCACACATATATTCGCTATGCGTTAAAGGTCGTTGTTTGTGCCTCTTGATTATTTTTTCCTGTGATTGGTTAATTAATTTCACGTCTTTTGTTCCTGTTGAATCGGTTGTTTTTGTCGGGATCCGGATAGCGACGGCTGCCCGTTCCGATAAACGTACGTTTCTATTTTGTTTGCCGAGGTGGCAGAGACCGAGGATTCCGTCTGTCCCGTGTCATTAATCCGCCTCGTTCCTCCGCTGACTTTTCCGTGGCCTGTGATGGAGTTTCTGCCGCCTGAGCAGCGATCCTAAAAGAGCAGCCGTGTTTTCCGTCTCTTCAGGGTGGTTGGTGGGACATAAGTCATATGACCAGCGAGATCCCCTAAACATTCTATACGGTATTCGAGGGGCAACGAGTCAATAACTGAAGAGTCCGATGTCTTCCGTCTCTAAAACCGGCGTCGGGACCGCTTTCCCGCTGTTGGTTTTCTGTGATTCCCTTGGTTTCGTATGTCGTAACCGACTTAAAGCCACCATAATGTGCAGAGGTGCTTGCGTGGTCTTAGCGTGTTTCACGTGTTACCTTTAGTTTTTTAAATTACTGGCCGGTCTGTAAATAGCCTGAACTCGTTCCGTTTTGTGGCATTAAACCAGTGCCTGGGTTAGGATTCCGTTCCCGGTGAGTGATTTCTGCAGGTTAATGCATCGTCCTCGTAGCCGGTAAGCTGGATGCCTGCGCGACGCGGTGCTGCCATCTTTATTCTGGGTCTGGATAATTTCTGGTGTCATTAGGTCTCGATGCAGAGCTGCTCGGCTTCAATCCCTGCCTTTATTATACAGAACATTTTAAGGAGTAGTCTGTCCAGCGCAGTCCGCCCAGGCGGGGTTTTGGCCATTACCTGATCCCTCGGCAGTATTAAGCCGTATTCCCCGCGTGTGACGGCGCCCGGGGTGAAAACTCTGACTTCAGTAACCATAATTAAATTTCATCTTGAGCTATTTTGGGCTCCGATCTGCAGAATTCGGCTCGTATTAAATAGCGGGATAGAACACGTAGGTTCCAGGTCTCCACCCAGACAGACGAACGGAAAAGGAGTCAATTATTTCATGATCGGCTTATTTATTTATTTTTAGATTCTTTAAGCAACATCTGAGTCATTTCACTCCAATGAAGTTAGAAGAGCGACCCCGCGCGCCGCGCAGACCCCACATCACCCACTTCGGAGCTGCTTTGCCTTTTGCTCCCTTATCTGCCCCTGAATGGACCGTTTGTAATTATCGTAGGAATTAAAAACCGCGACTTGTTTGTCCCCAGTTTTAGTGGTCAGATTTCCAGCAGCGAAGTCTCCGGAGTCTCTCCACGGCTGATAATCTGCGTTACTCATTGTTTAGAAGACCGTGCCCTGTGACATCCTGTTTGTGTTCTGGAAGGACAGAGCGAGGCTGGGCCGCGGGGTCTTCTAGCTGTTTGGGAAGACGTGATCCTGGTTTAGGAAGCTTCTCGTCCATCTGTTTCCATAAACGCCCTGAATCCCCGCAGCGTTTCCGTTATCAGTAAACGCCCGTAAACCCCGCGTAACAAAGTAACGGGGAGGAGAGCCGCGCCTCGCGGGAGATAATCGCCTTTTCTCCGTTTATTGCTTTTTATGCTTTGCGTTTATTTACTTCTGGAAAACATGAAACCTCTTCGTGAAGCCGGCCACGCGAGGCTTTTATATAAATATAATCTCCCGATATCCGGGGAACAGCCGGCAAATTCCATCGCACAGAATTATAGGTTCCACAAATTTTTATTGTTGGGTAATTGGTGTTTTTTACTTTAACCCATTCCTCACTCAAAGATCAGAAAAGATTTGCCATTAAATATGGCCAGGTCAGGATTTCGTTATTTCGGATTGATTCGGGAGACCTCAGCCGGTGGCATCGCGCGGTCGGGGCAGATCCTCATCCGCCACCGCCTGGGGTAAAAGAGAAATGTTTTGCTTCATCTCGTTGTAATTGACGGAGCTTAAATCTCCCGGGAACCGAAGTCTCTGCTTTCCTGGAAATACAAATATAGAATTCCTTTAAATAAATGGAAAAAACGCAGGTTTTTATGTATTTGGCGTGAAATCCCATCTCTGGCCAATATATTTCACAAAGGCCGGGCGTAGAGGAGGCTTCCCCACCTGGGTGTCTCTTTGCGAGGGGCCCCCGGCCCTCCCCCCACATCGCCCGCGAAGAGTACCGCGTAATAGACGGAGTTCATGAACCTCGCGCAGAAATACAACACTAGATCCAAGGTAACGATCCTGACAGCCCCTCCGAGGAGCTTCGAGCCTCCGTAACATGAACGCGTTCTTCATCGTAAATCAAATATTATTTCCAACGCTCGTCTTTCCAACTTTTTACATCCCTTGAAATATTTGCATTTCTTAGAAGAAGAATCCGACGCGTCTTCGTTTTTTTCAGGCAGAAGAAGCCATAAAATATAAATCTATTTATCTAACCCATCTTTTTAGTGAGAGAAGGGCCAGAAATAGTTATTTGAAGTGGAGGCCGTTATGTGATATGCAGAGTATGGGGCCGGGCTCTGAGTTCAGTTATGGCAAATCGGAGACGCAGCCGCTGGTGAAAGTTGGGGGGGGGGACTCAAAAACCTCTCAGAGAGCAAAGAATTTTTGGACGCTTTGAATCTGCAGCATTCAGTTCTTGTTTTTTTTTAAATTATGAGAGGTTTGTAGAAAAATCGCCTCCGGTGCAAAGTGGTGGAAAAAATGATAAAGAATCCCTAATCGTCTGCATGTTCTGGGGTTAAATTCTTCACTATAAAATAAAGCCTTTAAATGGCATCACGTTTATTGATATAGCGCCAGCAGATTCCGTAGCGCTCTAGTAATAGAGGACAGCGGAAATTATTAAGAGACAATTTAAAGATGGTGATAAGTTTAACCGGCAGTAAGAGATATCGGTGGAGAAGAGAAGCGGGCTCTGCGCGTGTGAGTTTCCCGCCTGTCCTTTTCTTCCGTGAGCTGATTCTTCTCAGCACCCTCAGCCATCCTTGGCCGGTTCTCGGCTCCGCACGGCGCAGGTTATTACTAATCATTCCACGCTTGTCAGGATTTGAAATACGTTGATCCGGAGCGTCTCGGCCGGCCCGGTAGGAAGCGAGTTATACTCTCGGAGCTGGCGGACTCCCCCGATGAACTGGTTAAAAGCGATGAGAGATATGTCTGTAATCTAATTCCAGGCTTTATATTTATATCCACGTCTCCTGGAAATCCCCGCAGGCAACGCGCTCACAAAGGCTCGCTATCCTATCTCCGAATTACATCCAATTCCGCATTATCTGCTTCGTCAGGACGCGGAACATTAAATTCAGGCTTTGAGATACGATGTTTCTCTAAGAGAATAAGTTAAATGTTTGAAATATTCAGTTAATGTATAGGGATTAGTTTGGAGGGGAAAACTAACCTTTTTCTGATATTTACAATGTTTAGAACAGCGGTGAATATTTTATAATAAATTCCTGAACGGAAAAAGTTCTGATTATTTCCAGACTTTCATTAAAAATGCCCTTAAGAGACATAAAATATCTGCGGGTTCTGTGACGTCTTCTGACAAATTAAATGTAAATCATCTCCACGATATGAAAGATCTCTTGAACATTTCTGGACCCGTTTAGTCCGCTGTCGTTAAACTCCATCCTTCTGTCTTCTTGGCTAACGCTTATTCCAGGGATATCTCCTTCTACCCCTCCGAATTCTGGCAAAACCTGCGGTATCACAAAGTAGGGCAGGGGCAGGAACACGGGTATATATATATATATTTATATATATATATATATATATATGCGGGGGGCAGATCAGCCAGTGGTGGAGTAGGAGCTGCTGAGCATCTGAAAGCCATGAAAACCCCAATTGCGCTCCCTGAAGATGGAATAATATTAAAAACATCTTTTATCAGCTCCTGGAGTCCTCACTAAACCTCCGAACATGGGGGAAAATGTTAAAGCAAATAAATACAAATTTTCGGAGCTGCTAAAATGGTGGATATGTACATACTTCAAAGCAGGGAATCAGGAGATGCCTGTGGGGAATAATAGAAATGCTCAGTCTCAATCACCCAGATGGACATTCTGTTCTATGGAGGAACGGACTTCATTAGCATCGCCATAAAGCATCAGCTCAGTGTGGTGTTTGAGCCGGGAAAGTCACCCAAAATATCACATGACTCACTGGGGGGTTATATTACTGTATACAGCGCTGGGGGTTATATGACTGTATACAGCGCTGGGGGGTATATTACTGTATACAGTGCTGGGGGGGTTATATTACTGTATACAGCGCTGGGGGGGTTATATTACTGTATACAGCGCTGGGGGTTATATTACTGTAAACAGCACTGGGGGGTTATATTACTGTATACAGCACTGGGGGGTTATATTACTGTATACAGCGCTGGGGGTTATATTACTGTATACAGCGCTGGGGGGTTATATTACTGTATACAGTGCTGGGGGTATATTACTGTATACAGCGCTGGGGGGTGATATTACTGTATACAGCGCTGGGGATTATATTACTTTATACAGTGCTGGGGGGTTATATTACTGTATACAGCGCTGGGGGTTATATTACTGTATACAGTGCTGGGGGGTTATATTACTGTATACAGCGCTGGGGGTTATATTACTGTATACAGCGCTGGGGGGTTATATTACTGTATACAGCGCTGGGGGGTATATTACTGTTTACAGTGCTGGGGGGTTATATTACTGTATACAGCGCTGGGGTTATATTACTGTATACAGCGCTGGGGGTTATATTACTGTATACAGCGCTGATGGGTTATATTACTGTATACAGCGCTGGGGGGTATATTACTGTATACAGCGCTGGGGGTTATTACTGTATACAGTGCTGGGGGTTATATTACTCTATACAGCGCTGGGGGGTATATTACTGTATACAGCGCTGGGGGGTATATTACTGTATACAGCGCTGGGGGTTATATTACTGTATACAGCGCTGGGGGGTATATCACTGTATACAGCGCTGGGGGTTATATTACTGTATACAGCGCTGGGGGTTATATTAATGTATACAGCGCTGGGGGGTTATATTACTGTATACAGCGCTGGGGGGTTATATTACTGTATACAGCGCTGGGGGGTTATATTACTGTATACAGCGCTGGGGGGTTATATTACTGTATACAGCGCTGGGGGTTATATTACTGTATACAGCGCTGGTGGGTTATATTACTGTATACAGCGCTGGGGGGTATATTACTGTTTACAGCGCTGGGGGGTTATATTACTGTATACAGCGCTGATGGGTTATATTACTGTATACAGTGCTGGGGGGTCTATTACTGTATACAGCGCTGGGGGTTATATTACTGTATACAGCGCTGGGGGGTATATTACTGTATACAGCGCTGGGGGTTATTACTGTATACAGTGCTGGGGGTTATATTACTGTATACAGCGCTGGGGGGTATATTACTGTATACAGCGCTGGGGGGTATATTACTGTATACAGCGCTGATGGGTTATATTACTGTATACAGCGCTGGGGGTTATTACTGTATACAGTGCTGGGGGTTATATTACTCTATACAGCGCTGGGGGGTATATTACTGTATACAGCGCTGGGGGGTATATTACTGTATACAGCGCTGGGGGTTATATTACTGTATACAGCGCTGGGGGGTTATATTACTGTATACAGCGCTGGGGGGTATATTACTGTATACAGCGCTGGGGGGGTTATATCACTGTATACAGCGCTGGGGGTTATATTACTGTATACAGCGCTGGGGGTTATATTAATGTATACAGCGCTGGGGGGTTATATTACTGTATACAGCGCTGGGGGGTTATATTACTGTATACAGCGCTGGGGGGTTATATTACTGTATACAGCGCTGGGGGGTTATATTACTGTATACAGCGCTGGGGGTTATATTACTGTATACAGCGCTGGGGGGTTATATTACTGTATACAGCACTGGGGGGTATATTACTGTTTACAGCGCTGGGGGGTTATATTACTGTATACAGCGCTGATGGGTTATATTACTGTATACAGTGCTGGGGGGTCTATTACTGTTTACAGCGCTGGGGGGGTTATATTACTGTATACAGCGCTGGGGGTTATATTACTGTATACAGCGCTGGGGGGTATATTACTGTATACAGCGCTGGGGGTTATTACTGTATACAGTGCTGGGGGTTATATTACTGTATACAGCGCTGGGGGGTATATTACTGTATACAGCGCTGGGGGGTTATATTACTGTATACAGCGCTGGGGGGTATATTACTGTATACAGTGCTGGGGGGTTATATTACTGTATACAGTGCTGGGGGTTATATTACTCTATACAGCGCTGGGGGGTATATTACTGTATACAGCGCTGGGGGGTATATTACTGTATACAGCGCTGGGGGTTATATTACTGTATACAGCGCTGGGGGGTTATATTACTGTATACAGCGCGGGGGGGTATATTACTGTATACAGCGCTGGGGGGGTTATATCACTGTATACAGCGCTGGGGGTTATATTACTGTATACAGCGCTGGGGGTTATATTAATGTATACAGCGCTGGGGGTTATATTACTGTATACAGCGCTGGGGGGTTATATTACTGTATACAGCGCTGGGGGGTTATATTACTGTATACAGCGCTGGGGGGTTATATTACTGTATACAGCGCTGGGGGTTATATTACTGTATACAGCGCTGGGGGGTTATATTACTGTATACAGCACTGGGGGGTTATATTACTGTATACAGCGCTGATGGGTTATATTACTGTATACAGTGCTGGGGGGTCTATTACTGTTTACAGCGCTGGGGGGTTATATTACTGTATACAGCGCTGATGGGTTATATTACTGTATACAGTGCTGGGGGGTCTATTACTGTTTACAGCGCTGGGGGGGTTATATTACTGTATACAGCGCTGGGGGTTATATTACTGTATACAGCGCTGGGGGGTATATTACTGTATACAGCGCTGGGGGTTATTACTGTATACAGTGCTGGGGGTTATATTACTGTATACAGCGCTGGGGGGTATATTACTGTATACAGCGCTGGGGGGTTATATTACTGTATACAGCGCTGGGGGGTATATTACTGTATACAGTGCTGGGGGGTTATATTACTGTATACAGTGCTGGGGGTTATATTACTGTATACAGTGCTGGGGGTTATATTACTGTATACAGTGCTGGGGGTTATATTACTGTATACAGCGCTGGGGGGTTATATTACTGTATACAGTGCTGGGGGGTTATATTACTGTATACAGCGCTGGGGGGTATATTACTGTATACAGCGCTGGGGGGTATATTACTGTATACAGCGCTGGGGGTTATATTACTGTATACAGCGCTGGGGGTTATTACTGTATACAGTGCTGGGGGTTATATTACTCTATACAGCGCTGGGGGGTATATTACTGTATACAGCGCTGGGGGGTATATTACTGTATACAGCGCTGGGGGTTATATTACTGTATACAGCGCTGGGGGGTATATCACTGTATACAGCGCTGGGGGTTATATTACTGTATACAGCGCTGGGGGTTATATTAATGTATACAGCGCTGGGGGGTTATATTACTGTATACAGCGCTGGGGGGTTATATTACTGTATACAGCGCTGGGGGGTTATATTACTGTATACAGCGCTGGGGGGTTATATTACTGTATACAGCGCTGGGGGTTATATTACTGTATACAGCGCTGGTGGGTTATATTACTGTATACAGCGCTGGGGGGTATATTACTGTTTACAGCGCTGGGGGGTTATATTACTGTATACAGCGCTGATGGGTTATATTACTGTATACAGCGCTGGGGGTTATTACTGTATACAGTGCTGGGGGTTATATTACTGTATACAGCGCTGGGGGGTATATTACTGTATACAGCGCTGGGGGGTTATATTACTGTATACAGCGCTGGGGGGTATATTACTGTATACAGTGCTGGGGGGTTATATTACTGTATACAGTGCTGGGGGTTATATTACTCTATACAGCGCTGGGGGGTATATTACTGTATACAGCGCTGGGGGGTATATTACTGTATACAGCGCTGGGGGTTATATTACTGTATACAGCGCTGGGGGGTTATATTACTGTATACAGCGCGGGGGGGTATATTACTGTATACAGCGCTGGGGGGGTTATATCACTGTATACAGCGCTGGGGGTTATATTACTGTATACAGCGCTGGGGGTTATATTAATGTATACAGCGCTGGGGGGTTATATTACTGTATACAGCGCTGGGGGGTTATATTACTGTATACAGCGCTGGGGGGTTATATTACTGTATACAGCGCTGGGGGGTTATATTACTGTATACAGCGCTGGGGGTTATATTACTGTATACAGCGCTGGGGGGTTATATTACTGTATACAGCACTGGGGGGTATATTACTGTTTACAGCGCTGGGGGGTTATATTACTGTATACAGCGCTGATGGGTTATATTACTGTATACAGTGCTGGGGGGTCTATTACTGTTTACAGCGCTGGGGGGGTTATATTACTGTATACAGCGCTGGGGGTTATATTACTGTATACAGCGCTGGGGGGTATATTACTGTATACAGCGCTGGGGGTTATTACTGTATACAGTGCTGGGGGTTATATTACTGTATACAGCGCTGGGGGGTATATTACTGTATACAGCGCTGGGGGGTTATATTACTGTATACAGCGCTGGGGGGTATATTACTGTATACAGTGCTGGGGGGTTATATTACTGTATACAGTGCTGGGGGTTATATTACTGTATACAGTGCTGGGGGTTATATTACTGTATACAGTGCTGGGGGTTATATTACTGTATACAGCGCTGGGGGGTTATATTACTGTATACAGTGCTGGGGGGTTATATTACTGTATACAGCGCTGGGGGGTATATTACTGTATACAGCGCTGGGGGGTATATTACTGTATACAGCGCTGGGGGTTATATTACTGTATACAGCGCTGGGGGGTATATTACTGTATACAGCGCTGGGGGTTATATTACTGTATACAGCGCTGGGGTTATATTACTGTATACTGTATGTTGAGTTTATGCTCAAGGAGGAACATGTATTTTGGGTTAAAGGCTCCTTTATGGGAAATAGGATCCATGTTCGGATTAGATGGGGCTCGTCGGGATTGGGGGACTTTAACGTAATGACAGGGTAAGCAATAAATGGCCATATAGCGGAGCCTCGATATTTACTTTTGTGTAGAAAGCCTCCAAAATGTGCTTTTCCCTTTCAGCGCCGGCGCGTTTGGGGTTATTATTACTATTCCAAAGGGTACATTAGTCCATAAACTTTCAAGGTGACTGCATCTTTTATGTAGCATATGCTTAACACCAGGGGTGCGATAACTTCTGCGATGGAACTTGTCTTGGGTTTTCATGGGTAATTAAATGACAAATGGCTACTAACTACTTCTTCACAGCAATGAGCCTTTTCTATTAAACATTTAATTTAATAAAGAGTTGAGACGCATAGCGTACAAATTGCAATGAAGGACAGAATCTGAATGTATTAATATTTAAACGCTGAATTTTAAAGGAAGCTCCTTGCCAAGGATGGTTTGTTCCTCCCGCGTAGACGGCGGATCTTCGGGAAGTTAATAGGGCATTTGGCACAAAGTTGTCAGAACGCGTCGGATTCCAAGAAGCGGACGCTCCAGCTGGACCCGGGAACGTCTCCTGTACCGCGACTCGGCTCTGTCTCTGTCCTCTGGACTTTAATGCCGTTTCAGAAAATGTATCGCCTGCTGCGAGTCGTTTCCCCCCCCATCCCTTTAATGCTGAATCACGGCGCGCAGATATTTCTGCATTAATCATTTAATCGCACATTTGTTTGTATTGTTACATTTTTTTTTTGCGTAAAATGTTAGTTTTTATCCCACGGATCTTCATGCAGAAAAGATTTTTAATGATTTTTTTTTTTTAATGGAGTTCCGTATAACGAGAATAAAAAAAGTATCAGAAAGGTGACTATTTAGAAAGAAGTTCACAAAATCCAACCATAAAATGTGGATCAAGTTCTATTTAAATCATTTCTGGGTTTCTGCATGTATTTTAAGCGGCGACATGGCTTCCGTGAGTATAAAGACGTGGGACGATGTAACGATGTAACGATGTAACAAGGACGTGGCTCACGTGAGTATAAAGACGTGGGACGATGTAACGATGTAACTGGGACGTGGCTCGCATGAGTATAAAGACTTGGGACCGGTCTAGTTGGGAATCTCTGCTGGGAGCCACGTGATGGTTTGTGGTCACTTCAGACCGCCGAGGGTCTCGGGCTGCATTTTATGATTTTTGGTCATTTAGAGACATTGTGTGTTCCTGTTTATTGGTGCCAAGAGCTTACAATCTACGCGACCAGCCTTGGCAGTAGGTAGGCTCAGAGTGACTGAAACTCAAACTCATTTCAATAATCTTTTACCCAAAGGGAACGGAGACGAAAAAGTCAAATGCAGACGTTTCATAAAAATAATAAAGCAAATCCCGTGAGGAATTTAGTCCGGAATTCAAATGAATAAAGGAAGCCCCGAAATATATGACGAGCGGATACATCGCGCTTCTCCGAATGAGGCGAAGGGCTCGGAAAATTGAAATGTTTGTTGTTTTGTGGAAGCGAGGAGGGAGCGCGTGACGGAACGTAATTACAATCACTGCGGCTGATCGAATATTATGAATTAGGATTTTAGGGAAATGAGAGTTCTCTTTTATAGAAGGAATGGAGGCTGCTGTATGTAATGACACGGTCAAACGGGTGCATTCACAGCCCAAATGGTTTCTTAATTTCATGCAATTTAACTTTAGTATTGCACGAAGCTCACTCCCTGTAAACTGGAGTCTTAATTAGAGTCGAGAAAAAATAAAAGCATGCGCGGCTCCTCTGTTTCTAATGTTCTGTTACAAAGCGTCGGAGACCGAATTCTTCTGTTTCTAATTACAAGAAAAGCGATTTTGTTTCAAGCAGATTTTTGAAAAGACATAAGAATGAAACGCACATTAAACGTGAATCATTAATGAGAAGGGGAGGGATAACGATTCGGGCGGCTGGGGTTTTACTTAGAAATGTTGGGCTCTTCTACTTCTCTGGGAAGCTTGATAAAAACAAGCATTCATACCTGCCACGTGTCCCTCTTTTGGTCCTAAATCCCTTTGGATGCCCCTCCCCTGATGCCCCTCTTTCCTTCCCTGATGCCCCTCTTTTCTAGGAGGTCAGAATGTTTGCGGGGTATGAGGGGATCGCAGGGTTCTACGGCCCTAAAAGCCCCGATAATGTGTATAGAAACAGCAGGGAACAGCTTTATAAATTAAACGGGGTAAATAAACCCTATTATTTTTCATATAGGAGGAGGTGAGGATGTCATGGACGGGGTATGAATCCTGACACCGGCCATTTTGGAGCTCGTGGAAGGGGCAGTTTATGTGATTCACCGACAATTTGAAAGGCTTAAGAGTTTTTTACAATCTTATCGGTGGATTTTGACTCCTCACCTGAAAATGTAACAAGAAGGAGAGATTTCTGAATTCTTGTTGAACGTTAATAAAGTTACCCTGTTATCTCTAAATTCCAGCCATTATAGAAAGAGATTTAATCATCAGAGCGACGCGCGCAGGTTTATGTTTTTTTTTTATCTTAATAAATCCTTAAGAACTCATTTTAAAAGGAAAGTTTATGTTTGAATTCCTTGTCACCTGAAACGTTTATTAGTCTTTTTTGTAATGTTGGAACAGAAGAAGAAATGAAGATAACGCATCATCGAGAAGTCTAATTAACCGCTTCTGTAAAATACAAAAGAGCTGCGTTTATCGGAGATAAGTGGCTCTCAAACTTCGCTTTCTGCTGGCGCCGGGGAGCCTCTGCTCCAGGTTTCAAGATATTTGCCATTTTTTAAAGCAAACCCCATTCTTGGGCCTTTTCTTAGAATTCCTCCTTGACGTATAATAACATCCTCTCCTTGTCAAAAGGTTGTAAGAAGGTCACAAAGGATTAGGAATATTCAGTGGATTCCAGAAGAATTGTCTGGAATGGGCGTCAGACCGGGATACCCCATCACAAGGTGCTAACGGCTCATAGTGACAACAACAAATGATGTAATAAGTCACCACAACTGCAGGATTACAACCATTGGTTCATTCTAAAACCGTGTCTTTTTTCCCACCATGTGGCTGAGCAAATTTAAAAAGAAATTAAAAGCAGGAACGTCCATCAAAATCCTAACAAACAAAGTACCAAATAGACAGAGGAAGAACAAATAAAAATGGAGGTGCTGCTGGTAGATGGGTCACTGGCACAAGACTCTCAATCCAGTAAAAGAAGAATATATCGGGCGATCCAATGAAAAAGAGAGACCACAAAATCTGTAATTACTGATCCGTGGCCAACATTTATGGGATAAGATGAGGAATTCTGGCCACTAAAATGTGTTGCAAAGTTGTAAATGCTGTAACGTGTAATGGGTTTTTCATAAAACTTCCTCAAACAAACCCAACCTGGGGAAATAACCGAGTCCCAGGGGTAATTGTTGGTGCATCTGTTGGGGTCCAGATAGGGTGAGATTGGTTGCCACCCGTCCTTTACCAGAGAGAGACACCGAGGACAGAAACAACCCCCCTCACCTCTCACAGAGCCCCGTAAAGCCACCACATCCTGATCCACTCCGAGCCGTCCGAGCCAAACTCCCAGCGTCTCAACGTGCGGCTGGAACTCAGCACCGATCTATTCCAATCCAGGTGAACTCCTTTCAGGAAATCCAGTTTTATTTGTGAACAGAGAAGTCATCACAGCTCGGGGTTCGGTGAACGCATCTCTCGGCGTCATTCATTCTAAACAATCATTACATCATAAATAAATAATTCTCATTCCAGGGAACATCCTGGCGTTATATTCCAGTATGGGGTGCGCTTTGGTCATTCATATGGTGGGTATCAGGCTGACGTCGGCTCGTGGTACCCCGGGATGTAAGCAGTGGGATCCCTGAAACGCGCCAGAGACAGATACATCAACGAATCGCAGGGAGCATGTAAAGTGACTGAACGAGATTGTTACAAACCATCTGCTTTCATCCTCGGAAATAGCCATAAACAAAATGATTTGCTTTTAAATCGAGCCGAAGGAATGACGCGGTGACATATTAACCAAACACATGCGATAATAAGCAAACGAAGGAGACAAGAAAGAGTCGCTTGTGGAAATAGATCATAAAACCTGAGTCTTTTCCTCTTTTATGTGACAGGCGTTATTATGTCGCTGAAAGAGATTTGTCACGCAATCTGCTGAAGTGTTACCATAATGTACGCGCCGCGTTGCTGCATTTAATTGTCAGACGGAGCGCGCCTGCCAGGGCTGTGTCATCTGTCTGTCATGTCTTAATTAATTAGTAGTATTTGCATGTTCTGCTGGTGGGAGATTTTTTGGGGTGAAACTCATTAAAGCGAATTTTCCCCCTCAAAACAGGGGGAAAATTCATTCCTGCCTCCAAAATGGCCGCTGATAACCCGTTATCCTTATAACCCGTTATATCCTGTATATTCGTCATATTATATATTATATACTCTCCGGCCGTATAACTAATCTCGTCCTTATAACCCGTTATATCCTGTATATTCCTTATATTATATATTATATACTCTCCGGCCGTATAATTAATCCCATCCTTATAACCCGTTATATCCCTGTATATTCGTCATATTATATATTATATACTCTCCGGCCGTATTACTAATCCCGTCCTTATAACCGTTATATCCTGTATATTCCTCATATTATATATTATATACTACCCCCCGTATAACTAATCCCGTCCTTATAACCCGTTATATCCTGTATATTCCTCATATTATATATTATATATACTCTCCGGCCGTATAACTAATCCCGTCCTTATAACCCGTTATATCCCTGTATATTCCTCATATTATATATTATATACTCTCCGGCCGTATAATTAATCCCGTCTTTATAACCCGTTATATCCTGTATATTCCTCATATTATATATTATATACTCTCCGGCTGTATAATTAATCCCGTCTTTATAACCCGTTATATCCTGTATATTTCTCATTTATATTATATACTCTCCGGCTGTATAACTAATCCCGTCCTTATAACCCGTTATATCCCTGTATATTCCTCATATTATATATTATATGCTCTCCGGCCGTATAACTAATCCCGTCCTTATAACCTGTTATATACTGTATATTCCTCATATTATATATTATATACTCTCCGCCCGTATAACTAATCCCGTCCTTATAACCCGTTGCCTCTGATATTTGGGTGATTGGTGCTCCGATCAGTGATATTATTGACCGGACGCGAATCCTGTCCATTTAGGTGAAAACCTGCAAAACAAATATCTATTTAACGAAATATGGAGCGAGGGGAATGTTAACCCCAATAATTATTGTCCGTCTTTCAGAATGTTTTTTAATTTTTGAAAATGTTTTTATTGGCATCTAATTTGGCTCTTTTCAGGCATTCCTTGCGCAGGCGAAGCCATCCTTCCTTATTACGGATATTATTACACTTTTTCCACGTAGTGGCGGTTTCCCAATTTGTTACAAGAATTGTGATGTTTTGGAATATTTTTTTTTTTTCTGAGGAACAACAACATTAAACATAATTTACAAAAATAAAAGTTATATGAAAGATCATTTTTCATGTCACAGAGACCAGCCTGGCCACTCCATCTACATTACACCGAGCTCCTTTTTTATTAAATAGGAGGTTTTCAGGCCATTAGACCAGGGCCGGTGCTTCTATAATATAATTGGGAGCGAGAATAAAGGATACAGGCATTTTGCAAAAAGAGTTCAAATTCCAAACACATCCGTGCGGAGATTATTGCCTCGGCGGCTTCACATTTTAATAAGCAGCTTTTATTTTCTGTTGCTCAGCTACAAAACTTAAAAAAAAGCTTTTCTAAGCAAAGCAAATGCTGAAAATCTCTGCAGAAAATGATCCGTAATTAAATCTAAAGGAAGTAACGTGACGTGAAGTAACTAAATGCCCCCGGAGCCGACAGATCTGGTCAGGTCAGGGTGTTTTATCAATGTAGGATAAGCAGGAGTGCAAGCTCTTCTGCCACACTGATATACTACATGGGATATGTATAAACCAGTAAATAATAATATGTGCTAACACAGGGACCTCCAGCTGCTTTACAGGGAAAGACTCTGATGTCTGCCAGGCTGCCGGTAAATGGATGCTCGCCGTAGGAGGAAAGGGAGGCCGTTAGGACAGATAATGATCACCACAATGCAGTGTCCATCTTATTTATCCAAAGGCACAGAGTCCAAGGGTAGATTTGGGACAAAAGATCAACCTTAATGAGTTTCGCACTACAGGAGCTCAACCGTAGATCTAACATTTTCTTATATGCCAGACGTGCGAAGTGGTGATCGTTGCCCGTCCGTGTCTGACCTTCCTCCTACACTGGGAACGGTCACCATTACCAGATCGGTCTCTGCATTTTTTTTATCTTAAATGAACCGAGTTGCCAGTCTGGCAAGGTCCTGCAGGCCACTGGATAAACTCGCAGACGGCTCACTCTTGGGGTAATGTTTCCCATCTGAAGGGTGGTTGTGACTCTCTCTCTACTTGACCTTGGTTCTCCTTAACCCTTCTAATCGTTCTGCCCTCGTCTCTTGGTGCACAATGCCCGTTTCTTCCACCTGCGGGCTCCTTGGCTGAGTGTATCCCATGTCAGTTTGGTGAATCGGGTCCTGTGTACTCAGGTATCTCCTTCCTCCTCTCCGCTCCTCACAATATCCCCATTGTGGCTGCTCAGAGATGCGTGAGGCTCGTTGCACTTGGCTGCAAAGCTGGAAGATCAGCCCAAATCCTTCAGCTTTAGAGGTCAAGAAATTATATAGAGCTAAAAATGACTGATTCTGCTTTTCTAAGCCGTAGATTCAGTGGCTAAACTGTGCCAATGCCAACCTTTTATTCTATCAAGACAGTAAAAGCCCCCATCGCTCTCAGCGACACACTGAATGCAAGAAAGTAAAAAACATCCATTTAACAAAAAATGTTTTTTCCCCTGAAACTCCATGGAGTCCAGAGCCTTTGGCTGCTCAAATAGCTATGGTATTTGTAGTGAGTATCATCACTAAATACACTGTCATATTTTATTTAAAGAGGTTAAGCCCAACATTTGCGGGTGCCGCAGCCCGCCATGTCGCATAATACGTTACTGCAGGGGTCATGGAGACCTGTGGTTACTGTAAGCCATGCAGGCGACGGCCACATTAAGCAATTAAGTCTTTTTTTATGCCTGTTTCATTGTTGCAGCCGGGCCACAGAGCTCGGGGATCACCAGGATTTTGGTGGCTTACGGGCGAGTGTCTGGGGTGCTATGTGGTGAATAACGAGCGCTCCCTCTTTACTAAATGGAAAAGGGAAGCACAGTAGCTTTATCCTCCTAAAGCAGAAGTGATTTCGTTTTTTCTCATCACGGTCTGAAGTATAAAACTGGGTAAAGGGGTTGAAATTGACTGCGAGATTTGGGGTAATGAATACAGGGTGGTCACTGAAAATGAGACATTGACAGTTTTCAGATATGGGTATTTGGTCCAAAAAGCCATTTATAAGCATTTCCCGGGGAGCTTCCAGACATTGACTTGTGGTTACTCATAATTACAAGTCTTCAATCATTTCTCTTACCAACTAATGCCGGGAGATGAATGATGGCTTGGCAAACTCTACTAACAAATGGGTTTATAGATCGTACAGAGGACAATCTGCTCTAATGTTTCCTCCGACAGTGAAGAATAAATGTTCTACTGTTGGGGAAATGTCCTTTTCCAAGTGATTTAGTCAAATGACACAAATCACACGTAACACGCTTCTTGGTGTGCATCTCGAGGACGTCTACCATGTGGAAATTAACTATTATTATCACCACAGAAATGCCCGATTTGTCAAGTGTCCAGGTCCCCATGTCCAGGTGAGACACGTCATTCCTCTGCGGTGGCCTTGATGTCCACTTCAATCTCCTCCCTCGGGGAAGTCACTGAGCTTCATTACTTGCGGACGATCCATCATCTTCTAGATGTTCATCCAAAGATGAGATGGGGCTGAGTAACGCAGAACGTTATGGAGTTTGGGAAAAACAATCATAATTCTTACATTTGGGTGGATTTGGGATTGATAAATACCATTTCATTGACTTATGAGACTCCGGTATGTTTCCAGTAAATACGGTGCTGCCGAGTAATATTCTGTTAGAGATTTATTATAGAATCATATAAACGTTCATGGATTCCTAGAGGGGAATATGCTCCGGTGTTAAGTATACAGTATATACTGTACAGTATATATATATATATATATATATATATATATATATACATATAAAGGCTGCAATGTTTTGGACAAAATTATGACCATCGCTTTTTGTACAATAAATGAATGCTTTATTTTTGTATCCGGCCGATATATGTGTATATTTTGTATTTTGCCATTTTTTGGTACACGTTACCAGTCTGGGAGTCCGCGGGCTCCGGAAAGCCCTGACTTTCCTTTTTCCCTTCTGTATAAATCTGTCACCCGGTGCAGAGATTCTGTCTGATCGCTCTGCAGCTGGGTTGTCATGGACACTGACCTTTTCTCCACCTCAGTCATTGGACTTCTGTGAGCCAATCAGGAGTTGTCTCTGACAGCTGTCAGTCTCCTGTGTGATTGCTGTGAGAGGAGAGGATCCCCATAGAAGTTTCCAGAACAAGAAGGACAGGGCCAGAACAGAGCTGGGAGTGAAGAGGGCTGCAGCCTGAGGTGGCTCTTCCCGCTCGCAGGCCCTGAATGCAGCCTGTTGACTCTGAAATCATGGCGGTCAGCGAGCTGCTGCACTCCAAAGTATCCTGGGTGAGTCTGAAGGAGCTGAGGTTACCTGCAGAGGGCCCAAATTCCAGACCTACAGTCAGAGAGACATCTGTGAGGGGAGAGCAGAGAGACATCTGTGAAAGGAGAGCAGAGAGACATCTCTAAGGGAAGAGCAGAGAGACAGCTGTGAGGGAAGAGCAGACACATCAGTGAGGTGATACCAGAGAGACATCTGTGAAGGAAGAGAGGAGAGACATCTGTAAGGGAACAGCAGAGACATCTGTGAGGGGAGAGCAGAGAGACATCTGTGAGGGGAGAGCAGAGAGACATCTGTGAAAGGAGAGCAGAGAGACATGTGTGAGGGAAGAGCAGAGACATCAGTGAGGTGATAGCAGAGAGACATCTGTGAAGGGAGAGCGGAGAGACAGCAGTGAGGGGAGAGCACAGAGACATCTCTAAGGGGAGAGCAGAGAGACATCTGTGAGGGGAAAGCAGAGAGACATCTCTGAGTGGAGAACAGAGAGACATCTGTGAGGGGAGAGCACAGAGACATCTGTGAGGGGAGACAGCATCAGTGAGATGACAGCATCAGTCCCATCCTGGAGACTAAAGAGACAGCATACCCGAAGACACTAAAGAGAGGTACCTCATTAACCTATACCCCAGCACATACACTCTCTTTCCTGGGTAGGGTTCCCTGTATTAGGGGCCCCTGCAGTGCAGGAGTAACCGGGCAGTCAGACGAGCGAGGTGCGATACACAGGTTGGGTAACCCAGGATCAGAATCACTGAGCAGAAGAGTAGTCAGGCGAGCCAAGGGTCAACAGCAAACATGATCTCCAATTAGCAAACTTTATAACACGACCACAACAAAGTGCCGCATCGCACTGGTGAGTGCACTCCGCTCCTAAACACAAGGACTGTGTGCTGCTGCTGCTAAACCTACACTCCATCGCCGCAGCAGCCGGGTCCCTATGTTGTAATACCGTTACTCTAATACAGTCCAGTTATGTCCAGTTTATTGCGTGTGTTTTATTATATGACTGTGGAAAAGCCGTCTATCAGTGAGTGGGGTCCCCTCTTACAGCGAGATACTGAGTTAAATGTGTTAAAAAAATAACATACAAATCTCTTGAGGAAAACATCATATCAGGCTGATCTTCCCCAAAGGGCAGCCCAGGACCGAAATTTGAAGCAAATTCCTCCTGCATGCGGGAACCAAAAATTATCCTCATATAAATTATGACGAATATATTTTGTCGTATTAATTACAAGAGGAATTTGTGTTACTTTTTTGATATAATTTAAATAATTGGAATATATGTGGTGAATGTAAAGACAAAAAGATGTATTAAATATTTGTGGTAATCGCTTTAATAATTTAATTAATGAGTTAATTATATACTTTACGTTAGATTATTTAATCGCGTTGTTTGGACACATATTTCTTGGGAAAGATCCCCTGGTACGATCGAAACGTCGACGCAGCTGATGAAATAAATTCCACTTTCACGGAGCGCTGAGCTTCATCGTTTTTTGCCTCCCATCATCATATATTCTGTTTCTGCCCCAGGGGCAGTCCGGAACACAAATATGAGGCAGATTCCCCCTGCGCGAGGAAACCAACAAACCTCAGACGTATGTTTGGGCCTCCATCCATCTTTAATAATTCTTCCTGAGTGCGTCTCATTATATACAACACTTAATACGCATGCAGATTATTTTATACAAACCATACTGTCTCGTGCAGATTCCGGGGTCCCCCCGTCTACATGCACCAGCGATGGCGAAATTAAAACTTTTTTTTAATTACATCTGAAATAATCCGAAAACCACCATTATTCATGAATATCTGTCGGCTGAAGAGCTGCGATTTCAAGTGGTGATTTTCAGACTTTAGAGATGTCCGATGGGTCTAATCAGGATCTTACGGGTTTAATCATCTCGCTCTCCATGTGTGGTGTAGGGACCGGCGCACACCTCCTTATACCACGCAGCGGTGAGCGCCAGCGACCCAAATCACAACCCGTTAAAATCCAATGCTTAGAATTGAGAAGACGGACGCAACAAGGATCATGAATGTGGAAAAATAGCCTTTTCTAATTAATCTCCCACCGCGGTGCCGTGGGCCAGGGCGACAGGGAGGAAGCCAGACAGGATCGCTGTGGGAAGAAAAGATTAAGTAACATTTTTTTAAAATATTAATAAAAGCATTTATTTGGAAAAAAAACTGTCTGAAGTTCCCTGAAAGAATGGTGTTTCTTAAGAAGTTCTCCATTAACCTCTGAACAGTTAACTGTATATAAAACCTTAAAGAAGCTCGTTAGCAGAATCCGTTCCTAGGTTCCTGGTTTATAATACGTTTTATGGAGACCCACCTCAGGGAGCGACAGGCCACTAGTCTCTTTATTACGCCGAGAGAGAGAAAAAAAAAGAAAAAACATATTAGATGTTGAGACTGTATTTCATGAAATTAAGAAGATACCCTTGGGCCTGATCCCTTGCTGTATCCGTAATGAAAAGAACAATTTCCAGCACACTATTTAAGATCTATAACTATTAAAATTCACTAGCCTCGGTGACTCCTCGTATGAATGAAGTGCTTTATTTTATATGAAAAAGGGCTTTCCAACAGGGACCAATACCCGTATATCAAAAAATAATAACCCCCGAATGGGAGAACTAACAATAGATTTTGTGTTTGGCCCCCGCCTGCCGCTCGCCGCTCTCTGCGTTATTGTCGTGGACGGTAGGAAATTCCACGCACCGCAAACTTGCTGTCTGTTCCTGCGGCCTCGTGCCGACTCAAAGCGTTCGTGTTTATAAAATAATAGCCACAAATCACGCAAATAAGAAATAAAAAAGTTAGTTACGCGAAGGAATTATTCCAATTTCTCGGCGAATGTTCTGCAGAGCGACGTCTGTTTGAACAGCAATAATTGAGAGAACTCGATATTTCTTTTGATCTCGTTATTAACCCCTTAATGACAAAGCCCGTACATGTACGGGCTCAAAATGCATTGTTTTCAATGGGTTGAGGGACCGCCCATTGTCCTTAAGGGGTTAAATCCAATATATAAATGTAATCAACAAAATAACAAAAGTATTATTATCTCGACACGCGCTGCGCATAAAGCGCCATTCGCTATGTTAACGGGGGACCGAGGGAACAATTTCACATAATGAATGGGAATTCTTGTTTTTTGTTTCTGAGTGAAATTGGACGGCAGACACTTTCAGATGGGAAATCATTCTAATAAATTCACGCTGCGAGTGGCTCCGGTGTCACATTGTTACAAAGAGAAAATCTCTATTAATACGATGGAGCTAAAGATGGACGATTGCTCGGTGCGGCTGACGTATAGTTCGTATAAATGCCCCAAAGGGGCGAGAGCTGGGCCTAGCGACAAATAAGACAACATTTTGTGATTTAACTAATTCTTGTGATTTTTTTCCCCCTATTGCGTTTACCAGGAAAGCATTAACAATAACAACGAAAAGCCTAGCGGTGCCGAAAGCAGGACCATCCCTGGCTGGGCTTTATTTATCTCTGTGAATCTTTTCTAGAAATAATCCAATTAATCTTTATTCAGAGACATTCTCAACATCCAGAATCATCACTCTTTGGCACAGGTCGGTGTTTGGGAAAGAATTATGGATGTTTCTCCTGAGCGATCCCTAAACGGATCCGTCTGCTCAGTATTTCCGGCTTCTCGCGTGATTCTGATTAACCTGGAGCTTTGGGGCATAATAGCCAATATTCCATATAACGGCTAAAATCACTTTATTGATCCAATGTCTCCTCTTAGGACTTAGACTCGATCCAAATGAGGACTGACACCGAGCCTGTTAGGAGTCGATCATAGATATAACCCTGTGTCTTAATCTAATAAAGAATCATAAGAAATGTCGGCTGTCTCTGCATCTCCTCGCTCGCGGTTTAAGATCCAAATCACGGCCTCTCGTGGGGTCCTGCAGCCCCTGGGGCCGGAGATGTAACTGGTGTTTCTAAAAGAGATCCTACAAAGTGGACAGACGGACAGCCTGGGCGACATTCCTGCCTTACAACCATAAAATAAAGCTATTTTAAGGGTTAATGGTGAAGTTATTTAGGTGATAAACTTTGTTTTCATGATGTGTTGCCCCCCAAACGCCAACATCTTATTTTACCGCTAATTAGCTGAGCGCAGAGGCATTAATTAATGGAGTGATCAGGGTTTCTGTGTGTACGTTTTCTCACTTTCAATGGGTTTTTGTGATTGGCACAGAAATTAGTGGCGTTTGTGATTTGGGAACGGACCCCAAAGACTCCCTTGTCTGGCCCCATAATATAACACTGCTTACTGCGCACGGACGACCTTCCCAGAGGAGACGGGGCATCTCGGGGCCGCTGCTGCCGGGCCGGAGTCTGAGAGCGTTGCAGGTTGTTGCTAATTAAACCAGCTTGATGGAAAACTTTTCCTTAACATTCAGGTGTGGGACAGAAACGAGTGTAATATGAGGCCGCTCGGTGGGAGCAAAAACATTAAGCCGAGCGCATGCAGGTAGACGTTACTTCGAAGAATACGCTGTACGGAGTTAATTGATTTTAATAAATAACGTGTTGTGTAATCACCGTAAGAATATTCCTGCCAGTTCCGCCAAATTTATTTCGGCAACAATTAGGCCGAAATATGCTGCCACTCAAATAACTCGAAGGGTTAACATCTAATCCGCAGGTAGTGCGTATAATGCACGAGGTGGTGTTCCTGGCGTAGCTCTAAATCGGGTAAATCCACAAATCCCAAACAGTGTTATTTTTCCTACTTTTACCGGGTGCTTTTTGATGGGAATGGTCAAACCAAGGACGCTCGTTTCGCTGAAGAATGTTTTTGGAGAAGTCTTCGCGGCTGAAAATGCTTTTTCGTGTCGCTGTGAAAATAATATCAGCAGAAACATAACCTTTCAGATGTTTTTTATTATCTGCCAAAATACCCTCGACAAGAAAATAACAAAGAAACCACAGCAAAGGTTAAAGAGACTTTTTCTTTTCTTTTACCCGTCGAGCTCATAGATTTAACGGTTTTATTTGTCTTTGGCTGATTTGTGTTACAATGTAGCTGATTTTTGTGAAACAGTAAATTACAACTCATAGACTGCTAGCTCTTGGGCTCAAGAAACTAGACTAACGTTGTGTTGTACTCCGCTGTGGCGTATCCTGCGCTCTCCGTGTAAATAGTTGTAATAAAACTACCAATTTCTCTTGGCCATGTACAAATATTGTTGTTGTTTTTTTTTAACAGTTCACAGTTTATTAAAAGACATGTAAAAGGCATACAAAGATACAAATATTGTTAACTCCAGATTCTACTGAGGAGGAAATGCATGTTTTGGATATTTTTCTGACTCCAGATCACATCGTTTGCTGGATTGAAATCTCCTGAAGCCCACGGGGGCCAGAATGGACTAGAGTGGGCCCTGACAGAGTGCTGAGCAGGGCTAGGCTAAGGCAGGAATTGTGGATTTTAGGGGAGGAGTTTTGGTTGGAGGATATTTAAGTTTGGTGATCACAGGGGTAAGGATCCATTTTGTTTAACCTTACCTGGTGGTGTTTGTCTTTCCCTGTCTATCTCTTGTTGTCTCTCTTGTATACTTGGCTGTTTCTTTTGTGTTCCTTTGCTGTCTGTTTCTCTCTTGTGTCCTGGCCTGTCTTTGTTTTTTGTGTCATTTTGTGTTTGGGTCTGTCTTGTTTCTGTGTTTTTTGTGTCTGAGTCTTTTCCTTTTTATCTGGGGCTCTTTTTTGTGTGCCTGTCTGTTCTTTCTTTGTTCCCCCCTTTTTTCTCTCCCCTCTTCTTGTCCCCTGCAGGTGTCTGTATGGATTTGAGGTTCTGCAGCAGCTGTTGGACCTTGTGGCTGCAGGAGTGACTAGGCCACATGCTGGATCCGGCTGGAATGTTCCTGAAGGCTGGCATGGAGGACTGCAGCAGCGTTGGAGCATAGGAGCAGAGGCAGACCTGAGGAGGATGATGCAGATAGCCCAGGACGGGGCCTGGGAGTCAAAGCAACCCATTTGCAGGCCTTCAGAGGCATACTAGTGTGCAGTGCAACGGCATGGAGGAGGCTTTGGCCCTCGCAGCGTTCCATCACAGCGGGCCAGAAGGGCCCATGGGAAGGCAGTGATTTCAGATGGCCCAGCTGGGTGTCCTGTGGCTGCTGGCCGCTCCCCAGATGGAAAAGGGGGCAAGGAGTCAACAGTTGCAGGAGGTGGTTCGGCCTGGTATAGGCCTCTGAGGCCTACCGCAGTGTTTCCCCAGATGTGGGTCCTCCAGGAGTCGTCCAGGGAGGCAGAGAAGCTGGCAGGACGGCCGGGTGCAGCCTGCACTGCAGCCTGTGCAGATGTCAAGGTAGGGAGACACCGGAGAGAGGCCTAGGCAGTTACCTGGGGCAGGAGGTTTTGGCTGTGGAGCAGGGGGGCTGGGGAGGCCCCTCTTTTTTCCAATCTCCATCCTGAAGTGGCATATAGGGGGTTTCCGGCTGCAGCACCCCATCCCTCGCACAGACACACGCAGGCACACCCTAATTGATGCATCCATCAGGATGGGATGTGTTGGTGGGAATCTGCACACCAAGGAGGTGGTTTTGGTGCTGCCACTCCTGCGGTGTTTCTCTGCGGCGGCGCAGGATCATACGACCTTGCTGTACGGGACGGCCAAGGGGTCCATTATTAAGGTTTCTTTTTTGCGTGTTATTTCCATCGGGTGCACATGTGTGGGTTGATGCTGAGATGTTTTTCGGGGGCTGTAGTGTGGTATCTATGGCGTGTATAGTGGGGAGTTTCCTGGGAAGTTTATAGATGTGCTGGGCTTGAGATTCTTTGCAGGTTACATTGCATTTGTTTGTGTGGTTCTGGCAGGTTCCGTAGCAATGTTTTATTTGGAGGCAGTGGAATGGTTTTAGGTCACGGTTACTGACGGACAACTGCAGGGGGAAAGCATGGCTCTTGAGAGCTGTCAGTCTAATCGGTGGTTGGAGGGAGGTGGAACTTGGTAGACAGACGTGATGGGGGGATATGTTAGTAACGTTTAAATGCTTAAGGGGAATCAACAAGTTAAAGGGAGAGATTTTCTTTTAAAGTAAGTACTACCACTGCAAGAGGACATATTCATAAGCTAGAGGGGCAATGGTTTAAAGGTACCATCAGGAAATATTACTTACTGGAAAGGGTAGTGGATGCATGGCATAGCCTTCCAGCAGAAGTGGTAGATGTTAATACGGTGCAAACGTTTGGCCAGGCATGGGATAGGCATAGGACAGAGTTAGATATAGGATAAGGGCAGGTACTAAGGAAAGTACTCAGAGATTGGGCAGACTGGATGGGCCTAATGCTGTCACTTTCTAAGTTTTATATGTTACGGTGTGTTGGAAATGTTTGTGTGTCCCCCCCCTTTATTGCCCCCTCCTGTAGCTGCTTCTTGAGTGGGTTGCACAGGCAGCTTTACACAGGGAACACTTGCTTTGTTGTGGTGTGAAGCTGCATTTGTCCAGGTCGCTTGCAATCACGTAGGGTCATGCTGGGGTTTTGGGGTGAGGGGGTAAGGGTTATCTGTTGATGTGACAAATTGCATCGTTGAAGGGTTGCAGCAGTAAGGCGATGTTGATGGTTGTTTTTTCTGAACGGTGTCCCCGGTTAGCCTGGGGGTCATGTTAAGATGGAGGAGGGGGACAAGAGGCATGAGGGAAATTGTTTCTGGCTTCCTCTGGGACGCATGGATGGGATGAGGTTAAGGAAAGGGGGCTACGGTACCGCGGTTTTCTGAAACTTTCGGTACTGGGGTTCGGCATGACTGGGGTGAGATGTATTGGAGGTAGTCTCCTGACTAGGGATCTGCTCTGTTTGTCAGGTTTGTTGTATGGGGGTAACGTTTTTGGTGGGGTCGCCATAGAGAGAGCTGTTTTGTTGGTGCCTAGGGGATAGCGGTGGGGGACCAAATGGTTCCGTCATGGGGTTTGAAGCTGATTCTGTTGGGATGGTTGATTCGTTGCAGGAAGATTGCCTGTCAGCATTTCCCGGGGCCATGGAGTCTACGGTTTGTCCGAAGACTTCAAGCAGGCTGGGGTATGTACTACATGGCCCAAGGTGATTTAGTCGGGCTGCGGGGCGAGTCTCCTGTTTTGGGTGCCGCTGTCTGATTTTGATCTGCTTCTGGTACGTCTAAGAGGTCACCATCTTTGGAGAGGGGTGGTGGTGTTCAATGTCTTTTCTGGGTTCCTTCGGTTTTTCGTGCACTTACTCTGTGCGATTGGAAACTTGCTGGTGCATAGGTTTGTTAAATTTCCCTGGTCTTGATTCGGTTTGGCTTTTCGGGAGCTGGAGGGCTCTGATTCGGGGAACTGTGTGTGGTGGGGTTAAGCAGGTGCTGAGAGCTGACTTGCTGGTCAGTGAGCTCTTGCTGCACAGGCTGCGGGGAAGTGTTTGGGACAATTGGTGACGGGGTTGTCCAGGGGGCCATTGGTTCATGTTAGTATGGCCTGAGGTCTGGGATATATTTGCCCTCTCCTTGTTTTCTTTGAACCGTTCCACTTAGTGTTGGCCCTGTTTTTTGGGGAGTTGGCAGGGGATTGGTAGGGTGGTTTTGATGGAGCTATATCGGAGGAAGGGCACTTTGGTTCTTATGGTTGGTGGCTTTGGTGGATGTTTTTGTGCTTGGTGGTGCTTGTTTTCGTTCGGGTGTTGCATAGAAGTATCGCTGATTCTTGTTCTTGCTTCGTTGGAAGTGGCCTCGGCAGATGAAGTTGGGGGTACGCCATTCGGGGGCTTGCCTTGCCTGGCAGTATAGTGGACTCCCGAGGTCACAAATATTGGCATTGGTGGGATTGTTTGCGGTGGCAGTATATTCAGTGGGTGGCCCACGTAGCCATGTTCGGGTGGTTCCTGGCAGGGGCGACCCCTTCCCAGGTCTATGGGTTAGGGCTGGGTGATGCGCTCCTTAGTTTGTGGATGTGGGATCAAGTGGTGGGCGTTCCTACCCCCCCCCCTATTGGGATTTGTGGGAGGCGGTTACTGAGGTTTCACTGTCTAATCTTGCTTTGGACGTTGCTGTGCGATAGTGCTGGTGCGGATGTCTTGGTGGGCTAGTTTGGTTTGTCTACTGTGCCCGATGATGCCATGTGGATGGGCTTTTGGGGGTTATATCAGCGGATTGTGTTCTTCCGGGTACATCAGGATGGATGTTGGCTCGGTCTGCTTGGCCGCCTCACCATGCAAATGGTGTTTGAGGCTGGTGGGGGGGGGGAGCTCGGGTTGCTTCTCCCCTCTGTGGGTTTTTTCTTCGGGCCTCTTTTGGTAGGCGGGTTATCAGCCATTCTCAACAGTAATGACCCCGACGGGGACTGCAGTTAGGTATAGCGGTTTGCAGCTGGGTCTCCCAGGGGTTTTGGTGCTTGGTGATGGAGTTTTTGGTGGTGGTTGCCATTACACAATTTTGGTTATGAGTAAGATTGTTTTTGTTCTTCTTGCTGGGGGGGGTGCCGGTTTGTGGGGGTCACCTATCGGCATTCACTAGTTTTTGGGATGTGGCGGAACTGTGGTTGGAGAACTGAGCCCGTCAATGGGGGCCGCAGTTGGGCATAGCGTTTGTGCAGCTGTGTTACCCGGAGGGTTTTGGTGCTTGTGGGATGGAAATTTTGGTGTGGGTTGTTGGACCTTGGTGGCTCAACATTACAAAACTTGTTCAGTTATGAGTTTGTTCATTTATGTTGCTGATGTGGGGGTTGGTCACCGTGAGACGGTTGATTTGGTTTGTACAGGTGCCGTGCCTGTTGTTAGCACCTTACGTGAGTTAGAGGGGTATTGAGCATTGCCTGGGCGTCATGGTTACGCTGCTGGTGTGCTTTGTCCAGAGGCAGCAAAGGTGGATGGGCTGGTTTGTGGTGCTGGATAGGTTTTTGTAGGCATTTGGTGCAGATTTCTTGATTCTGTGAGTGGCGGTGGGTTTTGAACGGGCCAAGCTTTCTTTTGTGGGGGGAGCCCATCCGGCTTGAGGTGTCAATGGATGGGCTCATGGCGGTAGCTTGCCAGGTATCCAAGGGGTTAATGTGGTGGTATGATCATTGGTGGTCATAACCGGTGGGAGGTTCCTTGCAAGGAGTGGTGCTCGGAACCTCAGGTCCGGGTTGGGGCATCCTGGTATGTCCCCTCCCAAAATTGGTGTGTGGTATGGTACCTGGATAACTTGGCAAGCTAGGTTGGTTTTGGTTACGTCATTGTCTCTGTTAACGCATCTATGTTTATTATTTCAGGTTTTACAGGACAATGACTGTTAAATAAAACGGCTGTGGCCTTTTCAAACCCATCTTGTGTGTTGGTGTTTTATTTAATTGAGCAAATGAGCCAAGCCTGGCCCGTGAGTCGAAGCTACATCTGTCATGAAGCCCACGGGGGCCAGAATGGACTAGAGTGGGCCCTGACAGAGTGCTGAGCAGGGCTAGGCTAAGGCAGGAATTGTGGATTTTAGGGGAGGAGTTTTGGTAGGAGGATATTTAAGTTTGGTGATCACAGGGGTAAGGATCCATTTTGTTTAACCTTACCTGGTGGTGTTTGTCCCACCCTCCCTCCCATTATGTGGTTGAGTTTGTGGAGTAGTGTTGCTGCATTAGTCACAGTTGTGGGCGGTAGCTTGCCAGGTATCCATGGGGTTAATGTGGTGGTATGATCCTTGGTGGTCATAACTGGTGGGAGGTTCCTTGCAAGGAGTGGTGCTCGGAACCTCGGGTCCGGGTTGGGGCATCCTGGTATGTCCCTTCCCAAATTGGTGTATGGTATGGTGTTGCTGCATTAGTCACAGTCGTGGGCGGTAGCTTGCCAGGTATCCATGGGGTTAATGTGGTGGTATGATCATTGGTGGTCATAACCGGTGGGAGGTTCCTTGCAAGGAGTGGTGCTCGGAACCTCAGGTCCGGGTTGGGGCATCCTGGTATGTCCCCTCCCAAAATTGGTGTGTGGTATGGTACCTGGATAACTTGGCAAGCTAGGTTGGTTTTGGTTACGTCATTGTCTCTGTTAACGCATCTATGTTTATTATTTCAGGTTTTACAGGACAATGACTGTTAAATAAAACGGCTGTGGCCTTTTCAAACCCATCTTGTGTGTTGGTGTTTTATTTAATTGAGCAAATGAGCCAAGCCTGGCCCGTGAGTCGAAGCTACATCTGTCACGAGTCTTCTTCCGGGTTCTCACAGCTGGGAACTCGGCACACGATCCCACTTACGGAAACATGCGGCACGCGGATCAAACACATGAAAGAGATCACGGGATCATAAATCACTTGACATTAAAGATACAAATCAAAACCCAACCGTATGGAGCCCTAAACCCATGTGAGATAGTAAGCGGCTCCTCTGGAGTACAATCTGCACTGGCCCACTGGGCCCCACGAATCCTTGGGGTCCCTAGGCACATGCCTAGCGCCCCTCATGGCACCACGGGCCCAGAGCTGCTCACTAGCCCAGCACACAAAGCGTTAAGGACATTATAGCAAGGGCGCTCCACTGAAGAGCTGCAGTAAAAGTTAATATCCGGGTTCCTGGGGAATATTTCCCGGATATATAATAAAACCCCCACAAACATTTTATCGGGGAGGTGAATGTTCTGTCGGGATGTTCTAACCGGAGAACTTTCACTTTCTTATTAATTTCAATTGAAGATTTTTTTCCCTGGAAATTAATGTCCGCAGCTCGATTATTCTCCATAGAGACGTATTACCTGCCGCCAGCACTGTGTATCTCTGCCATATATTGCGGGGCCCGTAAAGTTTACTGCACGGCTGTCAAAGCCACTCGTCTGAATACGGTTTGAGATCGCGGCGGAGAGCGGCTGCGGCAAAGAGATTGGCTTCCTAAAATCACCCTCTGTTCCGCAGATATCATAGAAACAGTCAATAAAACCTAAAAACGTCTTAATCCGACTGCCTCTCCAAAGCGAAAGAGACACCAATCTGAGCCAAGTCGCCGAGACGCCGTCTCCCGCTAATCGTTCTCTGCCGCCGAGAGCCGTAAATCCAGGGAATTTGGGTTTAATTACTGGCTTCGTATCGATCTCCAAACGGCCGTATGGCGTGGAGCTCATCAATAGAACGTCGTGTAACTGCGTCTTTTATACCGCGAGTAAATGATTTAATAGACCCGTAATAAACATCACCAAGACAACAACCCACTGATTTGAAAGGAAAGGGTTAAATGTAAATGCAGCACCGGCTACGTATTAAAAAAAAACAGTAGAATTGTGTTAATCGATGACTCCGAGTTCCATTTGTTTTAGGGGCCGTCGCATCGAAGAGTTTAACGCCATTTAGCGGAATAAATAAATATTTGCAGCGTAACTTTTTTCCGCCCCGGTCTGTTTGAAGGGAAAGGCATAAAAAGAATCGGCATTTGATTCTCTCGATAACGGGATCTGACATTAACGCGGCGATCGGATACTTTGTATCATCAGAAACGCCGGGGATTTGATGTGGATTACGTGCCGTTAATGGCTTATTTTTTGTAGCCGAAAAACACTTTTATTTTCCGAAGTTGCATTTAAAAGTCTTAATTATCGCGGATTTGTTTCTTCTGTTTCCGTGAATACCGATGATTTTTTATTAAATCGTTATCCGGAATGCGCTTTCAGGAACGCCGTTTGTTTGAGATCGGCCCTGAAGACATTTTTCATGTTTTTACGAATACTTGCTGTTTTTTATCAGTGAAGTCATTCTTCATTCCGGTTAATCTCCCCCCCCCCATTAAATATTGAATTTCTCCGTTTTGAGTCATCCGGTCAAACTGGTTCTCAAACAGAGAGCAAAACGCCAAATGTTCAATTAGAAGAGAGCGCTGGGTGGCGGATTCGTTCCTCCAAAGGATCCAAGTTCCCAAACTGTTTGTTATTATGTGAAAATGATATTATTTGGATAGAAATCGAGCGCCGCCGCGGACGGTTACCCTGCCCCTCGCCCCCCAGTCACATGGAAACGCGATCATAAATCCGAGGAATACATTAAGGAGGAATATCGTGAAGACCTTTTAATCTGATTGCATGCGGGGGGCGCGCCGGGACCTCCGGAAAAAGTCTCTATTATCTAAAGATGTAATTGCTTTGTTTTATTTTCTGTAGCAGCGAGGCTCAGGGTACTTGTCAGCTATTGCCGATCGACCCCTCGTGTTCACGCTGTTTGACACCAAATTAACCTATTGTGCTACGGGCTGCACCCCCCCCACCACCGGCGATTTCATGTTCGGTTAATCTCCCCAGGGAGAGCGCCCCCTACCTCAGCACCCGCAGCACAGCTCCTGCGAAACGAATTAAATCGATCGTAAGCTTCTGAGCCAAGTCCTCATTATCGAATGTATTTGTCTCTGTCGGCTTGCGCGTTCATTGCTGTTATATAGCGAATAATTATTACCCGCAAACAGTGAAAGCTTCAGAGATCAGGTCACCAATTCCCATGTAAATCCAGTGAGATCAGTCCCTCTGTCCACCTTAACAACAGGAATGTTTCGCACTCTCTGCCCCCAAAATATCAACATTTAGAAGCCCCTCATACAGATCCTATTGCAGCAACTCGCTTAGGGTGGTACCAAATGGTTCTAATAATGGTCTCTATGGAACCTGACACATGTCAGGAGGTGAAGATATTCTGAATGAAGTTACCTGTATTCAAGCAGGGATTTCAGCAATGATGTAGCAGGGAGAAAAGAACCAATCAGGAGGCTCAGATATCATTAAATCAGAGGAGAATATGAAGGAGTCAGCTCCAGACCCTGAGAATCTGCTAATTTACCCCAAGACTGGGGTAAAAACCCTGAGAATTGGGAGGTATGCCGGGGAGTGGGGTAAATACTTGCAGAATTACCCTTTTCACCCTTAAGATAGGATAAAAGCCCTAGGGGCAAACCCTGACACTTCTCAGGTAGAATTAATGATTACATTCTATTCTTTGTCTCTTAATTCTAAAATACAGTGTTTTCCAGGCCGGGGGGGGGCAGAAAGTGCCTCTTTGGGGTGTAAAGTTTGTACCCTGGGGAGTCGCGCATGTTGTGTGGATCCAGGTAATGACTGCACTTGGTTTGTGTTGTACCCATAGATGTGACTCTCGCCGGTCTCTTTACAGACACACGGAAACGTTTACTCTCCCATTCCCCGTAAATCTCCGCAGGTCTCAGCGCCCGCGTCTTACTCAGCATCCTCTGCTTTCCCCGAAATAAAGGAAATTGCGCCGTTATTTCTTCCCCGCAATAAATAAGAATCGCTATTTATTACACAACATAACATTTTTTACAGGTAGATGGAAGCCGGCCATTGTTATTGTTGGCTTCAGTCTTATAAATGGATTCTAAGTGCCCCAAGCCTGGGTGTCCAGCGCCCATAAAACGCTCTGCACTTTATTGCACCGCAAATAACGCATTTACCCCGTCAGTCACTTGCTGACACGTTTAGCTGTTCCGTTTATTATGTCGCAGAGTCGCCCATGAAAGGGGAATCTTCGCTGATAAATCTGCTCCCTTTAGCCGTCATTCTCTGTCTCCGGAAGATTGAGGACACGTTGGGAACAATCATCTCACCATCTTCTGGAAGGTTCTGCAGCAAACCTCCAGGGCTCCCTGCTTCGCCCCAAAGTAATAAAATCCATATAAAAAGCATTAGCCCCGTGTGATCGTTTTACCCAAAATGAGAGGTATTTAGCCAGCGACCTGCGTTAATACCCCAAGCCCTGTGATTAAAATGCCCTCTAACTGTTTGGTTTTTTTCACGTGCTATGAGAGAGAAATCCTGCTCCCATCACTCTCATCAGCCATTACGCTGTAATTGCCCTTTATCACTCCCATCACTCCTGTGTTCCAGTGGCCTTTTATCACTCCCATCACTACTGTGTTCCAATAGCCCTTTATCACTCCCATCACGTCTGTGTTCCAATAACCCTTTATCACTCCCATCACTCCTGTGTTCCATTGGCCCTTTATCACTCCCATCACTCCTGTGTTCCAATGGCCCTTTATCACTCCCATCACTCCTGTGTTCCAACTGCCTTTTATCACTCCCATCACTCCTGTGTTCCAATGGCCCTTTATCACTCCCATCACTCCTGTGTTCCAATGGCCCTTTATCACTCCCATCGCTCCTGTGTTCCAATGGCCCTTTATCACTCCCATCACTCTTGTGTTCCAATGGCCCTTTATCACTCCCATCGCTCCTGTGTTCCAACGGCCCTTTATCACTCCCATCACTCCTGTGTTCCAATGGCCCTTTATCACTCCCATCGCTCCTGTGTTCCAATGGCCCTTTATCACTCCCATCACTCCTGTGTTCCAATGGCCCTTTATCACTCCCATCACTCCTGTGTTCCAATGGCCCTTTATCACTCCCATCACTCCTGTGTTCCAACTGCCTTTTATCACTCCCATCACTCCTGTCTTCCAATGGCCCTTTATCACTCCCATCACTCCTGTGTTCCAATGGTCCTTTATCACTCCCATCGCTCCTGTGTTCCAATGGCCCTTTATCACTCCCATCACTCTTGTGTTCCAATGGCCCTTTATCACTCCCATCGCTCCTGTGTTCCAACGGCCCTTTATCACTCCCATCACTCCTGTGTTCCAATGGCCCTTTATCACTCCCATCGCTCCTGTGTTCCAATGGCCCTTTATCACTCCCATCACTCTTGTGTTCCAACGGCCCTTTATCACTCCCATCACTCCTGTGTTCCAATGGCCCTTTATCACTCCCATCGCTCCTGTGTTCCAATGGCACGTTGTGTTCGCTGATCCAAGTTTAGGTCTAAAAGGCTAATTGTTGGTTAAAAACCCTTTTGTAATTATGTTACAGCCAGAAATGTCCTCGTTTTCCATGAAAACAGCTGAGTGACCCCAAACTTTTGGATGGTATAAATAGATTTTAAAAAATAATAAATAAATAAACACCACCTGCTGCTTTAGTATCGCAATTAATTAAGGGCACTTTCACTCCACACAAGAACTTATTGTAAGAAGAAATACCTTCCTGTGAATGGAAAAGATGCCGTTAATTAATTACGATACTAAAACACCATTTGGAAATCGTGCGCACCCTTGACGCCTCTTTTCAGCTGTCCATTAGCGCATAATACCCCGACAGTGATAGAGAGAAGACTGATTAGTCTCCCGACACAATATGACCGTCTTTAAGTGCGTTTACTAATCACAGAAGTCCTCGCCAGCCCCTCAGATCTCGAGAACATTATTATTACATATACTGGGAGGCGTTATCGCCTTTTGTAGATTATCAGACAAGCGAACGCGGCAAACAGATTGCGTGTCAGTTGCTTGCGTTGTAAGCCTGCAGAGCGCAGCTGAACGGCCTCTCAGATCATATGGAAATAAAGTTCATTTCTCATTTCCAGCAGATGCCGACGAGGTTTTTTTCTGTTCTTAATATCTTTTCATTGTTGCAGACTCCACTTTTCTGTCTCTTCCATTTATCTGCATTGAATTATTTTTAACTGATGAGGAGCCGAGGTTTAGTTGGCCAGGCGCGTGGGGTTTGTCAGATCGAGTCTCTTGTACATTAATTCATAGAACATTCTCCATCTTCATGCATGGAGTTGTACGGCGGCGAAATACACGGTGAAGCCGTGGCCATCGTGGAGAACGAAGGGGCAGTCAATGAAACTGATGCCAAAAATGTTCTCTTTAAAAAAAAAAAAGCATCCAACTCGTGGCCTGAATTCACTTGCCCTCCTTTTGGGTTCTCCATAAAAGTAATGATGGAGACCGTCTGGTCACAACACTTGCCTTCCTAGAGGGTTCCCTGCAGTTCACCCAAAGTCTACCTGGGAACTCTCCGCCAGGAGACTCCGGGAGATGCTCTGAATCCTCCAGGTCGCAGAAGCGGGGTCCTGACTCGCGTCACTCCCCACCCGTTTCCCCCTTCAATGGGGTTGCGTCCCGCAACATCAGAGGGTAGTCTTGGCCAAATCCCGCAGGATCCCAATCGTTCCCAGGTATGAACATAGTAGCCCTGCTCACCCATCTTGGGCAAGTGATTTCATCTCATTGGGTTCGTTTGGAGATACAAGTCACTTGTCTTTGTGTCTAGCGGCTCTTTGGATTTAAATCCAGCTTCGCCCATCAGAAGATTCCTCAAACATGACTGAGCTGGTAAAACAAGGAGACGCAACCAAATTATGAAGCGAGACGGTTCCCAGTGTTCCCAATCGGCATTACAAAGCATTTCCCCAAATACGTTTGCTTTTATGCCGATCCTTTGTGTTGATTGGCAGAGATGGACCTCGACATTTCTAATAACGACATCAATTTTTAGTCTTTTTTTGCTTTTTAAAAAGAATGAAAAGCATTCATGAAACTCCCGCTTTCCTCTCTTAAACACCATGGTTAAAAAGTCAAAATTCACTTATATTTAAGAATATTGTCTTCAAAAGTAAGAAGATGACGTCGTTATTTGGGAAACTGCCCTTTTATTCTCTCTGATTAAAAAGCGTTATTAGGAAAGCTCTGACTTTTACCATTATGCTCCATTATTTATACGCACTGGAAATGTTTACACGATTAAATAAAGGAAGGTGATTAATGGGTTTCCTCTCATTTATCAACCGCATTGGGCACGAAGCTGAATTTGGATAAATTCCACTGATCAATTAAAAAAGGAAGGAGCCAGATGTCGACACGGAGGCCTAGGGGTGTGCTCGGCACTCTTGATGCCTCCATAATCTTTTAATTTCTCAATTTTTGGGACAAAAAATGGTTTACAAATGATTTTCATTTACTTTGTATATAATTTGAAAAACTTTTGGCCCACAAAACGACTGGGTCGGTTTGTTAATGCGTCATACACCTGATACAAAACACTTATTTCTACAATAAAGTCATTTTTGTTACTGTATTACCATTATTTTGAAAGATTATCCATTTAGGGGCCACTCCTGCTGCACATAAGATATACAGAACTGCCGTTCTATCATTTCTGACATACACACATAAAACATAGTTTTTCTGCTGCAATGGCAATAAAACCTCCCCACTTACCCTTACATCCCATTATAATCTGAATTCTCTGATGGGTTTTTACTGCTCACCAGTATTTATAGTACATGGGAAAGCGATGCCCCAAGTGGGTGAAGCTTTACTGCCCTGCGGCAAATGTCTTCTAATTTTTTAATTGAGAGAATGAGGAGACCCTCGCCTAGCATTTCCGCTGTCGGTCAAATCCTCCTGATTGGCTGCAGGAGGCAAATTTCAGGGGCAATTTTAACTTTCATGAACCGTTTAATGATATTAAAGATTATCCATTTTGGCAATTAAGTTATGTGAATAAAGCAGAATATCTGTGACTTACACAGCGCTGGGTTTTACTTTATTTCACATTGAATATGAAATCATTGCTAATCCTATAAAATAAAACATTTGGATTCCTGAAAACAGCTTGATTCCCGGTGTCTATAGAAGATGTAACATTAGGAGTGTTAATTAAGAAGGGTCATTTAGGGTGTCTCCCACTGCAAGAGTTAAAAGGAAGTCTGGGTTTGCTTTATAGCTCATGAGGTCAACTTCCTGTTTGCTGCGATGATGTCATAGTTAGAGCTAAACACGAATATCAAATTCCTGAGTGAGAACGAACAGCTGTCATTAGCTGCCCAGAGAGATGGAGCCCAGATGTGGAAATGTGAAGATTAACTCATTTCTGCCATTACAGAGAGAAATTATTTCAGTGCCTCCTACAGACCCCGCTGCCCGGCGGCTCAGATCCACAGCCAGATGGTATACAAACTATTGCGTCATCCTACTTAGTTCCTGACCTGGCTTTGCTAGAACTCTGCCTGCCCTGACCTCCTGGCCCGTTTACTGGCTTTCTCTCTAGATGATCTCCATAGCCCCTGGGGTCTGTCTCTGCCGGATTCTGAGGTCCATCTGGAACCAACATCTTCATAGTGGCCACGAAAGACTAAATGAAATTCACACTCATGAGTCCTCAGGCGTCAAAGAATTGGGTTTTCCGAGGACATCACCACGTTGGGTGGTGGGAAACCAAACTCTTTTATTTGACAAATCGAATATTTATTCATATTGACCCAACTTGTAAGGCGACATCTTTCAAGCATAAACTTTCCAATGAGTGATCTCCAAAACCAGACAATTCTTTTAAAATATGATATTTTAAAACATTATTTGACAATTTATTATTCTCCGAACTAACTTCTCAGCAGAAAGAGAGAATGCAAGACCTTGATTTACGAAGCTCCCAGAAGGATGACGATGGCTTGCTGGAAGCATTTTTAACTAGCTAAAAAGGTTGTAGAATTGTAGAAAATTCCTCCAGGGGGAAGATGACAGCACTTACACAAATTATCTCACGCAAAATGGCACAGACGGCTCTCATGATCAGTTTTTAAGATATAAGCAGTAAACCCTGAGCACTTGTGATTCGTCCGCAATGAATCCAAAGCAAGCGTTTGCAAAACAAGGTCCGCATGTGATCGTCCCGACTTTAATTCACTTCGCTGTTTCCTCACTTTAACTACAGATCTTCGTGGAAAAGCCAATAAAATGTTAATTAAACCTTTTTAATTTCAGACTAAAGCATGGAAAATGCCGTAATAAGGATGTTTATTTCAAGTTCTTTTTCTGTTTTTTATAAGCTTGCATATTTTTTTTTGCAAAGCCATTTTTGGGTCATTATTTAGTGATTTTGAAAGTAGCAGATGTCTTTAATGGTAAAATTCTATAACTCTAATCTAACCTTAATTATCCAACATAGTTTAATGTAAACTCCGCATTTTTTTGTTCTTTTGCATAATTTATTTTGGTATTTCCTTTCATTGGCACAGCAATTAAGAGTTATATTTACTAATGAATGACATGTAATTACAATTTCTTTTTTTCTACCAAAAATAATAAAAATCCAGCTGTATGCAGCTTACGAAGGATGGAAATATGAAATAAAATATATTGTTGCACATAAAATTAATTTACATGAAAATACAGATTTCCGCAGCACAAACTCAGGCGCGCCGTCGCCTACTAGAGTTTAAAGGGTCTGTTCCACTGAGACAAAACATTCACTGCACTCAGTAGCAAGTTAAGCAGATCCATCATTTTATTTTTAATTACATGAAAAGAACATAGAAATTTGAAGAAGTATTTACAAGTTCTATGGCAACAACCTACTTGGGGAAATGGGAAAGATTAGGACATTCAGTAGGACTAGGGATGACGTTTGATATATTTAGTTATTAAAGTGTTAAATTCAGCAGAGGCATTGGAACCGCACCTTTAATGCAGCGTCACAAAAGACAATTCCCAGACTAAAAAAATGCAGTTGGAGGTGAGTTTACTCAGAATTGATCAAACGCAGAATAAATAATGCAGACGAAGAATCTGTCCGGTTCAACACTGACACAACTCAACGAGAATATTGACTCAACCAAATAGTAGACTTGACTCAATGGGACACTCAACACAACTCAATGTAAGACCTGACTAAACTCAACAGGAGACTCAACACAACCCAATGAAAGCCTTGACTGAACTGGAGACACAACATAACTCAACGGGAAACTTGACTCCACTCGGTAGGAGACTAAACTCAATGAAAGATTTAAATCAACTCAACTGGAGACACAGCATAACTGGAAGCTCAACAAAAACTCAACACAACAGGACACTCAACAAAATTTCATGGGAAACTAAACAACTCATTGGGAGACGCAACATAACTCGATGGAAGTTTGACTCAACACAATGGGAGACCCAACACAACCTAATGGGCGACCCGACTTTACGGTAACTCAACTCAGAAGACACAAAACAACGAGAGACTCAACTGAATGGAAGACAAATAGAAATTATAGCAAATGTAGCAGTATCAGGCTTTTACTCTTCCCAAATATAACACGTCTTCCCAGCAGTAATGGACTCATCTGCTCATATTATTATTTATTTTTTCTGCTCATATTATTATTATGTGCATTTTGTGTCGAGTGTTCCATTGGTGGCGACAGAATGACCCCTTGACCTTTATTTCTGCAGCTTTATGAAATGAAACAAAATCTCAACTTTTTGGCTTCAATCTTTGCCTGCCCAAAGTGGATGTCATGCTGGAAGCACATAGGATGCAGATTCACCGTATCATGTTCTGGCTCTGAAACCTGAAACAATAACGCAGCCAAATATTTGAGAGACAGATTGCGATGATTAAAGGCGCACACTTCGGAAAATCAGCCAAGTATCCAGGAATCTGTCGGCTGTTTTAAGGACAGAATCCTCATTTAGGGAAATCAAGACAGGTGTCAAACCTGCTGTGTTTATCTCATTTTAAACGCGTCGGGGTCCTGTGAATCTCCTCCTGCCAAAGCTGCCCCGCAGGGAGGGTTTATAGCGATATTTACACTCTGCGATCGGTGAACTTCCGGCAAATCCACACTGCGGAAATTCCTTTTGTTCTGATTTCCCAATACAGATCGATGTCCGAATCGCTTTTATGGGGTAAGTTTTTGGCTTTAACACCAGTGTATCTTACAATGTTTAACCGATACGTTGCATAAAAACACCACATGCTACAAAAGAGATCGTTTGATCTGAGAAATTATAAAGTTCAAACAGCACGTGTTATCATTTTGTCACAGAAAATAATTTTTGCTTTTTTAATTAAAAAATACGTCATTCCTTTTGTATTTATCAACAGAGGTTATTCGTAAAGTCACGGTGGACAGAGAGACCATGAGATGGAAAAAAGATAGACAGACAGACGGATAGATAATAGATAGATAAATAGATAGATAGATAGATAGATTAGTAAATAATAGGTATTTTCACCCTAAATCGACCCAAAATAATGAAATTCTGTTCTAACCCCCATCAGGCAATGCTCTGGTGTCAGGGAAGGGGTTAATGTTCAGCCAATCCTCACTTCTTTTTGGAATGTGTATCCCACCCTGCCGCTCCCCTCAATCGTAAAACATTTTCAGGTTTAATTTTAGGTTTATTGCGATTAGTAAGTTGTCTGCAGGAGGTATTTATGATTTTTTATTGTTTTCTGTCACAAACTGTTTTCAGGATATTTCTCAGATTTTACCCAAAGTTATAAAACCTCGCAGTCTGTATTTCCTCCGATTTAACGAGATCCCAGCTTTAAAAAAACAATTAAAATCAAGTTTTATCAGCGGGGGGTGATGCAGGTGAGCGCTATATTAGAAGGCATTATTTGGGAATCATTATCAGGGGCCGTGAGTTAATTTCGCTTCTAATGTCCTTTGTCTGCCGGCCTAATTGTCTTACAAGGTAAAAGTCTCATCAGAAATCAGTGGAAATGATGTTCACCTCCGGGGATTCGGACGTTTCCACCGCGTTCCGCCGGCTCCGAGTTAATGACATTTTCCTTTGTTTCACTGAGTTCAGGAAGACGACTTTTTTTTTTCCATCTGGTTTTTGCAAAATCTGCACAACTTTCAGCTGGTTTTTGCAAAACGCATCCGAAAGATAATATAATATGAAGATGTGTCTGACGCGAAGCCGTCCAGTAAGCAGAATGGATTTTCTTGTGAATTTCTAATTACAGAAAATATTTCCAAACCTCGATGACTTTGCAAAAGGCTCCCAGAGTCAAAAACTCAGATTGGCTTCTTTTCATCATCTTATACAAAAGCAGCGTATTTCCCTTACAAAGAAATTGTGTAAATAGTTTTTTACCTTAATTTAGGCACTTTTGGATTATTATGTTTCACCTACAATGATTTGTTATAGGGACAGTAAAGCCTCATGACGTAAATCCTAATATTAAAGACGGCGATGATTGTCTTAAAGGAAATATAAATGACAGCCGCCGTAAAGCAGACTCCTATCACAGGAAGCGCGCAGAAGAACTTCTTCCCCCGACCCACTGGAGAAACATTTGTTGACATCTGCAAGGATTTGTAAAATCTAGGAACAGAAATTTGTTAAAATACTGATTTTTTATAATAATAAATTGCATTGTTATCCATTAAAAATTGTTCAGATTAACGAATTTCTGAACTAACAAAAGAAGCGAGAATATAAACGGCAGAACCTGAGAAATTCCTACGGAAAGATACATTTCATTTTTTTTCAGAATTTTAATGTGTCGGGGGAGGTAAATGCTTGTGATTTTCTTTGTTTAATAATATATTTTTAAGACATTTTATCCATGGAGAGAGAGATTAGAGGAAATGGCAGAGACCGGGTAATGTCTGCTGTAAAAATTAGCATTAATCAGATACTTGAAGGCACTGAAAAGCACCCGGTGCCAACCCTGATGAGTTTACTGCGTGGCACTTTCAACACTTCTCCTGCGCGGCTTTCTCGTGCTAATTATCGCAACTTGACAAAATCGCAGGTAAAAAATCAAAGTATCAAAACCAATAGCAGCCGATTAGCTGAAGGTTTAGGGAATTAATAATATGCAGTGTGAGCGGAAGCGGCCTCTGCGCGTGTTCCGGATGATTCTATGGGGTTCTCACATCCGGGCGGTTATTTTGGGGTCCCCCTGATATACTGTAATATGAGAGGTTCAGCCATTCAGAGAATATTTAAAGCTACAGTTCCACTCTCCAAAATAATTGATTGTTAAGAGGACACAAGGTCTTGGTTGGCCCCCCGGTAACCACCTCTACCGCACAGACCCCCATCGCAGCTCCTGCGGGCCAACCTGGTGACGCTCTAAAGATGAGCCATCCCCCAATAAAGATTTGGACTTCTGAAATGTTGGGATAAAAGAAGACTCCCACCAAAAGGTTTTATTACTTGTAGCAGATTAAAAATAAGTTTTCAATAATCGTTTTCCTTTTTTCTTCTAGTTGTAGTTTTTGCCCCATAATATTCCAGGCAGCTGCATATCAGCCATTTTCTGAGTTCTCGTTCTTTTACCTGATCCAAATCTACTAACCCCCCCGACTCCTTATCATACTGCCTGCGGGAAATGATAGAATGACTCAGTCTTAATGAACTAGGCAGACATCATTAGCATCGCCATAAAGCATCAGCTCAGTGTAGGGTTTGAGCCGGGAAAGTCACCCAAAATATCACATGACTGACAGCAACGGCGGCTCCAGGTCTGCAGATAACGGGAGTTTATTGGAACAAAATGAGATAAAACCCGACATTACTGTATACAGCGCTGGGGGTTATATAACTGTATGCAGCTGGGGGTATATTACTGTATACAGCGCTGGGGGTTATATTACTGTATACAGCGCTGGGGGTTATATTACTGTATACAGTGCTGGGGGTTATATTACTGTATACAGCACTGGGGGGTTATATTACTGTATACAGCGCTGGGGGTTATATTACTGTATACAGTGCTGGGGGTTATATTACTGTATACAGCACTGGGGGGTTATATTACTGTATACAGTGCTGGGGGGTTATTATTACTGTATACAGCACTGGAAGAGGGGGTATTACTGTATACCGCGCTGGGTGGGTATTTTTTGTTTATTTTTAATGGAGGTTATTGGACAGATGTCTCCAAATTCTAAATCATGTCCTTTAGTATAACTGGAATTATTATTATTATTATTAATGTAATATTAGGGATGTTTCAGGGTCATGTGACAATCTCGGTCCGTAAAACGCCTCATTCCCTGATTTAATCCCTTCATTTTCATCCGTTTTAGGAATGTGTCCGGATTGTGTTTCCCGCCGTTTAACCTCCATTGCTAAACATTTTAACTTTTAATTTCAGGTTTATTGTGTTTAGTAAGTTTCTGACTTTTTATTGTTTTCTGTCACAAAACATTTTTGTGATATTCCTTGGGTTTTATAAAACCTCACAGTCTGTATTTCCTCCCCTTTATCGAGATTCCAGCTCTAAAATACGATTAAAATCAAGTTTTTAAAAGTGGGGTGGGGGGGTGTTATGAATTACAATCAGTCCTGCGAAGCATTAAACCGGAGACATTATTGCACATGGCGGGTGTTTGCGTTTTGGGTGAGACCATCAAATCCAGAACAACTGAACTCTCCGTGACCTGTAAATTTCGTTTTATTAGAAATTATTCTTAATTTTGCGAGAAGAAAACAGATTTTTGCATCTAATCTGTCAGAGCCCTTTGTCCGGGTCGTCAAAATATTGTTCCTCCAGCGAATGGTAATAAAAAGAGACGTCGGTATCTGGTTATTGTAAAGAGGGATCTGAAATCAGTTAACTTTCCACAGTTCTGTAATTCACGCTGACTTATGGAAAAAACAAAAGCAACAACTGCAAATCTGGGTCGAGAAAGTGGATTATTATGTAAAATTGGCTTTTAGCGAAACAAGCCAATTTTTTCTTTTCTTTATATATTTACGGATTCCTCGGATTTGGGGAACTGACCTCGTTGGCGTTGATCTTTCTAAGAGATAGAGTTTGGATTCTTATCTCCCAGCCTCCAGCTCTCTCCTACTCTTTACGTTTAGAAGCTCGGGGTCACCCCCCATCTGTTGATCTGTATTTCGGGATCTGAACCTCGAGTCACCATAGAGGTAAAACGTCATATTTATACCAAAAGTGGGGTCTCCACGCCAAACTGGATCCTCCTTCTGGATCCACAACGGGGTGGAACTCTATAAATTTGTCTTCTTTTTCTAGTTATGATGTAACGTATAACGCGGCGTTACTTTTGTATCACTATGGAGCACCGCTGCGGTCGCATCACCTCTATGGCATTAATTCATGTTTCACTCAAATCACATTTTAGAACCAGGACTGTGTTATATTTTGTATCGTTTAATAAATGTTTATCTGCGCCGTTGTCTTTCTCTTTAATAAAGTCATTTTGTTCTTCTTGCTCGGCTCAGAAACGGATTTGGCATCATTAAGGGGTTAAACGCGTTCGGTCCGTACACATTGCCGCTGGTTGGGGGATTCAGAACCAACAACCAGCTCTAGATTAATGGTTTAAATCTGAAACAGGAATCATTTTTTTAACCAACATCAGGATCCGAAAGCGAAGACGCAGCCCGGAATGATTTCTTTGATCATTTTAGAGCGACTCGTATAAAATGCCAGGAAGCTGCAGCGTGAAGCGGAGATTTACTTTTCAATTCAAATAATAGAAATAAAGCAACAAACCGCCCCCCACGCGGCAGCCGGATCAGAGGCAATAACAAGGCACATTGTGGTGGTTTTCCCATGGAAGATTGTAAGCTCTTTGGGACAGACATTATTATTATTATTATCTTTTATTCATATAGCGCCAACAATTTACACAGCGCTTAACAGAAGAGCTAACACTTGGTTTAGTGTCTGTCCCACAATTTACAGTAAAGCTGCTCTGGTTGTTACGTGAGGCAGGTCCAGATAGATTTAATCTCATATAGATATAGATGGGGGGGGCCGGACCGGGAGATGGGGTTCAACCCAACAGGATCCGCGGCTGCCAGGTTATCCATACTCTCATTGTGACGGTGGATAGACAGACGCAAATACGCATGCACTCAATTTTCTCCTAGAACTGTCTTTATATTTCTCCTTTAATAAAATAATGGGAGACGTATTTGGAGCACATGGTGTTCATTCATTTATCCGGTCCCTATCCAGAGTGCCCCGGGACTGGGCAATAAATACAGAAAACTCGATCTTATTCTAAATATGAGCCCTTTATACCCTTCCGCATACAATGAGTAGAGAAAAGGTATGAAGGACTCTGGTTTCTCAAAATGTCAAAGCAGCAAAAAATGGGTTTATAAATGAAACGATGTAAATAAAACCCATAATTCTTCCACTCAGTTACACGAATACCCAGCAATAGGACACAAAGTCACAAAAAGATAACCTTTGGAAATGCGGGGAGATTTGGTATAGAAATATATTTAACATTTCTAAAAATAAAACGGTCCCTTTGCTTCTGTGCCCCTGGGGGTTCGGCGCTCCTGACTGTTACCCCCCCCCACATATATTTATGAGAGTTGGAGAAGCAGCTTCGCATCTGAAATGTTACGTTTCCACTCGTTATCAAAGGATAAAATGTGTCCAGGAAAATGTGAACCAAATATCCAGGAGCCCCCGTGCCCCCCAAAGCTGCTGATCAATGAATTCAGGGTCACTGTTCATTGTACTAAAAGTTTGCCCCCCTGATTTTCAATCAACTCCACTGCGAACCACTCAATCATTATTTTTGGATAATTTTCCCAAATTTAGAGATCGCGCTTTGTTTGGGAGTAGAAAGAGTTAAAAACACTCGTAAAAAATAGTGTGTTTGATTTCCTAAACTATACTTGATAAAGGAAAGCGGTTAAAATGGTTTATAATGGAGAAAACATGTTGCGTCTCCAAACGACTCACTGGGTTCCGCTCTCGGAATGTGCGGAACGTTTACTGAGCTTGTATTTTTAGGTTAAACATGTTTTAAGATGTCATTCAAAGCCCCGACATTTCAAGTACTATAAGCTTTTAAGAGGAAAAAAAGCAAACGAAAACCACAAAACCCTCGGATCGCGCCAGTGTTTGGCTTCCCACTCGCTCTCATCCCACTTTCACCGGTGGGGCCTTCAAAGTTCCTCAGTCTCTGCCTCTCCTGGGATCCCGGGAGCAAAATTGATGACATATGGTACGAAAAAAATTCACTGCGCCCGTCCTAAACCTCAGTATAAAATATATAACTTAGTAAAGGAAACGTACACAGAGCTAATAAAACTTTTTACACCTAATTTCAGCTTCTATTTGTGTCCAAAGCTTTAAATGTCTAAATTGTGATAATAACGTTATGTTTCGTATTCAATATTCCTTATTATACTCAAACCGATCGACTCTCTCTACCACCTAGGCTTTTTGGACCAGATTCAATGACAACTTTAATATGATAAGCGAGACTCGGTGCCAATTTTAAGGAGCATTAAGGATCTCCTGCTTGTCTGCAGATAAAGGCAGCTGCGGAATTCTAATGCGGAAAACGGGTTTTTTATATATATCTGTAACATTTTGCAATCAATGTTTCTCTTCTAGCATTATCTATAAATTCATTTGTACAAGTTATACTTTTATGTTATTATGTAAATTTTATTATTCTTTCCTGGTGAATCTATACATTAAATCCAAAGGTTTATTGGTGTAAAAAAAAGACATTTATATCTCTCTCTACAGACTTTGAAATTCTTTTGATTTCATTTTATTCTGTTTATACCGGCAGCTATTAAGTTTTAGAGTAGGGGTTGTGATTTAAGAGTATTTATGGAAAATATGCCGGTTTGAAAACTGTATTATGCCCACAGCCAGGCAGTGAGAGTTTATGTATGTAAGTGTTTGTGTGTCAGCATGAATGTGTATGTGTCAGCATGAATGTGTAAGTGTGTGTGAGCATGAATGTGTGAGATGGATGTGTAAGTGTGTGAGAGGGACTATGTTAGCATGATTGTGTAAGTGTATGTTAGTGTAAGTATGTGTAAGTGTGAGTGTGTGTTAGTATGAGTGTGTAAGTGTGTGTTAGTGTGTGTGTAAATATGTGTGCCGGTGAGTATGTGAGTTGCCGGAGGAGGGGAATGGACGACGGCTTTACTTGGCTTTACCTGCCCCCTGGGCCAGAAGCTGCCAGCCCTCCCCTTGGTATCTATCCCCTGATTTACTTTAATCAATGAGCGATTATCCATAAAGTCAAATCCAGACCATTTCAGACTCAAGTTGGATGACAATAGAAAGCATGTTAATGACGTCTTGTTACATTACACAGCCCCATGCCGCATGGCTAAATATATCCATCCTAAGGGAAAATGGCAGCTCCCTCTCAGACCTGTCCATCAATCATGATAATTTGGGGCCATGGACGGCTCCTTGTCTGGAGGGAGCCTTATCATGGTGAAATCCCACATGCCCTTCATGTGACAGGTAGAACTTGTAGGATGATGATTACAAATTAACCTGCTCAGAAACAGCCAAATGTAACCCTCCATCAGCATCAAAGAGACTTTCTGCCAACACATCCGTGGTGTTCGCCGAGCCGCCAACAAGTCCTTTAAAATAATCCCCCCCCCCCCCCCCGCTGACGTTTGATAAGAAAAAAGGAGATATTAACCCAAGAGATAATTCTTCTGTTGAAATTGAACCCAAAGTTGAACCTTTTATTGGGGCCAACACAGAAAAAGATATAAAGTTACTGAAGCTTTTGGGACCTCAGAGGTCTCTCTTTGTGATGGAATCTATCAGAATTCTATTTAAACAAGAAACTCCAACAAGATCCCAAAGGCGTCTGTACCTTCTTCTGGACTGCTGTTTCTCAGTACAATTACTGACATCTAGAACTCATTCCTATCATTCCTGTCCAACCTTCCGAACTTCTATTTCCATAACCATGACGATCGTGCTGCGCGACCTCATGAAACACGTACAATTTTTGTCCCGTTCGGCCATAAAAAACTTTCTTACTTCAATAATTTCCTTTCGATCTGAGAAGAGGATTTTGGAATAAATTGCGGCAGCTCCGGAGCTCCAGAGAATTAACTTATTGATATTTTTGCAGAATGACTATTTTTGGGTTTTTTGTACCATATTAATCTTTGTTTTAAAGAGAGTTTTTGAACGGCTCGGAGGGGGAGACGCTTTGTCAAGAACAGTATTTATTCAGGGCCTGCTCTGTAGGCAAACTAGGCGGCTGCCTATAGTTCTGAGCCGGTACGGGGCGGTAAGGTTTCTCATGGCACATACGTGTGGGGTGAGGGAGATGTTTCCCAGCATGCACCTCACACCCCCTTCCTCATTGGCTGCTCATTAATTCTTTCTAATTGGTTCAGTGATCAGGAATCAATTAAAATGAGCACCCAAGGTGCCCAAAGCCTCACACCGGGACGGCTGGAACATTCTATGAATCCTTACGGCTGTTTGGGAAGATTTATAACTAACTCTCCGGTGATTATTGGCTTGTGCCGCGAGGAGATGCTTTTGTTCTCCTGCAATCGGTGGCGTCTGAATGGAGAATGTTATTGACAGGATCCTGAATTTGTGCCGTTGTGAGATTCCGGATCTTTGTCTTCTAGATGACTTTGACGTTTCGTCTCATTAATATCAGGTTGACGTTAAGTAGGTCGGTTTACAGCCGACAGAAGCCGCCGGCGCTCCGCCGATATCGCTTCCTGCACCTGGAGACGGCGCCATACGGCAACTACCATCAAAACCGTACGAGTAGGAAATGCAATTTTCTTATTGTCTGTTTATTCATTTAGAAAAAGAAAAGATCGCGAGCGTCTAATAATTTCTACACCAGAACATTCCGCTGCAATCCATTTCTTTTAAATGCTTAAAAAAATGCCCTTTATTATTACCTAGTTCAGAACATTTTGAAGCCGCCTTCAATCAAAGTACAGCTTCTCATTAAAGTCAAATGATTATTAAAATCCGTATATAGTTCCCTCTCGTGAATTATTTGCATTCGCGGATGTGCGCTGCATTAGTTTAAGGGTAAATGCAAATATGACAGCAGGATTTCTCATCCAGCCTTTACTTTTGGATTATTAGCCGGCGTTGGGCACTGCATTTATTATCCCCTTATCATTTCTCACATTATATTAAAACGTTACAATTCTTAAAATAATAATATTTTCTTCCTTTTTTTTTTCCTTCTGATTGTCTCATCGCAGCTTTAGCTTCTTTCTGGAGATGCCGTATATAATTTTGAACGGCTTATAAAAAGTGTCTTTGCGCCGTGGCGTGGAGCCGAGTGACGGATTCCTGGCCCCTCGCACCCGCTGAGACTCGTGATTAGAACTTTGCGGGAGGTTCGGTGATTGGTGGAGGCCGGGACGCTCGTGGCGGTAACTCACGCGGCTCTTATTGCGAGAAGTGAAAGTGTTTTATAAGGGGGCTCCCTCTACATCACGCCATTAGCACGAGCGGAGTATCCAGTGCTGAATGTACCATTAAACGCAGAGAACGAGCCCGTCGGTAATGCCTGCTTTCTACCAGGGAATTAATGGACCTCATTACTCGGGGTTTCACGCTATCTTGAGCTCCATGGAAATGCAGCTTTTCTCTGTTCTCCGGTCCCACTTCATATTTTTGCATCACTATTTAAAATATGTTTTAATAAGAAGCGATTATTTTCTGGGGAAAAAAATTATTATGAATTAAAGTCGTCGGCTGTTCGTCGGCAGGCGGTGGCTCCTCCAATCCGGGCCCCTCCAAGGATTGATGCAAAGCTAATATTCCGCTCTTCATTTTACGTGTTTGCGGATAGAATTTTTCTTACATTTGATAAATTTGGGTAATTCCATAGTTTGCGTTTTTTCGGTTTTAAAGAAACTCCCAATTATCTCACGTCTTCCGGATTCTCCTTAAATATATGATTATGGCTTTAACGGGATTTTGGGCAAATCTAATAATAAGCGATCCCACCAAAAAAACATCGAAGCCAGAAAATGCTGCTTTCATTTGAACAGTTAATTTAAAAAAAATTAAAACGCTGAAATGGGATATTTCTGATTAAAATGCTTCCCACCTCTCACCGTAGATGTTATTTCACTCGGTGTGAGTGCCAAAGATAAAATTAATAATAAAAATGCCCCAATTTATAGCAGGTCGGCAGCAAAACTATTTACAAAAATACACATTTTTTACTGGTTTTAGAATTAACTATGCTCTTTCCAAATTTAATAATCCACTGAAAAAGCAGGGAAGACAAAACAAGCTGCTAATGTTTTGGAACATAAAATTCTTGTTTTATTTCCTTACTCGGTGACTTAAGTAGAAGCAGAAAAATTAGACACAACATATTATTATATTAGATGTCTGAAAATGGGCCAAAAACCAGGCTACGAGTTACATTCCCTGCCATTCGGATCGGCCAAAAATTCAGGGACATTTTTAATTTGGGGACAAAATTTTTTGGTGCCCACATTCACTCTCACTCACTCTCATTCACTCTCATTCACTCTCTCACATTCTCATTCATTCTCACGCTCTCTAAATGTTTCCCTACATTCTCTGCCGACCACTTCTGCTTCTCCATCTTCTGCTCTCTGCCATCTTCATCCGCATCTCTGAGGACTTCACCCGGTGGCAACTTCCTCCAAAATGGTGGCGCGTCTGGTGACGTCCTCTCCCCCGATCGGAGGATTCTGGAAATGGAAAGAAGCTGATACCCCAGACAAACTCCACCGGACACAGGGTCCGCGCTGAGAGAACTGGATGAAAAAAGGAGGAGAAGCCCTCAGGAGACGGTGAGTATGGTCCTCGTATACGTACCACTGCGTGGGGTCTTCAAACAGCAAACAATTTTCCTGAATAAAAGAGGAAATCTGATCTGAATAATGAATAATTCTTTAATTCATAGGAATGCGAGTATTCTTACGATTCACCAATTTACCCATTTCTGTGAATTCGCCGCAGCATTTAATGCAATAAATACAATATTTTTACCATAAAACCCCATTGCGGCAATCAGACCTTTTATCGTAGGGAATATTAGCGACTAACTCCTTATACCTTATACATGTGCCGGGTGAGTGCAGGCGGCATGATATATTCTATTTATATTCAGCTTTGTGTAAGCTTTCAAAAAGGGGTCACGTTGGCCGTAAGGTGTCGACGTTCTCCGAACTCCTCGGAAAAGGGAACGTCGCGGCTCTCATTGGCTCCGCGCTTTAAATTAAAAATCCAAAATTTAAATCAAACGCCTCGTATGCATATAAAAGATTCCGAGTTCTGCTTCATCCCCGGGATAACGAGCCGCGTCTCGCCTCCCTCCTCCCGGGGACTGTGAGACGCACCGTTTGATCGCACCTTTCATTAGATTTTTTGGGCTACGTCGAGGTCGGGGATCATCCTCTTTAATTTAGATCTTCCTTTCACCTTTTATCATAAGTTTTAATTCTTTGGATTTTATTTTATTTTTGTTCCTGGAAGAAGTGAAAAAAAAGATACTTTTTTTTTTACATTTTCCAACATTCTCAGAGGCGGAAACTTAACTTCCCGAATATTCTGACGGATTCTCGATGATGTCACAGAAGCAATATTCACTATTGTAAGTTTGCGGTTAATTACTGCGTATCCATAATGTATCTTTATACTAGGTAGGTGGCTCTTAGCGCAAAGGCGAGTTTAGTCTGATCCTCTAGATTGTAAGCTCCCAAACCCAGCCCTCGTTATCTAATATATCTGGGCATCTAAGTCTGTCAGTTCTAATACCTGTTATAATACAGACTTGTGATTTCAAATTGTTATTATTCGTTATTTATGAGGCGCTAACATATTCCGAAGCGCTGTACATTTACACTGACAGATACAACAGGAGTCGAGGGCGCTGCCCGTGAGTTTACAATCTAGCCTTATGGCACTTTTCCACGTCTTCTGTCTCAGGATACATACATTATTTGTCACTTGTATGAACTGAATATTGCCCGGGGGGGGGGGGTATTTACTGGCCGGTGTAACTCAAACTAATTCTGCACAAACCATAGAAAAAAAGAACGTGCCGGGGGGAGCGAGACAAGATCCTGCGACTCCAATCCGCTCAAAACCCGGTCCCAGATGAAGAGGAAACCTCCGTGGTTTGGCTCAGTCGTTGGGGTTCATGTAATTGCCTCTGTAATGTAATTTCGGTGCAACAACCAGGCAATTATTTATACGCAGGATGCACCACATCTTAACGCAGGGTTTTATCCTATTACAAGGCAGATCTGTTACAAAGTGCATGACAGCATAGAATAGAGCACAGAAAGGATCCAGCAACCCAAGGCTTCAGATAGTCGACCCACATCTTTAATCAGAGCAGCCCGGGGGGACAATTGCCTCCCTGCGCCCCTTGCCAGCCACCCACCCCAGTGGGCTTCCTTCCAGCAGTGGAGCAAAAGCTTTCATCGAAATCCAGTGAACGTATTATTATTATTACTATTAATATTGTTATTATTATTATATTTTACTATTATTATTACTATTATTTTATTTTTATATTATTATTATATCATTATTTTATTATTATATTTTACTATTATTATTACTATTATTTTATTTTTATATTATTATTATTTTATCATTATTTTATTATTATATTTTACTATTATTATTACTATTATTTTATTTGTATATTATTATTTTATCATTATTAAATTTTTATTATATTTTATTATTATTACTATTATTATATTATATTATTATTATATTTTACTATTATTTTATTTTTATATTATTAATATTATTTTATCATTATTATATTATTATTATATTTTATTATTTTTGTTATTACTATTATTTTATTATTATTACTATTATTTCATCATTATTATTACTGATATTTTTTGGAGAATTTCATGGAAACATCTTTTTCTATGTTCAGTAAAGTTATGTTGGTAAAACTTTTATCCAGAAATATAAAGTTTCAGCAAAACAGCTTGAAACAGCTGGAGCTCGGCCCGGATCTGTGGCTGGGGGGGGGGGGGGGGTCGCCATTTGCCGGCAATAAAGACCTAAAATGGAGCCTCAAAGTGGGTGCATTAATTACACGATTCTCAGACATTGAAACAGACGATGCTTTGTGAATCCAAAACATGACAGCAGACAGCGGTGTGCGATTTACTCTCCCGGGTGATCGGCAAATAAAGGGGGTTTGGTATTCCGGTCATCGTGTGCAAAGTTTTTATTGGGAAGTTAAAGTTGCAAATGGGGGACAAACTCACCGCAATCGAACTAACTTGTGATACATTGTGATACATTGTATAACATGATATAATGTAACAAAGTTTCAGTTTACTGAGAGGGTGGTAGATAAGTGGAACAGCCTCTCAGCAGAAGTGGTAGAGGGTAATACAGTGAGGGGATTAAACATGCATGGGATAGACATACGGCTCCTGAATCTAAGACGAGACCAACGACTGATTAAGGTTTGAGTCTTTACAGCAGGAGAGACAGGCGACTAGACGGGGGCCGATGAGGGCCGATCTGCCGGCAGGTTCTGTGTCTCTATGTAAACATCTGGTTTATTGGCATCCAGGTTCTTGTGACTCTCTGTGCGGTTCCGTTACAGGCGACACAATGTAACACGGGCTGCTAACGTCGTATCTTCCACGTACCGGGTACCGTGGGGTAAAGCTGGGTGACGGCGGACGGATGAGGATCGGAGAAATCATTAAACGAGGTCTTGGGTTCTGATTCCGTCACAACCGTCACAAAATGAACATTTCAGATTCCGGTTACAGCGCTGCGGATTCCGACTTCTGACCCCACGACCGTCTCCAAATAATCTCATTGGCAGCGGAGGATATTTGGGCTCCTCGCCTTCCGTTTGCACCGACGCTCTCACTGCTGATTAGATTTGAGTTCTGTTACCTTTCAGCGGTTACCTTTCAACAAGTTCGGTGACGCCGATTGTTTCATTAATAGTCACCAAACGGCAATAGATGAGCCGATAATGAAGAGTGAGGGACGGCACAGATCACCATATTTATTATATATTTATATTTATTATTTATTTTATTTCAGTCTTTTTCTTCTTTTGATGTGAATTAAACTCAAAACGTTTATATCCAAACCTTGAAGAGTTAATGGGGCAGTCTGGATTACTTTTGGATTTATGGATGTGAAATGGAATCCTGGATAAACTGTTGGCTCTTCTAATGGAAGCTGGACACCGTGAGCCAGCCACATCCGGCCCCCACGCTGCCCCCCCCGGCGAAATCTGGCCCCGACGCTGCCCCCCGGCCACATCCGGCCCATACGCTGCCCCCCCCGGCTACATCCGGACCCGACGCTGCCCCCCGGCACTCCCGGTACAGAGATATTTATCTCTAATGTATTTTGGGATGTTGTGGTGCGGCTCCCACAGATCATTTCTCTGGCGTTGTCTGTGTTTAGTCTGACCGTCTCACCTTGTAGATTGTAAGCTCTTGTGAAGAGGGTCCTCAAGTTATTCTGCAACCAATGGAATCACTACACGCGTGTGCATGTATATATATACTGTATATATATATCATGTAATCATCGTAACCTCTAATAACAGGGATTATCGCTTGTTCTAAATAAAGAGTAACAAAAACAACTAATTGCAAAAAACTGATTTTCTTGACCCCACGAGCATTAATAACACGGAGGGGGGGGAGGGGCAGAACCTCCGGAAACCGTTACTTCTCATATCGAGATCACAACAAATAGCTTCGTTTCCATATTGAATGCATTTCGCGGGGGGGCTGAAGATTTTTATATATTTGTACCGTTACCCTCTTCATCCACCCCTAAAAACACTAAAACAACAAAGAAAACGTTAAAATCCATCTTTGTGACAGAATTCCCGGAGACCCGCCGGCATTTCTCGCTCGGTTTTATTTGTTGCGGTTGCCAAGGCACCAAATTGGTGGATTTTTTTTCTATCTAAATTCACGTGGCAGCCATTTAAGTGTTTTTTAGTAAAACGAGTGAACCGGGTGGGGGCAGAAAGAGACGTTCTCGACAAAATGTCATTTCTTTTCTGCACGTCTTTTTTACTGAACTTTTTGGGATAAAATGACTGCTTTCTCCTGAATACGGCTAATTACGGGGCTTCAGCCTTTTTTTTGTAGATAAACAAAGGGGGGGTCGCACACAGAGCCCCCGGCAGCGGTTTCTCCGTCGCTGACATGTATCCGCTCCGGGCTCTCTGACCCGTCATCTGATTATCTGCGACTTGACAGAACTGTCGAGAAACGGCCCCGAAATGAGCTCTGCGGATCCCGCTGCTTGTTTCTCCGCTACCTCCGAATGCTTTTGTCAGAACGGATGTTAAATCATTTCATTTGTCAATTTGTTGCAAAATACGTGGTTTTTTTGGGGGGGGGGTTGTTTTTACTTTGACAGAATTGTCTTTTTCTCATCTTTTTACAGCTGATCCTTTTTGAAGCGCACTTTGAGTTTGCGATAAATGCAGGAATGGCGCTAATTGCGTTTCCAGGCCGCGTTCTGTAATTAGCGGAAGTGAATTCCTTTTTATACAGAACTCTGTGTTTTTGGAGAGTTTCTTCAGATAAAACGAGGCAATTAATATATCCGTAGTTACGGCTTTTAATGTTGAGATTGTAGACTATAGCAAAAGCATGTGAACAGCTACATATAAATATGATGTCATCATTAAAGAATGGTAAGCAAATGACATCATATTAATTCAAACGAAAAAAGGTGCCTTAATCATAAATACATTTTCCTTTATGCCGTATTTGCTCGATTATAAGACGATTATAAGACGACCCCCCAAAATCTGAATATTAACTTAGGAAAAAAAGAAAAAGCCCGAATATAAGACGACCCTATAGGAAAAAAGTTTTACCAGTAAATGTTAATTCCTGTAAACTATGAGAACGATTGTTTGTTAATAAAAGCTATGATTGAGAAAAATATTTTGTTTTTATTTCCTTTTTTTTTTTTCAACCTGCCCCCCCAGTTATGCACATCTGCCCCAGGCTTGCCACTCTGCCCCAGAAATGCCTTATACGCCATATATGCCACTGTGCCCCATGATATGCCTTTTAACCTTCTAAATGCCACTGTGCCCCATGATATGCCTTTTAACCCTCTATATGCCACTGTGCCCCATGATATGCCTTTTGACCCCCTATGTGCCACTCTGCCTCCAGAAATGCCTTATACCCCTATATGCCACTCTGGCATTTAGGGGGTTAAAAGGCATATTATGGGGCAGAGTGGCATATAGGGAGGTAAAAGGCATTTCAGGAGGCAGAGTGGCATTAAAGGGGTTAAAAGGCATTTCACAGAGCACTCTGATAAAAAGTAATTTAGAAAAGGTAAATTAAGTCGCTGAGTGTTGCTGATTGGTTGAGGCAGCTCAGGGAGTACTTGACGTCTTGAGTGCTTCTTATTGACCTCCAAGCACAGTAATGTAGGCTCAAGGCTGGCCCAGGGACACCACCCATGGGAAAAGCCCCAGCAATGTGCCCCTTCGGGGTACAATCCAGGCTGGCTGGTCAAAGACAACTAACCCCCATCTAACAGCAGATTACCCGGGGGATGCCCCCTCATCCAATTCACCCCCATTGCCTGGAGCCCCTTCCCGGGCTCGGAGCCCTGCTGACCAGAAGCGGATGTCCCGGTGCCTCCGTCACGCCGGTCTTCAGTATCTATGCAGATGTCGCCCCGTCCTGATATCCAGGAGAACTTTACAGAATAAAACCAGCAATTGTTAATATTTGGCGTCACGGGAGACGCTTTCTGTACAAACAGCAGCTTTATTTTAAAATCTTAATTGTTCGGCTTTCACATAAAGTAAGTCGCGGAGCCGGGAACGTCCCTTCTGATGATTTGTTCCGTCAGACTGAACGTTTTTATGTTTTGTAATTAGGTTTTGTAAGCCGCGCTGTGTTAAGGCTCTCACACTGTGAAAATCCATACGCTGCTAAAATAACAATGACAGTTCCTTTCTGTAAATTTATCCCTTGATATCTGCATTCGGGGAGGAAGGAATATTCACCCAGATTGTATTCAGAAACGTATCGCGGCCTCGCTCCCTGGAAGGCTGTAGCATTTAACGAGGTAACAATAAGACGCGATACGCGGGGGGCACCTCACGCTGGCGCCTTGGATTATTTTTATATATGTTTGGACGGAATATTTCATTTCACGAGTCGATCCGGCAAAGCAGTGCTTAGCGGAGGCTCCGTAACGGCTGGCGATGGTAACCCGCCGGCAGATCGGCCCCATCCGGCCCATCTAGTCTGCCCTTAATCAGTCGTTGGTCTCGGTTTAGATTCAGGAGCCGTATGTCTATCCCATGCATGTTTAATACCTTCACTGTATTACCCTCTACCACCTCTACTGGGAGGCTGTTCCACTTGTCAACCACCCTCTCAGTAAAGTAAAACGTCCTTTATCCCTTTTTGTATTTAAATGTCCCCCCTCCCCCAGCCGCACACATCGAGGAGGAAACATTTTATCTCTTTGTCTATCAGGAAGCAAATCTTTTATAGGAAACATTCACGAGCCAATCAGAGCGAGATATTCTTAAGAACGTTTGAGGTATTTGACAGATTTAGAAATAGGTGAAGTGGGCAGTTTGGGGGCTTTTTCAACCCCTCCCCCCATGTCTGACACAAAAATAACCGGTTTGTATTTTTTGCTTTGCTTCTGTTTCACCATAAAAGCGAATGAATTGCATATTTCACACATTTACAGAATTTAGAAAAATCTTAAAAAAATTTTTTGCAGAGGGGGCGGTAAGTTTTATTGTGTAAATCTGTATACAGCAGCCAACAGGTGATTGGGATGTTGGAATTCTTGTCTTTGGAGCTTACAGTTAAGTGATATAGTGAGATGTGAAAGAGACGGGGAGATTATTAAATTCGGGGTCTTGTTGGTCCCTCTCTCAAAATGTCAGAAAAGGAAGGCTTACGGCCCCCCCATCGCTGTCAGTCCTGTTAATGATTTGGGGCAATATTTGAGCATCAGACGGGGAGGGGGAGATCAGTCTAGTGGATCAATAATGCAGTTCTTGATATTTCATCAAAAGAAAATAATCTTTTTTACTTCAGAACTGAAAAAAATCTGGCATCGGGGACCAAATCAACCAAATTTCCAGATTAAGCGAATTTTCCCAATATTGTTTCTAACCCCGAGGTGCCAAGACTTTTGACCCCTGAGCAACGTCAACTGCTCTGACTACAAAAAAGGCATAAAAATTGGGGTGATCTGGAACCGTCAGTTTATATGTGATTTATTAATAAAAAATGTATATATTTTTTTTATGAAATTTTAGGGTGAAATAATACCCTTTTCCAGCCCAAAACCTGAAAGCCAGGCGCAGAACCAATTAACGGCTAAAAATATTTATTCCGTGAAATCTAAGATTTTGTAAGCGCCGCGTTGCTGTTTTGCGGGACTTTAAATCAGAAGACGATCAAAACAGTTCATTTAAAGTTTGACAAATTGTCATTTCAGCCGCGCGGTTTTTACTCAAATCTAGAATTTAATTGGACCTCGTTGAATCCTACGAAAGGTCTTTTCAGCTGTCGGCAATCACCCGGCGGAGGCGGCACCGATTCACACGCCGGAGTAAATAATAAATGATATTTTCATAATAATTCTTCCCGGCCGTACGCAGAATTTCTATTTTTAAAAAGATCCGAAAAAAAAGGCGTGAGAAGTAATTGATTCACAAGACGCGCGTTTCAGTCCGCGGAGCGCCATATGTCCGCTGCTTGACGTGATTGAAAAATCTCTTTTCTTTTTCTTTAATTGCTCTGTTTTCAGCGATATCGGACGGTTCTGCATCTGCCGGGAAGGGGCCATCGCTTGGCAGGTTATGCCCAGGAGGTGGTAAAGCGCCTGTCAACTTCTTACCTTGATGAACGTCTTTTCAAGCATCGCGGCTCAAATTATGATTATTTTGCATTCGGCTGAATTATTTAACGGAATAACTCTTTAATAACACGCGTGTAACATATCACCTCGCACGGCTCGGAACACGCCTCGGGAATTCAATAAAAAAAATAGAAAAACTAAAACCTTTAAAAAAAAAAATCCTGGAAAGCAACAAAATGTTACTAAAAAAACATAAAAATAAGTAAAGTTTGGCCAAAAAGCAGATGAGATAAATTTACGGAAAGTAAAAGAATGAAATAAAAGTTACCAACAATGTAAGGAATCTTTGGGTTGCTCGAAAGCTTTGTTTATTTGGTATAAAGTTATTTACGCAGCCAACGGTGCTAAAGCTGGAAAAAAGCCGTCTGGGACCGATTTTGGAATAAATTGACGGAACCGTCTATGATGGCAGGGAAGAAAAAAGATTTAAAAAAACACGTTTCTCGCACCTCAAAGGTCTCTTTTTCACTTATTTTTCAGGTCTGAAGACCTCTGAGGTTTCAAAAATTGTGGTTGTATATAAGTGTGTGTTTGTATGCATTTATGTTTATGTTTGAGTGTATATCTGTGTATCTGTGTGTTACATGTATGTCTGTTTGTATGTATAAGTGTATGTATGTATGAGTGTATATGTGTATGTATGAGTGTGTGTGTGTATTTTGTTAATATTTATATACTTTATAGCTGATGTTGTATTAGCAGGAGGTGTGTGACCTTGTAATAGGAGGAGGACACAGGTGTCGGAGGTCCCTGTGCCATAGAGCTTACAATCACACAGAACTGCAAGTGTCTGACAGCAGCATTTAAGTAAAATATGTCCATCTATTGATAAAGGAATCCCATGTAACGTAACAGGATGATGTAATCCATGACGTCATATCTGCAGAGTAATTACTGGCTGATGTCGTTCTTGTTTCTTATTCCTGCCTCGGTTTTGAGGACGCGACGCCCGCCATTCTCTGCAGGAATTTTGGGTCATATTTACAGGATTTTGCACAGTTCCTCACCCGTTTATTTTAGACGCTCTTCTTTGTGTTGTGTGTTATTGTGTTATATGTGTCCTATGTGTGTTCTTTATGTTAATGCACACATTGTGTGTCAGGCTGACAATTTGCCATCTAAATCCCCAGGATCTGGCACATGGGGCTGGGAAGTGACTCCGCTGGTCATGCGCGGCACTCGGCTTCTACTAGAGATTCCAAGTCAGTCCGAGCGGTCAGACCCCCGGTTCTCAGCCACGGAGGTCCTGTCCCTTTTTTCTCCTAAATCCTGGCAAATGAACTCGTTGACCGTTCTCACCGCTTTTTATATTAAATTCTATCCAATCGGTTTATAAATCCCGACGTTTCCGTCCGAAGCTCTGGATAAGAAACGGGATATTGATTAATGTTTAATGCTAATAATTTAATGCGATGGCCGCTCTGTAGATCAAATGATAATTCTGTTATAAATCAGGAACGCCGAGGCTGTGCGATTTGTCTCCGATTCTGACATCGTTCCACCTGAAAGCATGCAATTACACTGGCTTAATCGGAGGCCGCCACGTGTCCTCATCAGCCACGTTTACTCGTGTTGTAAATAAGCGCACGTTTCCTGAGCTTCTTCCCCGAATTGGCTTTGTTGGCAGGCATCGGCTTCTCTGTGCAGATTCCTTACTTTTGGCTCCAAGGATCGACATTCCGAATAAAAAGGATCGGGAAAGAGTGAGGGATCTCGATATGTCTGTCTTGGGGGAGAGAGACGGGGAGAGAACGAGACGGAGAGAGGAGAGAGGGAATGGAGGAGAAGAGAGAGGGGATGGGAGAGAGAGAGAGAAAGGAGAGAAGAGAGAGAGAGGGGATGGGGAGATGAGAGAGGGGATGGGAGAGAGATGGGGAGATGAGAGAGAGCGGGGATATTTAAATAAATAAAGGGCTTTAATAAAGGACAGTTTTGTTTTTTAAAGGAGGAGAAAAGTTCTAACAAGAGACCGGAATCTAACACCAGGGGGTCAGAGACTGAGATGGAACGGAAGGAAGTTTTACTGAGAGGGTAGTAGATAAATGGAACAGCCTCCCAGTAGAAGTCGAAGACCGATTGAGGTTTGAGTCTTTACAGCAGGAAAAACGGGCAACTAGATGGGGGCCGATCTCTGTGTTCTTTATGTTTATTTCAGCCTTGCGATTGAACGCCGGGACTCCTGCATATAAATGCGCATTAAATGTCTGGTTTTTGCCGCACGGTGACTCGAATCTTCCGCAGTTCAGCAGTTGAGTCGGATAATGAAACGTAACGTATCAGATCATCCAGCATCGTCTACAATATTATTATTTCGGGGAATATTTCCTGCGTGCTACAAAGTCAAATGAAAATGATTTGCATAATGACTCCGAGAAGAGAGAACCGCTAAATGGGTCGGAACAAAGAATAAAATGGTTGCAGCGAGCGGCGGAGCGAGGGGCCGGGTCCCCGCGTCGCGGGACGTATCTCTCCCCCTGTCTGGTTAGCGATCCCCCAGGGGTTTCGTGACGGTCTGTATGGAGATTCCCGGCAGGGAGCCGTCCGTTACCGGTAAAGACTTGTTTTATAAGGTCCCAGGAAGGACCCCCAAGCCACCCGTCTCCCCCCGACGTGGGAATTATGTAAAGAAACCCGGTACCGGCGGACGCTCCTCGGGACAATAATATTGATTATTATTTATTCATTTTATAGCACCATCACATTCCGTAGCGCTGTACTAGACAAGACATAACAAGTACATATAACATAACAATTCAATTTACAGAAACATTGATACAAAAACACAAGGTACTAAATAACAAACATAAGGATTATACGCAGTACCTGGCGTGAGAATAACGGACAGAAACGATGCGGGGTTTATATAATAATAATATTTAATTACTGAAGAAAACAGTCACATAACTTATACATCCGTATTCTACACACAGCAGCAGCCAATCAGAAGGGACTTGCTGGCTGTATAGTTACCCGTTTCAGAGCGTTTCGTTTTTTTCTCCTTTCCCTGGTTTTTAAATCATTTTTGAAGGAGTGACTTCGGGAGCTCAGACCCCGGAGAAGGACGGATTCTGGCCGATTGTTACCAGCGTCCGGCACGTTATGTCATCGATCAGCTTCAAAGAGCTTTCTTACATCATTCCTCTTCAAATACCGCAGGGGCCCCGCATCCAAACACGTGCGGAGCCCAGCGCGGTTCCAGCCATTGCTGATATCTCCTCCTCTGCAGACTCAGATGGCTCCTGGTTGCAGTAGATGCGGGGTTATGATGTCAGAGCTGACCCCCAGAGTTGACCTACTTGTTTGTTTAGTACGGCGTTTAAAGCTCATTGTGAATTTCAGAATTTAAACCCAAATTAAGAAACACTGCGCCAAATAAAAGATTGGAAATGATGTCATAATGCTTAGTAATCAATGTGATAAAGAAAATTGCACCTAATGGGGTATTTATTTACAGTTTTGCCCTCTCCTGCCCTAGAACATTTTGGGGAGATTTTCAGTGCAGCGAATTCTACATCTTTCCAGCTCTTACTGTGCAAACTACGAAACATGCGCACGTTGACGCGCTCCGATGAGCGAGGCGAGGGGGCTTTACTGATTTCCTGTGGCGGGTGGCTTTGGTGATGCCCACCCATGATGGATTGGGTCCCCCGGTCTGGAGATTCGCTCGCTCCTTCCACCTGCACTGAACGTTTTGATTTGTTGGGTTTGGAGTCTCCTGGCGCCAAACGTGTCCTTTTTACACCCCCCCCCCGGCGTTCTAATAGGAGTTTGAATCTATGACATTGGGGATCCTGAGATCTAATTCCGCCGAGTAATCCGAGTGCCGGGGCCGGTGTAATCCATCCCTCGCTCCCCGAGCGTTAGCTGAGCTCCTCGCTGCAATTTCTGCCCCTGATTAACCCCATCTGCGCCAGGTAGTTCTGCCAAACGGTGCAAACCTACTGAACGAGAACTCGGAACTTTTACTAAGATTAACGTCCGTGTGCTAAAAGAAAAGCCGCTTTCTCCAAAAATATGCATTTAAAGTAAACATGTTCCAGGTCTATACCCTAAACAATCTAACGGGATTTAAAAAAGTATTTTTTACAAACCCACTTTACGTGTATCCCATGGGAGCAGCCATGATTATTCCAAATAAACCAATCCCGTTCCCGGGATCAAAAAAATACCCTTATTATAACCCCACCCTAAAACATGGCTTTTATTAATATGTTTATTAAAAGGTATAACCAAAAAAAAGATTTTAAAAACACCAGCGTCACCAGTCCTACTATAAAAGGTATCCCTCACAGTAACATAAGCTGTGTAACACTAATATTAGGTCGTACATACTGTTGATGGCTGCAGTCCTAACAACAGAAATAATTCAATTATGACCAGTGACAGAGGCTAATTAAAAACTCAGACAAGTAGCCCCCCTGACATGTTTCGCTCCTCAGAGCTTCATCAGAGGTCTGGGCTAATGGCTTCCAAAATGGAGACTGTTTGGCCTTATATCTCCTTTGTTAGTGACATCACGGATTCGGGGAGGGAACAATCATATCCAATGGTTACCGATGTATTAGATGTGTTGCCAGATCCAGCCAATTGCTTTAAAGGTGACTAAGCATGACATCACCCACATAGTCCAATAGAATTCCATATACATGATGGGCAGTGGTTCTCTCCAATTCCCAAAGGTGAGCAGTCAAAGAAATTGACTGACAGTTATTCTCACCAATCATAGATGTTCCTTTCCACTCAGAACCACTCCTATTGCTAGATCTCCTATCCATTGTAATTCTTATTCACATTACACACGGTTCACCAACACAAATTGCTGGGCAGCACAGTGGCCCAGTGGCCTACACCGCCGCCCTGCAGCACTGGGGTCCAGGGTTCAAAGGACACCAAAAACCACCAAGGCACCACATCCAAAAAACACCAGTGCAAATGTACATCATTTTGGCATATTTACTGTACATAGTTATACGCTTCACAATTGAATAATTCCCTTTTGTAATACTGATTATCTGATAATGATTTACTTATTTTTTATATGGAGGTATGACCATATTATGGAGACTTACATTGTGATAGGGATATTTGGGAAGGGAATTATTCAATTGTGAAGCGTATAACTATGTACAGTAAATATGCCAAAATGATGTACATTTGCACTGGTGTTTTTTGGATGTGGTGCCTTGGTGGTTTTTGGTGTCCTTTGAACCCTGGACCCCAGTGCTGCAGGGCGGCGGTGTAGGCCACTGGGCCACTGTGCTGCCCAGCAATTTGTGTTGGTGAACCGTGTGTAATGTGAATAAGAATTACAATGGATAGGAGATCTAGCAATAGGAGTGGTTCTGAGTGGAAAGGAACATCTATGATTGGTGAGAATAACTGTCAGTCAATTTCTTTGACTGCTCACCTTTGGGAATTGGAGAGAACCACTGCCCATCATGTATATGGAATTCTATTGGACTATGTGGGTGATGTCATGCTTAGTCACCTTTAAAGCAATTGGCTGGATCTGGCAACACATCTAATACATCGGTAACCATTGGATATGATTGTTCCCTCCCCGAATCCGTGATGTCACTAACAAAGGAGATATAAGGCCAAACAGTCTCCATTTTGGAAGCCATTAGCCCAGACCTCTGATGAAGCTCTGAGGAGCGAAACATGTCAGGGGGGCTACTTGTCTGAGTTTTTAATTAGCCTCTGTCACTGGTCATAATTGAATTATTTCTGTTGTTAGGACTGCAGCCATCAACAGTATATACGACCTAATATTAGTGTTACACAGCTTATGTTACTGTGAGGGATACCTTTTATAGTAGGACTGGTGACGCTGGTGTTTTTAAAATCTTTTTTTTGGTTATACCTTTTAATAAACATATTAATAAAAGCCATGTTTTAGGGTGGGGTTATAATAAGGGTATTTTTTTGATCCTGGGAACGGGATTGGTTTATTTGTAGTTGTAACTTACCCTTGTCCCTGCTGGGGCATTATTTTGGAATTGTGCCATGATTATTCCTCCCCGTTAAGTTACCTCTCCCGTATTGTTAAAGTGCTGCGTGTTTGTAAGGGAGGAGAAGGGAGAGAACTTTAGGACAGGAAAGTGATCAGATTATTCTGGCTCTGCCACCGGCTGCCTCCGATCTCAGCTTCCCTGACATGCAGGGTTCCTTTACATTTCAGCAATGAAACTGATTGATAAAAAGGTAGAATTAATACATAAATGTCATTATTATTTATAAAATGTATTATATATAGCGCCATCATATTCCGCAGCGCCGTACAATGGGCTAAAATCCGTGACACTGGCCGCCCCAGGGAGATAGCCGTAAACTATCAGCAGATGCTAAACAGGAGGATAGGACCCAAGTAACAGGAAAGTTTGACCTGGAGGGGTAAATAAAGCATCATATGACCCAGAATGCCCCATAAAACAAAATTAATTCCAAGAAGAATAATTTAAAAAAGAAAGCGCAAGTGACATAAAATAAGGGGAAACACACAAAAATTCAAATAAATAAAAATATCATCTTTATACCAAAACTATTGGAAACAGCAGAAAATAATCTGCGTAAATATTCAAATATCGAATGAAAATACTCCATATTTTCCTACAAAAAGACATTTATAATAAAAACAAACATATTTTCAATTTGTCTTCGCTCCATGAACATTTAACAGCGATAACGCGGAGAGACCCCCGCGTGGAGCAGCGTGGGCCGGAGCGATACTTATCTTCCGTATTTCATTTGAATTCCTCTAACCTGGACTCCCGGGAAATAAAGTCCGATCCGGAGTCTAATTGTCTCAGAAATTGAGTTTGTCGAGGAAAGTTTGTTTTTGACGGGCAGAAGCCGCCGTTTTTCCCGACCAACCCCGCGATTCCGTGCGATTTCTACAACCGTTTATTGGCCCTCGGAGAGCGTTTCTAGAGTGAGGCGTTCATCGCGCTTTCCAATTAGGAATTTTAAGATTCATTGGCAATTTGATTAAGACCCCCGTTCAGTAACAGCGCCAGCCCCCCCTTTGTTTATATTCTAATATTAATATTGTAACCTTCCGAAATCCGCGGCGTGACATTCTAATTACATTCTAATTCATTCCCGGACGCGCAGGACTCCTCGGTGTCACTTTTGTAAAACAAGCCGCCATATTTTGGTGAAAGTCTTGAAAAGTTTAAATGAAATCCCCGGAAGGAGGAAGGCTTTGTAAGCGTAACGCGAATCGCCGGAGGGCTGAGACGAGGAATTAGTCCTGGAGAGGCAGAAAGTTCGTTCCGTCTCGCCCCGTGCGCTGGATTGAACTTTCTTCCCTCTAATAAAAACTTTTGTCGTCTTTACCCTCTAAGCTGAAGCAGACGTTAGGGGTCAGGAGACTGACGGCGGAGATGGAAACCGGGCCTTTCTCTTCTTTCACCTGTTTTTTGTGTTAGCAGTAAACAGGATCAGGAAATCTGCGCAGTCAGACGCACGCATTCTAGTAGATTTTGTAGAGTAAGAGCGGATTTCATGACGCAATCACGACGGGGAAAATGAACAACGCGGGCACATATATATATCTTTAACGGCAGTGAAATCCGCCACCCTGTCGACGAGGACAGATGTTAAACTTAAAAACACAAATATCTAGGTTACTGATGACATCAGAGGACAGAAATTGGGCCACGAACAGTCTGGGAATTGTTTTCTAGATCTTTCCATATGAGGCCCGCAGCCTCGGGTGGGAAAACGCGTAAAAAGCGCCCCCCATTTAGACCACCAGCCTCCAAACGAAACATCATTCCAGGTATATTGAGGATTTTCTTCCATTTCCAAGAGTTTTTCATGCAATTCGTTCAGAACCCCCAACCCAGCCGCTGCAGGAGTTTGTGGTCTGGAAGCCTCGGATCCCAGGCTTCGTTTGGCCCAACCCTGCGGACATCGTTATGGAAACTGAGCTCTTTAGGAAGGGCCGCGCCGGACGCCCTGCGGATGAAGACCCAACGAGGTGTTTTTATTGCCGCAGAATAATATTTAGATATTTTGGGTCATTTGCTGAAAATTACACAATGTTTTCTCACAAACGAAGAGGAAAGAGACCGATGAGACGAAGTTCTTCTGGCTCCCAATTGCTTTATAGAATTCTGCCGCGTCACCAAAATACCCAAATACTCTCATTCTGCCCTTAAATAATATCATAAAATATATCCACACAGGCCGTACCTCCCGCGCCATCAGGACTGAATGGGGATTTTAGCCAATCAGAGGGTCGCCAGCGTCCCAAACTCCTCCCACAGATCGCTAGGGGGACCACATCGGCCATGTTTTCCGGGACAGATATAATTGTTAGATATTGCTGACCAGCCCCGCAGTACGGAGGATGTAGAGACTCATGGAAGGGAACCAATTATTCGGTTATACATCCTCCATACTGCAGGGCAGCAGTTTATCCAGGGGCTGGTCAGCAATATGTAAAAATTATATCTGTCCCGGAAAACATGGCCGAAGCGGTCAACCTACACACCGCGCATGCGCAAACAGGTAGCTGTGAGTACGGATTGGACCTCTCCGAGCACCGGCAGAGATTCGCACCATTGTTATTACTGACACAGACCAATCAGGAGAGATCCTAACTACACGAGAATCACCTGCTTCTCCCCCAAAAACATAAACAACATACAAACCGGCAGATCGGCCCCATCCGGCCCCCGTCTACTCGCCCGTTTCTCCTGCTGCAAAGACTCAAACCTTAATCAGTCGTTGGTCTCGTCTTAGATTCAGGAGCCGAATGTCTATCCCGCGCATGTTTAATACCCTAACTGTATTACCCTCTACCACTTCTGCTGGGAGGCTGCTCCACTTATCTACCACCCTCTCAGTAAAGTAAAATCTCAGTCTCTGACGAGGATTTCTCGGGGCCACATTTTCCCAAATCCACCTCTTCTAAATATTTATAACAATTATTATTATTTAAGCTCTTTCTGCACGACACGGATCAAAGCGACGGATCCCACGAAAAACATCACATTGGGGAAAAGAAATTATTAATAAATGATCATTTCATTCAATTCAGATTAAAAAAGTTTTTCGCCTGTCTGTAAATTTCTCTTAAATGAACTCACGCCGGCCGCTTTGGAGCAGCGAGCGAATAAATCAATGGAATGTTTGACGATTCCACGCAGTGAAAAATATACATTGTTATTAAAACCATTTGGAAAAATGTCAGAATTTTGCACAGCGGCTGCAAATTAAAATCCATCCCTCGGTGGGCGCCCAGACGCGCATGTTAATTCCACCAAAAAACTAAAACAGAGAATTTACTGATATTTCTAAATATAATAAAACCGGTGGAACCGAGGTTTTCTCTGGTGTTTTATATAAAGCCGCGTTTAGGCATTAAAGTGTTAAATATATTAAATTTACTAAAAGGAATAAATCGTAATAATTTTGATCGCTGTACAATTGTTATTAATTATTAATTTTTATCCAAATTCAGACAGTTTATAATTTTAAAAAAATCACTTTCAGTCCATATTTACCCCCAGGACGTCCGTGACCCCTCCGCCAGCCGGCCGCCGCGTATCCCGTGGACTCCTCGCCGACCTCGGCCCAAATCCAACTTTATTATATAAAAAATATATATATTTGCAGTAATTTCCAAATCAGCCTGAAGTCACAAAAGTGCTAATCAGCAAAAATTCTTCTTAATTGTTTAAACTCCTCAAATTATTCAAATCTAGTCATTTTTTTTCATTTCCTACGATTAAAAAAAATCTAAGATAAAATAGTTATTAATTATATAAATACATTCGCTGATCTGAAACGCAGCTGATTTCACCCAAAATTATCTTCGCAAAAAACATAAAATAAACAAATTAATCTGGATGCATTTTAACAACGTGCTGCGCTGCGGAGTATGACGGCGATATATAAATAATAATAACACATTGTACAGCGCTGCGGAGTATGACGGCGATATATAAATAATAATAACACACATTGTACAGCGCTGCGGAGTATGATGGCTATATATAAATAATAACACACATTGTACAGCGCTGCGGAGTATGACGGCGATATATAAATAATAATAACACATTGTACAGCGCTGCGGAGTATGACGGCAATATATAAATAATAATAATTCTGACATGTATGACCCTCCCCAGAAGCGTCACGCGTGTCTCTAAAGGCGAGCAACTAATGACCGTATAACCCACTCAGCGCATCGTCCAACAGTCGCTCAGAAAGAGCATGGAAAGGATCTGGTCGGGGTGTAAATGCTGCCCAAATACTTTGTTACTGCGGACACCCAGTGGCTGGATGAGGAATTGCAAGTAAAATATCTGCACAGAAAGCGGCGACATCGGGCTTTCCCATCAGTGGTGAAGAAGGTACCGGGTGAGGCCGCAGCAGGTGACCCCAATCTTCATGTCCTAGAGGTGTAGAGAACGGTCCGGTATAATTTAATGCCCTTATTACCCCCCTTCACAAAGCACCACGGCCAGGAGTACCCAGACGATGTATGCCGGGGGCCCTCAGGAACACCTCGGGGCTTGGTGCGTCCTCAGCCCTGAGGCCAAAGGATCAGGTTTCCTCTCACAGGGAGTCACCGGATCTGCCCCAAAAGCCCCCCACTGCCCCTGCCAGCCCCGAGCCTTCCACAAAACGTGACCGGTCCAATTCCAGTCGCCACTCATCCTAAATATGCGCAGAAATGTTAAACTTTTCTACAAACATCCTGTTTTCTAGCAGAGATAACGAGATTATCGCATAAACCCCCCATTACTAAAACCCTAAAATAACTTCTTTTCCCCAAATATTCTCACAATCACCAAACATCCCCGAGGACGAGCGGCTCCCGGTGTCATTACGCTGCAGTCCCGCTAACATCCGACTTCTGAGAATTCCCGCTGATTTTTGGATCCCGGATCAGAATCCAAGGTTTTTGGGCCGGATCTCGGAATCCATCTCAGAGTTTAGTGAAAATGTCAGAAAAACCCATCGGAGGCAAAAAATCTGCATCGGAGGCAGGCGAAGAATAAAATCACGTATTTGACGTAATTCTTAGTATTTTACCCGGATCCGCCGGCCCGACCAGCAGACTAAGTATCTGGATTTCATTTGCTGTTTATTTTTTTTTTCCTGGATTTCTGACACAATGGCGCATTTTACTGTAATCTGTTTATTAATGATAATAGCGGCGGCTGGGAAATTTCTGGAAAAAGTTGTAAATCACCCCAACGGAGGAAGCAGTAACAATAACGGGAGAGAAAAGATATTTCTCCTCCGCCGCCGCCGTTAATTAATCTGACGACGATTCTGCTGCCTCTGCGTTCTTTTTCTATTTTCTATTTGTAACATTTTGCTTAATTTGCTATGTTTTTGTAAACCGCTATTAATTTAAAAAAAGTTCACAAATAAGTAAATGACGTCGGATTCTGAGGAAGTTCAATCATTTACCTTTATTATTTCATCCTGATTTCTAATAAAATGAAGCATTTTCCTGTAATTTGTTTATTAATGATAATAATCGTTATTATTTTCAATTATTATTTAATTATTTTTAAGTTTCTTTTTTTTTTCTACATCTAATAATAGCTATTTATTCTCCAAAGTGTTTATTCTGGTGAAATTACAGCATTTCATAACAGGGGACATTTACTATTTTTATTTCAGAAATGAAAATAAAATGATATTTCTGTAAATTTATAAGGAAATTTGGCTATTATTACAAGTGTGTCGGCTGCCTGAATGTCACGAGGGAGGAAATGGTTAAATAAGAGCTGCGAGCTGTCCCGTGACTCACTTTCAGCGTCTATAAGAACTTATTTCCTGCAACAACAGAAAAACAGGGAGAAAAATCCAAATTTTGGGGCCTCCACCCGCCTGATAACCCGTTTAGTTTTTCCATTTTATCTTAAAATATATATTTCCAATTAAAAAGATTACAGAATGCCCTTCGCGGCGTTCCAAGCGACGCTCTATAAATAACTCCATCGCCGCCGTGTTATAACAGCTGGCGAGTCTGCGGCCCGCACCGAATATCACTCCAAAAACACAAAAATCCCTTTCATAAAATCACAATTTGTCAGGGAATACAGTAAAAACATATAGAAAAAATAGAGTTTACCCAATTTCTCATAATCTGCAATGAGCTTGGCCCAGAGTGAAACGCGTCAGCCGGGGGGGGGATATCCCTGTACCAGGGTGTTTTCATACTGAGTTCTTTACTAATATTATCGGATATATATCTGTGAGGGACCCCGTAGATGAATGGAACAGCTCCCCAGCAGAAGTGGTAGAGGGTAATACAGCGAGGGTATTAAACATGCGTGGGATAGACATACGGCTCCTGAATCTAAGACGAGACCAACGACTGATTAAGGTTTGAGTCGTTACAGTAGGAGACACGGGCGACTAGCCGGGGGCCGATCTGCCGCCGGGTACCGGGTCTCTATGGTCTCTGTAACTGTAAGAGGTAATGTCCTGCCCTGTTAATTAGTTTAATAATTATTATCACTCGATGTTTTATTACTAATATTATTAAAATGTTTGCGTTTATTATGTATTATTATTATAGATAAAATTAGTTGCTACGGTAACCGCTATCCCCGCCACACTTATTAAATGTATTTGTGGCTGGGGCGTGCTTTTTTTGGCAATATTCCTGTTGAAGACCCCCCTGTTCATTTTTTGGGTTGAATTTTGTAAATACTGTGAATTACATTTGTTCTCCAGGCTTCCGACCACCGCCGCGTCTCAATGTATAATAATCCTTATTCCTCCCCAGGAACATTCCTTAAAGGGACGGTCGCTATTAACAGCATTAAGAAGCCAATCTCGCTGACAGGCAGGTGACGGCACGTTTCGCTCCGTGTTTTTCCAGATCTCCGGAGAGGAAGAAAATGAAAAAAGCTGCAGACGTCCGGAATCCCCCGGGGAGCCGAGTCATTCACCCCGTTAACGGGAAACGGCAACAAAGAAACGATTTATACGTTAATGAAATATATTAATAACGGCTTTTAATAGTCACTAAAACAAGGGAAACGCCAAAATATAATTATTATTAATGTTATTATTATCATTATTATTATGTCTTCTTATTATTAATGTTATTATTATCATCATTAATGTTATCATTAATGTTATTATTATTATTAATGTCATTATTATTATCATCATTATTATTATTAATGTTGTTATTATTATCATTAATGTTATTATTATTATTATTAATGTTATTATAATTATTATTAATGTCATTATTATTATTATCATTATTATTATCATTATTATTATTATTATCATTAACGTTATTATTATTAATAATGTTATTTTATATCCGTTTTCTTCCTGTTAAATCTTAATACTAATAAAGCCATTTTTAACATTAATGTCACCTAAAAAAATCCTTTAATTGGTAAAGCAGGAAAACGGCCCAAATCTCGATTAACCTCTTAATGTTCAGGTTGACGGGTTCAAGACTTTTAACAATAGATTGTTGGGGGCACTTTGGGCACTCGTGCAAAGCATCCGCTCCAGAGAGGGAAAGATTAGATTAATTACATCACGCAATCTTTTTACATTTTTCTAATAAAATTGTCTTGGCTTTTGGAAACTCTAGAGATTTATTGAAATTTTGCCAAAATCATCGCCAGAAATTACGTTAATTCATATTATTTTTGTAACCAAATGTTTCCGTGTGATATGACGCATTTAACCCTTTAAACATTCTGGAAATAGAAGCAGATCAATTCAGAATACAGAACTTTTCTATAGCATAGAAAGTGACTGCGGGGGAGGGGGGCTTTAATTTACCAAAAGCAGGAGAAATGGTTAAAGTTAAAGCTCCTTCATTTAGCTTCTTCTTAATTAAGATGAGATGGAAAAAGCATTCTTGAGCTAAAACATTGATTAAGGAAATGAGAATTCGCGATAGACGTGGAACATCACGCTTCGGGAGAAACGCCGGGAAATCAGGAAAGCAAATAATAAACCTTTTAATAAATGCAAATAGATCCGACCTTCAGCCCAAATATTCTGCGCTTTCACACGGCGGGAATTAGATCTTTATTGAGATGTTCTTCACATCTAGTGATGCCCGTGATTTCCGGGAGTATTTTCTGCCGTTGGGTCGGCGTCGCGCTGGCGCCAGGAGATGAGCCCCGGGGTATTAAACCGGTAATTTATTCCCGAGATCCGAGGGGTTATTCTTATTTACCAGCTGATTTAATTTAATATTAAAAAATGGCCTGATGCCCCCACCCAACAGCGGTTCATGGTACCGAGATAGCGACCGCCATTAACAGTGGGGTCCAGGAATATGTATACATTAATCCAGCCAGTTGGGTCATCCTTCCGAGCATTCGGCCCTGACTTGGTATGAAGCTCGGTCACTCACCCTGCTACCCCTACGTCAGGGGAAACAACGGTGGCACTTATCGGGGACCCATAGTCTTGGCCACCTCAGCTGCGACAGATCTTCAGAAGAAGCTCCCGGGTGTCCGTCCCGACCTTCTGAATAGAGCTGCAGCGACGTATTCACAATGGGCGCCGTCCGGTCTCTTCTCCACGGCCACCCTCTTTACTGCGGAGCACCAGAATATCCCATCGCTCTACCTCTTAAAGCCAAGCAACGGCCCAGACCGGTCATCTGGCACAATGGGCAGCCAGAGGCTGGATATGCCGGGCCGCGCGGTACGTGAACATATAAACATGGTATCCATCCGTCGGCTGCACCATCCGGCAGACACTGGCCTTAAAGTGCCGGGGCGGCCTCGTGAGCCCCAGTCTGACCCTGTGATCATGAGGGTGTCCTGGATTGACACAGCCGTGCGTATTGGGTAAAGCAGAGACTGGCCCATCCGGACCACCGGCTCCAGCAACAAGTCACTGTAAAGGGCACTGAAATATTGAAAGATCTGCTGGAGATCTTTGCCTTCCGAGCAAGCGGAGATGACGAGACCCATCCGTTTCAGGTTACTGACATCATGGTGACACGTCCACGAATTGTGATGTCATGATCAGCGAGACATTTACATTACGCCGTTTGTGGCGTTTATGATGCCAGAACAAGACTTTCCCCAGAGGAGAGACACTGAATGAGATCAAAGACTTCTTTCACTTCCCGAGCAGCAGGAGACGACCGGATCGGCGATGTCCATGACAAGGTCCATCACGTCGCTGAGTTAGAGCTGCCCTGGACGACTCGTACGCCCATTACGGAAGGACATGGATTTTGGCAGATTTGGGTTTTCATGCAGAAATAATGGTCCTTGGGGTTTGCTGTTTTTGATACGCAGCAAATTATTACAGAAATGCTAAATTCCACTCAAACTGCCTTAAGTTTGGAAAGATGTTTTTTATCTTTCAGTTAGCCGCGAAACGCGTCTCCGCAGTCAAAGTCTCCGCGGTTTTGTAAACTAAGCAAATCAGAATCCCGCTTTTTGTTGAAACTCTGGGCATCGTTTGTAAATTTATCGAGCTTAACTTATCTAAAAAAAAAAAATAAAATAAAATTTGTGTATCAGCCGAACGTTTCCAAGCAGTCGGCGTAAATAAGTGCAGCGGAGTTTTGCGTTGATGTGATATAAAGCCTCGTATGGATTTTGCTATCTTGCCGTCCAAATGTTCAGGTAGTTTGATTCTGCCGGAGATGGATGTTGATTAAATTACCACATTTGCAATTTTTCACGGCTTTCCTAGTTAAATATTCTCACTAATTGCATCACTTTTATTGCTCGCAGTTTATTGCTGTTTCAGAAACAGGATTATCCCTAAATTCTGGCAGCCCGGCGCGTTTTAACAGTCGGTAGTTATTTCATAATATATTCGCTTATCTCCTGAAAGCTGAAGAACAAAATTCTTTGATTTGCAAATATGTTTTTTTTTTACGGACGGAAAATAAGATCTGGCGCGATTTATACGCTGAAATATGTGGTAATTATGGCCGAGCCGATAATAATTAAGTAGAGAAGTCCCTGCGCGTTTTGGAGTATCACGGGCTGATTCCTCATTGCGAGGATGGAGTAGAATGTTTTTGTGAATTCTGTTTAGGTGAATGGAGAGTATTTGTTATAATCTCTCTCATTGTCCATGGTAGGCGGGGCTTAAAGCAAAGGGCCAATCACAGTGCAGTTTCCGTTCTGTTTTTGGGTGTAAAAGTTGTAGTATTTTGGTGAGGGCAGTTAGGGTCGCTCCTCATGCTGAGAGATGATGATAGTGATGATGATGATGATGATAGTGATGATGATAGTAATGATGATGATAGTGATGATGATGATGATGGAGGCGGCTACCAGCTGGGTTTTTTTACTGGGTGAATATGTTCTAGGATATATTTTGGAGAGAGTCTCTGATGCGCCGTTTCGCTGAGGGGCATTGATGGGCCGCTGGCCTTAAAGTGTCAGTAACAATTTTTGGTGTCAACATCTTTGACAAATTTAATGTAAATCATGGGAAATTGTCTCGTTTGAAGATTTACTCCATCAAAATATACATTGTGAACACAAACTGTTGCTGTGCTTCCCTCGAGAGGCCAATATTTTACCTGCATGTGAATCTGTTCATGGCAGACATTGACCCCGTGTGATGTCCGATCGCCTCCCGATTCCCGAGTCACACCGTACTGATACCAGATTTTTCATTTTCAAATTTAGTAACCTGCTTGTCATGAAAGCTCAGATCGCGCTTAACGTAACTCAGGCAAGGACCGGCCCTCTGGCCCTCCAGGCAAATGCCCGGCTTGGCCACATTCTGCGTGGGTACAAAAACAGAGGCAGGCCTAGGCTGGCCACCTGGCACCGGCCCATGCGCCATCATTTGCCTGGTTTGCCAGATGGCCAGTCCAGGTCCGCACGCCAGGTACCCTGCACCCCCCAGCTATCACCGGGGGACGCCAGGTGCAGGTCGCTCACCTTTACCAGCTCTGGTGCCGCAGATCCATTGTACATGCTAGGTACAATGCGGCCACACGCTGCCCCAGCATATACTATATTACATATATATATCATATTGTTCACACGTTTCCATAACAACGGCTCAAAGAGTTAATATTAAAAAGTTATTCTCCTCCGACGACAAAAAGAGATAATTAAAAAATGAGACTACAGTGTGGAAAATTCCTTCAGATTTACACTCAATTTAACTTTCACATTTGCTCCACAATTTGCTGTTTGGTAGAAACAACACACCCCATTAAAGAAAAAAAACAGCCGTAATTTGGCCGCATTTGCAGTTTTTAAAAACATGTTAAGCGCTCGCCTTGCTGCAGAGACGACCCAAGAAAAAATATATCTCGCAACTGTAAACCAAACAAATTAGTTACACAGTAAAATGAATTGTTTTATCGCTTTGTTTTCAGATTCCTCCAGCGTCAGCAAAAAAAAATAAAAAAAAAATAAAAAAATACATAAATAAAAAATAAATAAAATAAAAGCCCCGGAGGATTGTGGGGTTTCCTGATATTTCTGTGTTTATTGCTGGATTTCAGTTACAGAGTAAATCATAAAATTGCTGAACCTATAAAAGTTGGAGAGAGAGTTTTTTTTTTGCGTGTATTTTATCATACGTTGCCACGGTAACGAGTCCTTGTAAATTTGACTTCATGCAGAATATGGAGAGTCAGACACGGCGGATAAAGGAAAAGTGAGGTCATCACGGCCTTATTAAAATCTATTAGGATATAAGAGCCGCATTCACCCAACTCCAAGCCGGATTTGCAGAGCAAGGACCCAAACAGGGGGTGACGGGGTGTGAAGGCTGGCAGCCGACGCGGGGCCTGCGCGATAATTACAGCCGGACACACAGTCTACATTGTTCATCGGGAAAAACTCTCAGAACGAGTAACGATAATAACGATAATTTTAGAAAAGCGTCCGTTCAGCCCCAAAAACGGCTCGCCCGCCGCGCATCATGTGACCGCCGGCAAATTCCACTCACCGTCAGAATAAAGATTCCATGCATCGCAATAATTTTATATCCATCTCTCGCCAGGAGACACCGACAGAAAATATCACTTTCCAAAATGCCTCAGTTTTTCCTCAAATATATAACGTAACGTCAGAGCACCGAAGCCACGGCTGTTAACATAAAATGCCCCCTTTGGGTTTATAATATAAATAGATAGATAGATAGACAGACAGATAGATAGATAATAGATAGATAGAGGGACGGATAGATAGATAGATAGATAGATAGATAGATAGAGGGACGGATAGATAGATAATAGATAGATAGACGATAGATAGACAGATGGATAGATAATAGATAGATAGATGGATGGATAGATAGATAGATAGACGGATAGATAGATGGATAGACGGATAGATAGACAGATGGATAGATAATAGATAGATAGATAGATAGATAATAGATAGAAGGATAGATAATAGATAGATAGACGGATAGATAGATAGATAGACGGATAGATAGATAGATGGATAGACGGATAGATAGATAGATGGATAGACGGATAGATAATAGATAGATAGATTCAAGCTTTTTTTACCGCAGGGAATCTCATCAAATACAGAATGTTTCAGGCAAATCATTATTTTTTTTCTATTATTTCTGGGCTCAGACTCTGAAGCCCGCAATCCTCCAGTCCTCGTTATCCGTGTTATTTGCATGCGATCCGTGTTCCCGGCGCCTGCAGAGACGCGCATAGAACTCGCATTAAACATCCGCAGAAACAGCAGCAAGTTCATCAAATGAAATCACGGAAAATTCCCCTTCTGTGCGATGTGTTATTGGAACATGAGAGCGAAACGCGTCGGCACGATCGCATTAGGATTGACGGATTCCGGGCTCGTCGCATTTATTAAAGCCCCGGCCGCCGACAAACCCCTCAGCCACGTTCACCCGTTAAAGGCGCCTTCACAGCAATAGAACAATAAACATTGATTTTGTGATCGTGTTTTCTTTAGTCATTTGTTTCCTATTTGAAGCAAATTGCCCAAAAGCAGCTCCTCCGTCAGGCTGCATCCAGCGGCTTTAATGAACTTATTTACCACCAAAATCAGATGCCATCTATGGCGGCCTCTCGGCCCCCTAATTCACTTAGTAATTTATAGCTAAGCACGGATTTCAGTATTTCAGAAAAATACCTCTGTTTTCTAGTTTTTATATACTTTTATTTCACATGGCCGTGTTTGAGAAAACTCTGATGAAGACAGAACTCAAAAGCATGGGGAGGAATAAAGAGGAATGGGCATTGGGGTTAGGAATGGGAATTGGGGGAGGAGGGATCTTTTCCCGTGTGCGGTGGCTGTTATTTGTTGTTGAAGCTGGCGTGTTAGATATTTGGGATAAAGTGGCCCCTGCACCGTAGGCCCCTGCTGCCTCCCAGCGGGTCCGCTCTGTAACATTGTTACAAGTCTGGAGTTTAAAGGAAGGTGAGAGGGTTTATCTCTTTCCTCTTCTGGAGCTTGGAGCAGTTAGGTCTTCCTTATTGCCATAGCAGCGGCGTTTCCTCCTATCCAGTTCTAGATCTCACCCAGATGCGTCCTGAAGACTTCTCACGCATCTGACGCTCTCGGACTCTTGGTCACATGTGCGGTGAAACTGTCTCCCGAGTCTTTGGCTCTGCAGCTGGTGGCTTCTTAAGGTTATGTGTATAAGTTTTACCGGCCTCAGGGGGCTTATTCATAAAGCGGGGGCCAAACGCCCTTCCCACCTCAACCAGGTGTCGCCCCGCTTAGTTTTGGGTGGTCGTTAAAGCCGTAGGTCTGGGCAGTCAGGGTTTTGCCCAGAGAGGATCATCCGCCTCACTTTTCAGAATATTCTATCGAAGAAAAGCATCAAGAAAGTAAATGAAGAAACTTTTGTTTTTTGGGAATTACGATTTTACGAGATTGCTTTAAATTCATTGAGTTACATTAGTTTAGGTTAAAAAATGATCCGTTTGACACTTTCCTTTTTGGGGGAGAATTCATCGAGGTGTCGCTCCTGACTATAAAATAAGATATATGTCCGCCTTCTGAAACAATCCCGTATATCACGGCGGCAAAGCGCTGACCGCTGCGTTTCCTCTTATAGATGGATGACACGCGATCTTTTAATGGAAGATTTGCACAATTTAGCATTTTATTGCATAAATTACGGCGGAGTTAACGAGGGACGTTTGGTGGGTGCCGTGGGATCACCGGGTTTGTGGGTTACAAACTACATTCTCAGAAACTTGACACAATTAAATTGTTCAGGAAACGAAGGGTTAACATCTCATCCGTTAAATGTTTAATAATTGCAAAATCTTATTAAATGGAGGTAAATAACCCAAATAAACCAAATAAATTTAAATGATTTTCCGATTTACTCCTACAGTGATTAATTAAACTGTTATTCTGTTTTTTGCATCAAACAAAAACAGCAATTTTCTGTAAATAAGTAATAAAAAGTTAATAACAATGTTCCAAAACATTTTGCTATAAGATTATTACGGGGTTAATGTCTTATACATGAGTACGGAGCTCAGCCAAGCTTCCCGCGCAGCGTTACCCAGACATGGCCCTTCCCAGTAACGCACCAGTATGAGCCCAGCGCGTTCACCCGAAGGACTGGGCCGGCAGCGGCCTCGACGCGCCTGGGAGCGGAAATGATCAGAAATGAAACATTTCAATATTCACTAAAAAAACATTTTCTATGGAATTTGATGGCAGGAGAATCACACTGCGGGAACTTTCATCTTTTCTTTCCACTTTCAGTCCTCACCGCTTTAAATTCTGAACTCTCTGGCACCGAGCACCCTGGGAGCTGCCCTTTCTGCCCCGGCTGCCTGCGTGGGGGGCAAATCTTCACAGACTTGACAAATACATTTTAAAAATGGAAATGCGGTCCCAAATGCGTTGATAATTCTCCTTACTGATTCACAGCTGACTGATCTCTCATTAGAAAATAAACAAATCATTCCTTTTCTAATTAAAATGCATTTCAAGCAGTACAAAAACCATAAAAGTAAGAGTAGGAAGAATGTTTTTAGTGTTTTATAGATGACATCATAATATATAATATATATATAGTACAGAGATATATGTAATTTATAAATAACATCATAATATATATAAAATGCAGAGATTACATCATAATATATACTACAGAGATGACATCAGCATGGATATCATATAGATATTATATCATAATATATATAATACAGAGATGACATCATAATATATATCATACATAGTGTGGATTACAATGTAATATATAGGTTTAGTTGTGAATATATCGCATTTTACATGAACGCGCGTTTGTTAAAGAGGAATTCTTTCAATCTGTTAAACGCCATTTTTTGGTATTTAATACGTTATAATCCAATGTGATATTAAACGGCGCGTTTTATAGAACCTTCAAAATCAGATGGATCTCAAATAAAATCTGAAACATTATCAGAGACGCACCGGTGTCCTGGGGGTGAAGGGTACGTGGCGGGGGTGGGGGGGGGGTTGTGGGGCACAGACAGTGAGGCATCAGTATTTAGAATAAAATAATATGTCATGAGATATAAAATGGGGAGGAAATAATATGGAACAGGCCGGGGACCCGTGACGAGCGGAAATCCAGAAAGGAAAGTGTTTGGGATCCCGTCTTGTTTGTGACGCTCGCAGCCATTTAATTAGCGCCACTGGTTGGGGGCGACCCTCAGCTTCTTCCCTGGAGCCAGTAAGCGAGTCCCTCGTCCTGATCCCTTTCACACTGATTCGGCGGACGCTTTGAGGTCGCATTTTCTGTTACTCTGAAATTCTTCGTTTTGTCCGCATGAAAGATGTGAATTGAGAGCAACGGAATCTCCTCCGTAGATCTGGGACGTTCTGGAGGGAAGCAAACTGCGCAGGGGAAGCAAGCGATCTGGTGGAGCTCCTCTCGCTCGTAGACTTTGCCCGTCGGCGGACCTCTCCCCCAGATATCTTTATGGGGCTTTGGAACCGTGGCTGATTCGGGTTTGGCTCTGAAGCTTCAGGAATCTGATACGAGTTTCTGCTCTCTGGTTCTGCATTTCGTCCCCGCGGAGCCCACTAAATAAAAAGCGGCTGCAAGACAGAGAAGCTCCGCACAGCCGAGAACCTTAGAAACGCGTTGGAAGCTCACAGCACGAAGTTCCATTTCTTTTTCATTAATCGTCGTGGAAACGTTTGCTGTTTTATTGATAAACTTTCTTTTGACAGTCCCGTTGATTTCTTTTTCTAATGGCGGCCGTCCCGGTACGTCAGCGGTCCTCTCTGCGCGCGTTGCCGTGCCCCGCGGAGCCGCGCCGTGTAACTGAGTGACGAGGACATGCAAAGCATTCGATGCATCAAAGCGCGCGCTAGCAGGACTTCGTGTGATTGTGGAGGCGCCGGCGCTCCGTGGCGTTCGTCAGATCCCAACAGCGATTCAGTTCTGAGGATTATATGTTTGTCTCTCGTGTGTCAAAAGCCTTTCCCCAAATGGCTTCGCCGCTCGCGTTTCTATTTAATGTAAAGCGCGCCGGCTGCGCATTGATGGCTGTCAGCGCTGCGATGTCTCTTCTGTCAAAAGTTTGTCTCTTGGGAATAAAGAAAATCAAATGGATTCTGTGTTTTTTGTGTTGTTGTTGCTTAGAGGAATCTTACACGACACGAGTCACAGGAGGGGAGGACGGGGCGCCGCGTCTCGCACCGCTCGGGACGCCTTTCATGTTCACAGCCCAGAAATACAAATGAATTTGGCCGCCTGCTTTATTTACAACGCAACTTTGTAGCAGATTTCGCTGGGAAAAAAATCAAACTTTCACCCAACGTTCTGTCTGTTCAGCTGCTAATAATAATAATAATAATAATCACAAGTCTGGGTTTTATCCACCGCTAATTACAGGAAATCTGATTGGCAGATACTTTCTTAAAGTATATCGCTGTCATACTCCGTAGCGCTGTACAATGTGTGTTATTTATATATCGCTGTCATACTCCACAGCGCTGTACAATGTGTGTTATTATTTATATATCGCCGTCATACTCCGCAGCGCTGTACAATGTGTGTTATTATTATTATTTATATATCGCCGTCATACTCCGCAGCGCTGTACAATGTGTGTTATTATTATTATTTATATATCGCCGTCATACTCCGCAGCACTGTACAATGTGTGTTATTATTTATATATCGCCGTCATACTCCGCAGCGCTGTACAATGTGTTATTATTATTATTTATATATCGCCGTCATACTCCGCAGCGCTGTACAATGTGTGTTATTATTTATATATCGCCGTCATACTCCGCAGCGCTGTACAATGTGTGTTATTATTATTATTTATATATCGCTGTCATACTCCACAGCGCTGTACAATGTGTTATTATTATTTATATATCGCCGTCATACTCCGCAGCGCTGTACAATGTGTTATTATTATTATTTATATATCGCCGTCATACTCCGCAGCGCTGTACAATGTGTTATTATTATTATTTATATATCGCCGTCACACTCCGCAGCGCTGTACAATGTGTGTTATTATTATTATTTATATATCGCCGTCATACTCCGCAGCGCTGTACAATGTGTTATTATTATTATTTATATATCGCCGTCATACTCCGCAGCGCTGTACAATGTGTGTTATTATTATTTATATATCGCCGTCATACTCCGCAGTGCTGTACAATGTGTGTTATTATTATTTATATATCGCCGTCACACTCCGCAGCGCTGTACAATGTGTGTTATTATTTATATATCGCCGTCATACTCCCCAGCGCTGTACAATGTGTGTTATTATTATTATTTATATATCGCCGTCATACTCCGCAGCGCTGTACAATGTGTTATTATTATTTTTTATATATTGCCGTCATACTCCGCAGCACTGTACAATGTGTTATTATTATTTATATATCACCGTCATACTCCGCAGCGCTGTACAATGTGTTATTATTATTTATATATCTCCGTCGCACTATATATTCCACCCTATAGTTACGGATTCGAGGATGGAATAAACCGTATCACTAATAGTGAATAGCGCGATGCTTCGTAGCGGAGGAGCCGGCCGCTCGTTGTTTTTTTCTTTGTGTCGCGCTGAGTGGCAGAAACCTCTCCTTCTGACCCGGAATCAAACAGCTTTATCGCGTGTTTAACAAAGAAACTCCGACCCCGGTGAGCAGTTTAACCACCTTGATAAACACGGGGTCGGCCCCCGGCTGCGTGCGGAGGACCTTCGCGGAGGAGCCGATATTACAGCCCAGAGCCGGAGACGTGGGACGAATTTCTATGGATCGGCAGCAGGAGAAAAAAGAAACGCGTCTGGGACCCGACGGCAGAACCAGAGACGCCTCGGGGGAGATCGGGACCCGAAACAGAAAAAATAGCATTCAACTGAGGTGAAAAGAGGTAACGTATTGCAATCACCATGGATGCTGCATTGGTTGCTATGGTGATTGCACCCTTTCCAGTTTTTAAAAACTATAAGGGACGTTTCCGTGATTCCTCGCCTGGGGGGGCACCCAACGCGCAGCAGCAGCATCTTCGTTACGTTCTACGTTTCCCGATGAATGACGGGAATTCTTAACGTGAATCATTTATTATTATGAGAAAAATCCATACTTCGTCTCTCCAAAAATACAGAGAACGGGAAATCGCTGAGCACCGGCAGCGAGCGCTGGAGCGGCAGACTGGGGGGCCGAGGGGCTCTGGGGGCCAGCGGCCTAGACGGGTTTTGCCAGGAATGTAAGATGGCCGGTCCGGGTCTGACTTTACTGGCCATGGAAACTCCGACGGGGGAAAAAAACGGATGAGTTCCTGGAGAGCTAAACATCACAGACATGCGCAGCCTGACGTCCGGATTTCTTACAACCTTTGGCCTTGTCAGTCATATTGCGGGATTTACTCAAACCTTAATCAGTCGTTGGTCTCGTCTTAGATTCAGGAGCCGTATGTCTATCCCATGCATGTTTAATCCCCTCACTGTATTACCCTCTACCACCTCTGCTGGGAGGCCGTTCCACTGATTGATCTACCACCCTCTTGGTAAAGAAAAACTTCATTCCCTTTCAGCCTCCGACCCTCTAGTTTTAATTTACCCTGGATGCAGGCGATAAAGCCCCTTTCCCTTTTTCGCGCACTCAGGTTCAGAGACCCCCATTAGTAACGAGTATCTGAACTCTTGCAGAAAACCTTTGTTTATTGCATTTTAGTGAGTGATTTGTGTCTAATTCAGTTTTTGCCCCTTATTGTTCTACGATATTTTTTTATCTGGAAATGCAGGCATGCGTCGCGCGGCGCGGACCCTCGGCCCGCCGATTGCTTCCTCTCATTGTCTTTGGCTGAAAAGCCTTTTCATCGCGTTCCCAACGAGCTGGGATCGAGTCTCGGGATAATTAACGTCAGGACAGAGAAAACACTGCGGGTATTCGGATGTTTTCCTGTGTCCTGCCATGCATGCGCAATAATACGCACACGCGCGCAATAACACGCACACACGCGCAATAACACACACATGCGCATGAGCTGACACGCGTGTACAGAGAGCGTGCAGCAGGATTATGACACAATCCCGTTCCTTGCTCGGCCTGGCGCCCCGTCAGCTGTTATTTTCATTTCGTTTTTCCCAAAACTACAAAACCATCTCTGTAATTCAAAGCATTTAATTCTATTATTCATCAGAAACATGCAGTTACGGCGTGTCTTCTATTTCCATGGCAACCGCTCTCTAAAAAAGTTTAAATTCCTCATTTTATTCTTATGGTAACATCCTCTGCAAGAGCCGTCGGGGCCGCACTGCCCAACTCACCCCAAGTGGATGTTAAGATATCCCCGGCGTCTGTATCTAAAACTCCTGTATTTGTTAAAAAAAGAGGTTGGGTTAGGATTTATTCCTCCCCTGTGTAGGATATGTCTCATTTTCCTTAACATGTGGACTCCATGGGAACATTGTTTCTTGACACCGTTTTCTGATGAGTGTGGATTCTCTGACCCCATCCACGGCTCTGTGTGTCCGACGCGGTCCGAGACCCTCAAACGATCCAAAAAAAACTATAGAAACGACGTTTTTTATTAACTCGCCGGCTGTAATCTCACTAACTTTCAATGAAACATCTTTGGGGTAAATGTGTTCGGGATGGTGAATGCATGTTGCAGGGCGCTCGCCTCTCATATTGGGACCTTATTGCTTAAGGGCCAAACCCAAGGGGTGAAACAGCAAAATCCAAAAACCCAACAAACGATATTGTTGGTAGCAGAAAGAGCTGCCGGCCGGCAGGGAAGTGACGGCAACCATGTTACCACCTCGGATGTAACACAGTTCCGGGTCCTTCCTCATTCAATCTGTCGGCACATGGATCAGCTTCCCGGCGCTCTCCTTGTATTTTTTGCTTATTGTTGTTGTTTTTTGTTGTTCCTTGTAGTCACGGCAGAAGGTCACAGCGAGCCCCTTCTTATTGGACGATCCGGGGCCTGGAAGAAGCATTGAGGAGACGGGTTCTGCCGAGGCTGATGGTGCCAAGAACGACAGCTCGTGGTAATGTTTGTGGTGTAACTGCCTGATGGGGTCACCTGCCGGCTGGCAGGCTGTTCCTGGGTGTTTTGTGCTGTTTTTGTGTATCTAATAAAGCTGTTGCCGACGCCTTACCCACAATTCCTGTGTGATGTCATCATTGAGGGCCGGGGGCTTAGGCATTATAGGTTATGTGAAGTAATGCTAAGCGCCCAAGCAGTCATGATCATTAATCACCATTAATGATGACCCCCAACGTGTCTGCCATGGCTCGTTATTACCGAAAATGAGCATTTCACATACAAAGTGCTTCAAACTCAATAAAATCACCTTTAATGGTGCTTCTGATAGAAAACGCACAGTTATTAAGTAATGATGAGATTTTTGTGCTGAGATTATAATGATGAATTATTTAGAATTTTCAGAAAAGTCAGGATTTATTGACAGAGATCAGGGTATAAATCCATGCGCAGGTCGCACCGCCGCGCACCCTTCCTCCCTGCGCCCCTCAGGCAATGCGAAAAACAAGGAAAAATGAAATATTCAGTGAAGAATAAACTTGATTTGTGCCACGTAGCAAATTTCTTTGAAACTTTGTCAATGACATGTCACATTTTACATTCTCTTTTAAGTCAATTTATACCAAACCGATGCAATCCTATGGCTTTAGAAAGTCTAATTGTCTGCGCGCTACGGGCGCCTCGCACAACGCGTTCCGAGATCGTCGCAGAGAACCGAGCGTCTCCGGGATGCGGAGAAATAAACACTTATCGCCGAGACGCCTTGAGAATCGAATGAAAGCAAAACGAATTCCCATCTACAAGTCTAAAGCCGACGAGGAACTCGGATTATTTAACGGACACGGCCAGCGGCGGGAAACGGAGAATCCGCCCGGAAAACAGGAAAAAACACAACAAATAAATGATAGAAATATGGAGTAAATCCGTGAAATCGGTACAGAAAATAAAACCTGGAGACTGAGAGCTGTTAACGATGAAACCGACTTCAAAGAAAACTTCAAACGAAAGGCAAAGAAACAAATATATTATAAGGCAGTAAAAATGTTACTTTAATGAATATAACGAGACATTCGGGGCAATAAACCATCGCACGCCTCCACCGGTGCGCCCAGCCCGCCACAAACACATCCACTCTCTGCCCCTTCCGGACTTCGTGGCCACCGCTTGTCATTCCCGGAGCTGGCGCTCGATGCCAGTCGGTGGATTATTAGCCGAGAGCTGCATCCCGGCGTCAGACGAAGAATCATCCTAATAGAGAGATGGAAACGCCGGAGGAAACCGCTCGTTGGAAGACGATACAGGGATGTAGAACGTGATGCTGTATTCAGGGCCCCGGCGTTCTCACAGGGTCCAAACCACTAATGTCTCCATAAAGTGGAGACCCAGTCGTGTCCCTCAGAGGCACTGCTTGCCGAGATGTGATGTCATTGCTGGGCCTGCAGTGTCAGTGAGGGTGGTAAAAGCTACAATGAACTTGCAGGATGGGAGCGAAGAACTGTGTGTATGTGTGTATACATGTATATGTGAGCATGTGTGTGTATATGTGTGCGAAATGTGTATATGTGTGTGTATATGTATATGTGTGTGTATGTGTGTGTGTATATGTGTGCGAAATGTGTATATGTGTGTGTATATGTATATGTGCATATGTGTGTATATGTGTGCGAAATGTGTATATGTGTGTGTATATATATATGTGTGTATGTGTGCGTATATGTGTGTGTTGTGTGTGTATATGTATGTGTATATGTATGTATATGTGTGTATATGTGTGCGTATATGTGTGTGTTGTGTGTGTATATGTGTGTATATGTGTGTGTTGTGTGTATATGTGTGTGTTGTGTGTGTATATGTATGTGTATATGTATGTATATGTGTGTATATGTGTGTGTATATGTATGTGTGTATATGTGTGCGTATATGTGTGTGTTGTGTGTGTTGTGTGCGTATATGTGTGTGTTGTGTGTGTATATGTGGCTTAAGAAAAAAGATAATAATAAAAATAATAAAATCACTTCAATTCTCTACACAAAATTAAGCAGAAATCGTCTGTCATTAAAACGAGTCCAGACGCACATTTTCAGAAAGCGTTCTTTGCCCTTTTACTGCTCAGCAAGTCCCGAGGATGTGAAGATAAAGACGCCTCGTGGCCCATAACTACTAAACGCTGAGTTTCTAGCGTTATCGTTAATTTTGCCGCTTGGAGATTTGGATAAAGATTTATATGATTTCACGGAATTCCACGTATTTTCTTCATTCATATTTATTATTATTGTATTTTTTTTGTATTTATGCATTTTCTAAATAATAAAAAAAAACAATTTTTTTTCGCTAGTAACAAAAAATGGGACCCTTCAAACCAAAAGATTAAAGCCGGCCGGCTGCGCAAGTTCTGATGGGATCTGGGTTACTGTATCACGTTCTTTGCTTTGGCGCAGGAGGAGCGACTCCGTACCGAGGATAGAAAGTAATAAGAGGCCGACCGAGCCGGCAAAAAAACATCAGAAACGGGGAATGTCAAAAATCCACATTTCAAAAACTGCCCAGAAAAACCAATTTCTTGCACATGATCTAATCTGCCCGTTTCAAAGGCTGAGAACGAGGACGAGAAGCTCTTCAATTCCATCCCCGCGATCCCCGGCTCCTTGTTCAAAGCCAAGACTTTTAGCGCAACCCAGAGCTTCGCTCGCGCATGTATTTCAGGAGAAAAAGTTCTAGATGGAAGGGAATGAAATGCAGACGGAGTTTAATCCGCTCACTGTATTACCCTCTACCACTTCTGCTGGGAGGCTGTTCCACTTATCTACCACCCTCTCAGTAGTATGTATATTATTGGTACCCAGCTATGGTCTCGCGACACGGGGACGCCAGCAACCGATGATCGCTCAATCCATGGTTAAAGTGTTTGTGTTCTTATAAGTCCGACAAGGACGTTTCCGTCGGCCGTAAACCCCACGGAATTTATTAGTAGCGGCTCTCTTGTGGTTAAATGTAGGAGGGGCTCGGGGCAGCCGGTGGCGCTCTGCCGGTATACTCTGAGCTCCTGGGCAGGTTCTGGGACGTCGTCCAGATCCATGAATTTTAAAACTTGTCATCGGAGAGGATTTATGAAATGTATGAATTGACCTTTTCTGTCTGAAAATCCTGGAAAAGAAGCGCGTATTTTATTCATCGGAGACAAACTGACAAAATAAATTTTGGCAGCTTACGGCCCCACGAGACAAAAAAGAGGAATTACACGCATCGCGCCCCCCCTCCACGTGCAAAGAGGGGGCTCGTGAACCTACAGCAAAGCGGTGTCAGGATCCGTACCCCACGGGAATCGCACCAGATCTGACATCCACAGGACTCTTCAGCAAAAAGGGCTTTATTCACTAAGAAGCTGGGTAGCCACGTTTATACTCCCTAACCGTCAGGTTGCATCCGAGTGCCCGGAATACGCGACGAATAAAAACTTGCCTTTCCTTGAAATTACAAAATGAAACTTAACCCCCTGCATTAAATAAATAATGAACGGGGTCCCAGGAACCCGCATTAACCGATGACCCCCCACCCCTTTCCTTTACCCCATATGAGGTGGGGCAGGGTTCAATTAAATATCCTCTTGGAGGGCGTTACCCAGTGTTCTGTAAAATACTAAAACCACCAGAGGTAAAGCAGGATGAGAAGACGTTCTCAGAATACCCTGGGGGCATGGGGTAAATGTAAACACCCAGGAGTTTGGGGAGGGCAAACTGTGCCCCAGGAGAGGCATCTACCAGGAAATTTCTAAGTGACCCCAAACTTTTGAGCGATTGCGTACATTGCGATTCGTCAATAAAAAAAATCATAGATATGAGTAACAAGGTAACAAGGGTGAGACTCCTCTGTCTGGAATTCATCATATATATCTTTAGACGGAGAGAGACAGGCAGCGAGAGCGTCCTGCTGGGAGTACGAGATGCGGCCTGCGATCCTCAGACAGACCCGCAGTTCTTGCCGCGAGAGTAATTGTGCATTTATGTGCGAAGCGGAACGCGATCCACTCATCAGAACGCGGATCGATTTCCAAACAAATCCCGCGACAAAACAATCTAATTACGGAGGTCGGAGAATCGCTCTCAGAAGAGACTCTGCGCAGGGTGTACATTAACGTCACCCGGCAAAAAAATAGAAAATAGCCAAAAAAACTTCGGTGCATTGTGTACTTTTTATATATATTTAAAAGAAGTAGATTTTGCTACTTTTATATAATTTACATTTATAAATGTATATACGGTAAATTATTTTTATAAATTATATATTTTTTGCTACAATGCTGTGTCTTGTTACTGTGGGGAAAATATTAAAAATGTATATATAAAATATATTAAAAAATATATATAAAATATATAAAAAATTTATATATATATGGTTTATTTATTTATTAAATTGATTTTGGAATTTTTATTATCAACATCCCTTTAAAATTTTACGTCACCAAAATTTTCAGAAAAAAAATAATTTTAGAAAAAAATATTCATAGCGCTTGATTCCTGAAACCGCCGTCCGTCGCTCTGTTTATTTGGAGATGTGGGGGCTTCGGCCAAACTTTATTCCACCTTAAAAAACAAAATGGTAATTTTTGGAACAAAGCTTTCCTTTTTTTTGTTATTTGTGGCGTTTAAGTTAATGAGAGTTCAAAACAAGGAGAGGAAAACTGAAACGAGATTAATTTCTGTTCATTTCATTTCCTCTTAAAATAACAGAATTATTTAAATACTGATTTTGGTTTCATATTTCTGAATAATTTTGTTCCCCAAACATCGAGATTTCTTTCTAATAATAATAATACGATTAATCCGAGGGCATTAACAGCGCGTGCCGTAAAAGCCATAATAAACGGGGGGGGGTATTTATATTATCCGGCAAGTTAAAGCGTCTCTTACACATTTATTACTTTATTCAATAAAATTTACCCCCAGAAACTGCCCAATTGCCCCATCTATCTGTCTCTCTCTTTTTTTTTTTGTGTGACTCGTGCCTTTGGTGGCAAATTCTATTGTTACTCCAGCTATTTGCCCCTCCGCTCTCCTCCGTTCTTTTTCCGCTCTCCTCCGTCCAGCCAAACTTCTTTCCCTTCTTCCCTCTATTGACGGCGTTCCAGTGGATGCAGAGGAGCCGGGATTCGGCCAAACGCTGCGCAGATTGTGTTTAGACGTTAAGAGACGCCGCGGGGATTGGCTGCTCACTTTATATATATATATATATATATATATATATATCCGCACTTAACCCGTTCACTGCCGCGAGGATCAGACACCGCTGCGTTAAACCATCAAGGGCCGGGAGGTTTGAAGATTAAAAGGCATGTTTGGTTTAGTTACATTCTATTTCTTTATATAGCGCCAGCAGCTTCTGTAGCGCTGTTACAACATTTAAAATGAATGATGAAATAAATAAATGAAGACGTATCGGTGCAGGAGTGGGCCTGTTCTCGGGAGCTTGCAATCTATTGCTACCTAAATATGTAACAAAGTGACAAGGATCGGGATTTTGCAAAAAAGACAGGAGCTAAACTAACATTGTCTCTAACATCGTCTGATTTTAGACACCATGCTGTCACCTAGCCAACTATCTACAAACCTCTCGTGACTCTCATACATTACTAGCAGGGTAGTAGATAAGTGGAACAGCATTCCAACAGAAGTGGTAGAGGGTAATACAGAGAGTGGATATAAACATGCATGGGATAGACATACGGCTCCTGAATCTTACGACTGATTAAGGTTGGAGTCTTTACAGCAGGAGAAATGGGGAGACTAGACGGGGCCAACGGGGGCCGATCTGCCGGCAAGTTCTGCGATTCTAGGACAGACTCAGTCATTCGGCATTAAGGGGCCTCAGCTTTCGTTCTATTAATTAGCCCTTTTCTTTCGAGGAGGTGATTACGGGGGTCTGCGGAGGGTAGGTGAGAGCGCAGCGATGGGCATCTTCCCTCCTCCTCCAGATGTTGGCCGAATTCCCAGAAACTTGGGGCTCTTCTAAAAGTATTAAGTTCAGTGCATTCCTGAGAACGAGGGGAGGCCAGATCCTCCTCCGCCTCCGAACGGGAAAAGGGAATTGTGGTGAAATAATAAATAATTCTGAGATCCTCACAAAACAGACACACAGATGATTTTCGACAGGGCGATAAATGTGAAATATTTAAAATGTCAGAGAGTAGAATGGAAAGTTCTGCGCGTCGCACGGTGGTTACATCAGGTCAGTCTGAAAAAGACTAAAAACGGGATTTTGGAGCCACAAACTGGGCAAGTTGGACAAATGTTTGTTCACGAAAGCCGAATTTCATTAGTAATTACTAAACATGGAGTCCGTGACAACTTTTATTGGGCCAACTGAAAAGTTGCACAAGCTTTGGGGAACTCAGAGGTCTCTTTTTCTAGTCTGATTCCATTTGAGGAAAAGACTTCTGAGGCTCTGAAAGCTTCTGAAACTTTACATATCTTTCTGCGTATCAACGTTTTACTCAAGACTCCAGCTTCGCGGTGAACGTCTCGATCCGAACAAAAACATTGTAACAAAAACTAAGAGTTCTGAAAAAGCATAATAGAAAATGTCGGATTGTTGGGGTTTGATGTGAAGCTATCGCGTTATAAATAGATATTTATATTCCTGGGTTTATTCACTAAAAGTCGAGAGGAATCGACCTCGGCCCAGCAGGTTCCGTAGTAATTAACGCCAAGCGACAAGTCGAGCGAATTTCAGGTCGATTCGAATGCAAAATCTCATCGCGTTGAGAAGGAAAGAGGAGCAAAAAATAAAAAGGCTGCAAATTGACAAAATCCACTCTATTTCAGAATTAATCAAAAACAGATGAAAGTTACCGGTGAGTCTGGCGGATCTTCAGTGCAGCTCAACGGGAGATTCCAAAACCCCGGCTCCACCGAATTCCAGCGCCTGACACTGAATATAGTGGAGATTAGAATATATATATAGTGTATATAGTTTAATATATATATAGTGTATATAGTTTAATATATATATAGTGTATATAGTTTAATATATATATAGTGTATATAGTTTAGTATATATAGTGTTTATAGTTTATTATATATATAGTGTATATAGTTTAATATATATATAGTGTATATAGTTTAGTATATATAGTGTTTATAGTTTATTATATATATAGTGTATATAGTTTAATATATATATAGTGTATATAGTTTAGTATATATAGTGTTTATAGTTTATTATATATATAGTGTATATAGTTTAATATATATATAGTGTATATAGTTTAGTATATATAGTGTTTATAGTTTATTATATATATAGTGTATATAGTTTATTATATATATAGTGTATATAGTTTAATATATACATAGCGTATATAGTTTATTATATATATATAGTGTATATCGTTTAATATATAAAGATATAGTGTATATAATTTATTATATATATAGTGTATATAGTTTAGTATATATAGTGTTTATAGTTTATTATATATATAGTGTATATAGTTTATTATATATATAGTGTATATAGTTTAATATATACATAGCGTATATAGTTTATTATATATATATAGTGTATATCGTTTAATATATAAAGCTATAGTGTATATAATTTATTATATACCGTATATAGTGTATATAGTTTAGTATATATAGTGTTTATAGTGTATTATATATATATATATATATATATATAGCGTATATAGTTGATTATATATATAGTGTATATAGTTTGGTATATATCTATATATAGTATATATATATATATAAAGTTTATATAGCTTAGTATATATATAGTGTATATAGTTTAATATATATAGATAGTGTATATAGTTTAATATATATAGTGTATATAGTTTAATATATATATATATAGTGTATATAGTTTAGTATATATAGTATATATAGTGTATATAGATCAGTATATATATATATATATATATATATATATATATAGTGTATATAGTTTAGTATATATAGATAGTGTATATAGTTTAGTATACATAGATAGTGTATATAGTTTAATATACATATATTGTGTATATAGTTTACTATATTTGTAATGTATATAGTTTAGTATATATAGATAGTATATATATATATATATATATATATAGTGCATATAGATCAGTGTATATATATATAGTGTATATAGTTTAGTATATATATATATATAGATAGTGTATACAGTTTAATATACATTTATTGTGTATATAGTTTAATACACATATATTGTGTTTATAGTTTACTATATTTGTAATGTTTATGGTTTAGTATATATAGATAGTATATATATATATATATATATATATATATATAAATAGTGTATATAGATCAGTATATATATATATATAGTGTATATAGTTTAGTATATATAGATAGTGTATATAGTTTAAAATACATATATTGTGTATATAGTTTAATATACATATATTGTGTTTATAGTTTACTATATTTGTAATGTATATGGCTTAGTATATATAGATAGTATATATATATATATAAATAGTAGATATAGATCAGACTCAGTATATATATAGTGTATATAGTTTAGTATATATAGATAGTGTATACAGTTTAATATACATATATTGTGTATATAGTTTAATATACATATATTGTGTTTATAGTTTACTATATTTGTAATGTATATCGTTTAGTATGTGGTATATAGTTAAAATTCTGAAATTTGGGTTAGTTAACCCTTTAGTGAATTGACTAGAAAATGTGATTTTGGCCGTTTTGAGCTGGGTTTGTATCTATTTTTTATGATCTATAAATTAATGACGTCACCCCAGTTGCGTACCTAAAGGGGGCGAAGGGTCGGTCCACTCATCGGGGGGGTGCCGTGACGGCCACCTCACGCGGGCTTGCTGTGGGGCACGCGCAGTATGTGAGGAAACTCTTTTCTCCCGCGCAGGGGGAGCCGGAACTTGGGCGGAGAAAGTTTCCTCACACAGACTGAGCAGTGAGTGAGCTGCAAGGCCGCGTTAGACGGCCGTCAGGCTGCATACACGTCTGCGTGGCCCCAGTGATGATCGGCCGGCCCCCGGACCAGTGATCTGCAAGAGAGGTAAGGGGGTGCGGGAGCCCGAATGGGTAAATTAATACATTAGTGAATGAATGAATGGAATAAGTGTTTAGGGGCAGGCTTTGGGGGGGGGGCAGAAATGGGCCAGGCAGGCTGTTTAGAGGGGTAGAAATGAGACAGACAGGGTGCTTCAGGGGCAGAGGTGGCACAGGCAGGGTGCTTCAGCGGCAGAGGTGGCACTACCAGGCTGTTGTAGGGGCAGAGGTGGAACAGGCAGGCTGTTTTAGGGGCAGCTGCGGCACAAGGAGGCTGTTTTCGGGGCAGCGGTGGCACAGGCAGGCAGCTTTAGGGGCGCACACAGCCTGGCTGTTTTAAGGGCAGCGGTAGTATACTGTTTTAGGGGCAGTGGTGACATGGGGAGGCCTACTACTTCAAAGCCTGGCTTACCATATAGTTATATACTGCACTACCGTCAATGTCTGGCTCAGTATATAGTAATGGGAGTTATGCTGTACCATATCTGTTCAGTAAATGTTATTTATTTGTACGTTAATAATTCATTTTTTCAGATTTCTATATTTTTCCAGTTGACATACAGTTTACAAATTTGTGACATAAATATTCTTGCCAACATAAATTTTATTGTGTGTGTGGGGGGGTGCCACATAAAGGATCCGCCCCGGGTGCCTAATACTCTAGGTACGCCCCTGCATCACACGTTCTATAAATTCATTATTATGTCACGCGGTCTGTAAATTCACCATAAATCGCCATAAATGCGATCAGCGCGCATCAGTGTTGATGAGGACAGAGAATCCACTGGAAGGACAGACACTGGTTTTGCGTTCTGAGATTCCTCGTTACCTTAACATGAAACACAAACTATGACATCTTTGCTTAACACCCGTCTTCGCCCCCCCCCCGGCGGAGATGACATCACAGACCTAATAATACTCATTCTGAGCCGTAAGGCAAATAAAACCTGACAGAATTCAATCTGTGATGAAAGCATTGGAGATGAAGCATGGTGCCATGGCTAATGTGGGTGGCGCAGACGGCAGCCAATCACATTGGAGAAGCTCTGACTGAATCGCGGGTCAAAAGTCGCTTAATCTCGGGGCTAAACGATTTCAGACGCAGATGGTTTGGGACACGAGGATGATGTTAACCAACTGTCAGAAATTCCACCCAAAAGTTAGAAACGATGATAGAAACGCGAGGATTTGTTTCCTTATCGGCCTGCGTTAGAGGAGATTTTCTCCATAAGCATTATTAGACGCTGCCCCCCCCCCTTCGGACCGCACACGTTTTGTGCCGATACGTTTGCTGAATAAGTCGCTTACTCTGAAGGACAAAGCATACGTGAGGTTTGTTAGGAAAGTCAATAATCCTTACGGAGCCGCTAAGTAATTTCGCGTGACCCGATGTTAACACTCACAATAATTAGGAATCAGATCTTCTACTTACCTCGACATTAGCGTAATGCTGCGGGGAGTCCCTTTATGGCTTCTACCGGTGATTTCATTATAAGCAAATTGATGCCTTCGAAATAACGCCAACATCAGCATCGAGTCCCGTCCGGGGAAAACGAAGAGGAACGCAGGGTTAATATTTAAAAATAAGTAAATCAAAAGCATTGGGGTGAGAATTAGAACTTCTATCCATGCAAAGGGGCATCGGCTGCGCAGGGTCCTGGGGAAAAATCCGGGCCCCTGGGAAAAACAGCAAATTACACTTAAAACTTGAGGTTCGTTCGCGTTACACGGAAGGGAGGTACATGATCTGAACAGGCTCAGAAGATGTTATTATGTTCTAGATTGTAAGCTCCTGTGCACAGGGCCCTCCTCACCCCTAGCTTCTGTCAAAACTCTTATGTGATGCGCTACTTGTTATATCCTGTTTACACATTGTACAGCGCTGCAGTCTATGGTAGTGCTATATAAGTCAATAAATAATAATCAGTACCAGCTTGTCTATAAGGTCTAACTAGGGAACCGAGCTGTAGGGGGCTGTCTCTGGCGCCCCCTATAGCACAAATTTGCTTACAAACGTGATGATGCCCCCCACACCAGCTGGGGTCATTCCCTCCTAAATTATATATCAGGGGTCACTCCTCCCCCGCACCGGCTGGCGCCTCTCCTTCCGCACCGCTCTGCATTTTGTTTGAATGGGAACAGAGCATAGGGGTTATTACGTGAAGCTGTGTCGGTTCTGCATGGGGGAGATAAGTCACTTTGGGGGCCACAGCTCAGCATGACAGACCTTTCTATGGACACTGGGCTGATGAAGCCTTTTTCTATAGATAAAACCAAATGAAATCCCCTCCGCCGCGTCCTGCAGGAGGCCACTAAGTCTGTTTTTGTTTCTAAACAATAAACTCATTTTCTTGTTCAAACAAAGAAGCGTTTATCGTAAATCCTCCCCGGGACGGACTCGAAAATGACTTCAATCTCAGCGTAATCTTCCTGGTAAAACACTAAACAAATAAATAATTACATTTTAATTAAGGCCGTCCCCAAATTGCAGGTGACCGATTTCCCAGATTCGGGACATGTCGCCCCTACAGTAAAACAAATACTATTTTGTGCAAACTCTGGGGTGACCCCAGGTGGGGAGGAATTATCAGATATATCAATTATGGCTGTAGATCCATACAGCTGTGACCCCAAAAATGTTATTTAATGTTATTGTAACTAAATGAAAAGGGCCATGTCTACTAACATGCGCAGGGCAGGCCTACAGCTCCTGAATCTAAGACAAGACCAACAACTGATTACGGTTGTACTCTTTACAGCAGGGAAAACGGGCGATTAGACGGGGGCCGATCTGCCCAGCAGGGTCTGGGGTCAGATGGGGTCCCCTGTGCGTTCGATTGGAGGGTTGCATTGGGTATTGGGTGGTCTGGCGTTGCACCTGCGCATGGGGCGGACACAACTTATTACTGCCAAGAACATTCGGTTACTCGTTGACACCTGTCAGTCAGGACGGGTTTAAGGGGTTTTTATGATTATTTATGAGAGAAGCCGGGATGGTATCCTAGTGACAGACAGCACTCTCATCATACTGTGTAAGTCTCTTTCTCCTGATTAGGCCGATGCTGTCTATTTGCGTTTATTTCTCCTGAAAAAGTATTTTTTTAGTGATTGAGGGGAGATACTCTGTGAAGGAATCCCACAGGCTGTTACATCAAATGCTTTCGGAATCAGAGATTTCGTAGGGAATTAGTATCAGGATTTGGGAATTTGGGCCTTGATACGCATATTCGCAGGACTTCATAGAGATGAATGCTCAAGTCTCCTTCTGCTCATCTTTTACATGTTGTGGCCCCAGGTCCTTCCCACCAATTTTGTTCAAATTAGATTATCAGAAATCCATAGTCACATTTAAATATTTTACCGTATTAACTTCCACCCTTCCAGGGTAATGTACCATGTACCCACTACTAGATTTAATTAAAAAAATCCATTTCCAGCAAGGATTCACCTTCGGTTCACAAACTAATTTTCCCGAAAGCCTCTGTCCTCGGCGAGGTTGTTCCATCGAGAACTTATTACTGTCCGTAATGTATGGAGAGTCTTCCGCGTCCGTATCTGCCCCTCGGGACGAGCGCCTTGATGTTACGAGTTGTGTAATTATCCCGGGTCCTTGACGGTTCATTTCTCTGATTAGTTTGTCAAAAGGAAATTCACACGAACTGGAAGTCCTCGGATACCAAGAAATGTCATCAATAACCAAACTCATCGATAAAGATGTATTTCTCTCTGTCCAATCTCTCCATGGTTACATTGGTCAGTCCTTGCAGAGAACGGTCTACCAGTCTGCAGGCAGTGGGACCATTGGGTGGAGGCCCTTGAGCATCGATGTTCCCAGGGGCCCCTCGCCACACTTTCCTCTCCCCAGATTGCCTCCACAGGCGACCAGGTTAGGGGTAATGACATTTTCATGGAAATGCTTTGGAATTTTTTGGATCAATATGGGCATCGTGGGCAGGTTCGGCATCCGCATTCTGGGGGGGGCTCCATTAGAATTGTTGACATTTTGGGTCACGCTACAAGATGATGAGTTGAAGAAATACAATCAAGCCGAATGATGAGACGTATCCGGTGGGATGGGTCCATGTGATGCACTCACCGGCAGTTGGCTCAGCCAGGGTCAGGGTGTTGGAGAGAACAGGACCGCAGAGGGGGCTGCAGCTTCTTCCACGTACATCTACATGGTTTTACACCCTGAATAACACAATAGGTCTTACAAAGTATTAAGGAGACTGCCTGGCCCTTTAAAAGCTCAGATATAGGTTTGAACCCCGTGACTCCTTGTAGTTTTGTTGAATCAAAATGTAGCTGCTTTATTTAAGTACCACTGGCCAGGTTAATGCGTGTAATACCCCCACCCAATTACCCCGAGAACACGAGGCCTCGGCTGTATCGATTTCCAGCCGGAGCGACGCATGGCTGCGGATATAAAGCTGAGCGCTTCTTCCGAGAGGCAGCAAGTTGTCCTCAATTAACCTTCTAGTGAATCCGGGGTCGTCGCTAAGCAGAAGTGACACCTCCTGATTGTATACAGTGTGACGGTTTAAACATTACAAACGTTTGCGAAGGTGAAAGATCGCAACGAGACGCTTCCAGAACCTTCCAGAGCTTTAAGTGATTTACAGACGCGTCCAAATTCCCACAGAGACCGAGGTGCTAAAAATGGATTCTTTAATTACCGCGAGGAGGTTCCGTTCTCACCGCATCCGGCAAACAGCAGCCGAGGTCGAGTGCTTCGATCCCGACGCGCTCAGAGAAGCCGTCCGCGTGCGACATGCGTCTCCATTTATTACTTCCCTGACAAGGACTCCCCACCTCCACGAAAAGAGAGCCAATCAGCTGCCACCAAAGGGGAGGAGTAACTCAATAGGGAGGGATGACCATGAAAATTGTGCAAGAGGCAGTTCAGATGGCGACGCGGATGTTAAACATTTTTATTATATTTTTTATGTATTCTTCAGAATCTATAATCATTGTGTGTCTTTATTCAGGGAATTAAATCAGTTTCTTCCGCCGTCTCTGCCCAGAGATTCCATTGCTGGTGACTCCACAGTCTGCCCAGCAGTCCCAGTTTGCCGCCCGGATGTCACACTGGTTGGGGGGGGTGACGACCCCTTCTATACCAAGACCACCCAGCAAAGTGTTTGTAGGAAAGACGAGGAACACTCCGATTATATACATTCCGAGAGAGGAGGAGTCCGTTATAAACTATCCAATTAGAAAGGCAGTTGTTGGTCTCGTCTTATATTCAGGAGCCGTATGTCTATTCCATGCATGTTTAATACCCTCACTGTATTACCCTCTACCACTTCTGCTGGGAGCCTGTTCCACTTATCTACCACCCTATATAGCATCCTAAATGGAAACAGGAGCCATTTTAATGCAACGTATGAAAAAAGTCTAAAAAATAATACCTACGAACTGAAATCTGTGATCGCAGCGCCTTAAAAATGTAGAAATGTCTCCGTCGTGAAGGGCCGGATACGTGATGGTTTCCGTAATGTTAGGGTGAGGTATGTGCGCGGTATAAATGACCAATCCCCCAGGAGGAGCGCGGGGGGTTCAGACATACTCCCGGCAGCGTAGGTGGGCGCCCCCTCGCCGATGACCCCTCCGAGGCCGGCAGATGGAGAGGATCCAAGTGATCTCGGCTCGTAGATTTGGCAAAACTGACATCGCTGAAAAACGCTTTATGGACGAAGAACGATTCGAGCAGCAAATGGATGTTTTTATTGGCCGAAAACGTAATTTTAACATTCGTAAAACACATCCATAAACCTTAAATCATTTCTTTTTGGCGCTGCGGGGACGGGGAGTGCGTAATGTGCACCGAAGGTGTAATGTTTCCCTGGCAAGGAAGGGGCTCCCAATGGGCTCTTAAAACGACTCCCCCGGATTTATAGAGCTCCGAGCGTGCCGTGGTTTCCATGGCGTCATAAAATATTATTTTTGAGAAATCTAAATGATTTTTTTCTGCTATTAAAAGTTATTTAACTTTTTTTGAAATTATCTTTAATTCTAATTTCCAACAAAATTTCAAGAATAAAAGGTGAAGATTTTTTCGGCCGGAACCTGAATATTAATTTAATTAAATAAGAAGCTTTTGCTGTTTTTTTGTTCCTGGTTGTGTTTATGCCAGAGCTTACGGTGGGGTGCTGAGGGGCGGCTGCTGGGGAGGAATAGGGCTTGCAAGCAAGTCACAGAATTTGTTTAATTTGGCCTCAAAAGGGTTAAGTTTAAGACTTTTTTTTAACAGTAAGAAAAACACAATTTAAGCCAAACCAGCCGAGATATATAAAGCTGGACACAGAAGATCAGGGGGAGAGAGATTTATAAATCCAATAAAACCCGGACTTCGATACCAGGGGCGTGAGCGCTGCGAGAAAGAGAGATAAAGTGAGAGAGGGGGGGGACATAGGAAGAGAGAGAGAGGGAAAGAGATAGTGAGAAAGAGAAAAGAGAGAGAAAGTGAGAGAGAGAGAGCGTGTATGCATACGGTGTGCGTTATATATGGCGGGATATCATTAGCAGATGACGCGAGGGAAGGATGCTGACCCACAGAGCTTACGGCACAGAAGTGGTTAATATGACTGCTTTTAACTTTTTAAACAGCCCCACACAAAAAACCTTCCGTCGGGAAGACTGTCGGCTAACGGCGGGTTTACCAAATAAATACACAGCTGAGCATGCGCGGGGCTGGATTTAGCCGCTGCCTCCCTACTCTTCAGAGAACAAAATGGTTCCTGTTTCCTCAGTGTGGGATATTTAACTACCCCTCCATCTAACAGCAGATACAGGTTGGTAACATGTGGGCGCGTAGGAACTCCCGGCCTGGAATTCTGGAAACTGCGGAGGGGAGCCGGGTATCAGTGCATGCGCAGAGCAGCACGATGAGGACCTGGTGCTTTATCTAGCGGGTTGGGCTCAGATAAAATTACATATAGATTTCGCTTTTTAGAAATGACTTTTTTAATAACATTTGGTTATTATTTTAATAAGGAGGCGGATTCCGTTCAGCTTCTCGTTGCAGTTCATGCGCGGCTCGGCGACTCGCGGAGCAGAAGCTCAAGCTGCGTCTGTCTCTCTTGCGATTAAAACCCCGAGCAGATGGAGAATGTTGGAGGCTGCGGGAGATTTAACTTATTTTCTGTTTAATGTGATTATTGCCATGACAGCGATAACTGTTTTCGTTGGAAATGATAACTTTTAAAAAGTATTTTTCAATATTTTCCTCTTTTTTGTGACGTTTAACGCGATGAAGTTCTATGAGCTGCCGTGGCGATTATATCTGAGTCCGGCCCTTGGGGTCGGCGCTAAAATTATTACCATTTGTTCATTTTAAAAAAAAGTCACTGAATTGGGATTCTCGTCGGTATAAATTTAATGTTTTGGTTTTTTTGTACGCGGAAAAAAAATTGTTTTTCTTAGGAAACCCGTTGCATTTCGGGTCCAGTGGATCGCCTGCTCCTCGCCGGCCTGTATTTTCCCGCGCAGGTAGCCGGCGGTGCCGATATGATGGGCCCCGGACCGCGGAGCCGGATATAATACACAATGTGATATACGAGAGTTCCAGGACCTGGTCACAAGAGCTGACAGTCTGGGCAGCGAGACATTTACGTTCAGCGCTGCCTGAAGAAGATATGATGTCATATCTGGGTGCTCCGCCTTTTAACGCATGATTATTATTTTATGATCTCTGTCCGGTCCATTGATGATGTCACCAGTCCACCATTTTCTGATGGAAAAAGGAAAAAAAAACCCTGTAAATTCTGGAAATCCGGTGATTTGAGGAGTTCATTTGCATGTTTACTGTAAACGTCTGTTTAATTGATGACTCCGCGATATGTCGCCGCTCCCCGCAGGGTCCGTTCTGCCGCGCGACGCACACATATGGCTAATTTCCACTCGCTCATTTATTACAAATCCAGGAATTCGTGAGAAAAAAAAATTTCATTTCTGAAGATTAAACTTTCCGGATTTCACTAGTATCGGATTTATCGGAGCCGCCGCTGCGACCAGAATCGCTAATTTTATCATTTCATTCAATTCATTCCATATAATTTTTTCATCATTTTCCTCAAATGTTTAAATCTTATTTCTAGAAACAAACGAAATATTCTTTAAAAAAAAAATTGGCCCCTCGAGTCTCACGAGAACTTCTGGCTTTTCACGCTTTTCCTGAGTAATCGGCACAAAGGTCTCTCCATGCGCTGACACCATGCTGGGGAGGAAACGCAGCCACGTCCCGCATCTCGCCCGTTCCGCATTATTCCCGCTGGAAGGCGCGAGTCTCCCGATAACCCGGTTCTTTTATATTCCAAAGAATAAATATTCATAAATCCGCCGGAGACGGCCGGAAATATTTAATTATTTGAAGGAATCGTCTGGTCCGGAATCAGATAACGTTTCTACCAATAAAATGAAAGTGATGAAAGATTAAAAAAACGCAAAGAATTACAAAATTAACTTACAGAAATCTGAAATTCTGGGCATTAATGTTCAGGACCCGCTTAGGGAGAGCCTTGCGCGTGTCTTCCCCTTTAAGTGGCAGCCGGTGGCGATTAAATATCTGGGTTTGCTGCTACCTTCGGATTTATCTCGGCTCCGCCAGCTGAACTTTGATGCCTTGCTTTCCTCTGTGATAACGGATCTCCGTAAATGGTCGGTTCCGCACATATCTTGGTTTGGCCGCATAGGTGTCTTGAAAATGAACATTTTGCCCAGATTTCTGTATTTGCTACAATGCCTGCCGATCTCTCTCCCCAGGGCGTATTTTAAGACCTGCCAGAGTGTGTTTCGTAGAAACATTTGGGGGACTCTGAACCCCCAGTTGGCCCTCACTCATCTGATCCTGCCCAAACGTAGGGGAGGTTTGGGGGTTCCATGTGTGGAGTGGTACTGGATGGCGGCTCACTTACGCCGCATAGTGGAGTTGGCCTTGGAGGTCCCGAAGCTGTGGGTGCCCCTGGAGAATTCATTCCTGGCGCATCACATCGCGGCGGTGCCGTGGCTCCCAGACCGTTATCACATTTTGGCGGTATCTTCTCACCCCACTATTACGGCTACCTTACGTGTCTTTAAACGGCTGTCCTCCCGCCACCTCATTTCGACGTGTCCCAGTCCCCTCTTTCCCCTCTCGCATAATCCTGCTATTGACCGCAATATTCAGGCAGGCCTCCAGGGTTTCTGTATACAACTTCGAACTAAGCACATACGCCTTTTTCAATTTCTTCAGGGTTCTCAATTTCGGCCCCTTAGGGACCTCTTGAGGCAGGCCCCGCATTCCTTTCCCTGCGTTTTCTTACATCACCAACTCAAGCATTACATTTCCTCTCTTCTGCCGAACGCACACCTCACCAGACCTCTCTCCCATTTTGAGAACCTGTGCATTGCTCCTCGCGAGCCTACACACCTCCTTTCGCAAATCTATAATATACTGGTTGATGAACATTGTAAAACTAAGCCGTTTTTCCTTAGTTTGTGGGAGAGAGATCTTTCCCTGTCTGTCCCCTTTTCTGATTCTGAATGGGATAAGATCCTAGTGCTGACGCATAAAGGCTCCATTTCGAGCAAGATACAAGAGTGCTCCTATAAGTTACTATCCCGTTGGTATAAGGTCCCCCAGGACCTTCACCATTACATACCTCAGGTCTCTCCTCTATGTTGGAGGTGTGGCGTAGCTGTTGGCTCTTATATTCACCTTTGGTGGGAATGTAGGGACATCAGGCCATTCTGGGATACGGTGGGGGCGGTGGTCAGGGAAATTGCTGATCCCGACTTCGTCCCCTCTCCAGCGGCTTACCTTTTCCATCACACCCGCTCTTTCTGTGGCTCCTATAAACGGTCTTTAGCCTTCCATCTTATCCAGGCGGCTAAATCAATTATTCCCCGTTTTTGGAAGACTCCGGGTCCGCCTCCCATAGGGGCCTGGGTCTCCAGGGTGAATACAATCTCCCAGATGGAAGACTTAGTTGCTTCCGCCAAAGGGGAGGAATATCGGAATACCCTTCGGTGGCTCCCGTGGTCAATGTTTCTATCCTCGCCTCGTGTGCGGGATCTGGGTCTGGTTTAACCCCACCCCATCTGATTCGGTCTTCTCACCCGTGTGTTGTCATCACTTCTTGCTGGGCTACCTTTATCGGCTGGAGTTACCGGTCGTATTTCGGAGTTTCTCACACTTCGGTGTGGGTTGTCATGTCTTTGTCCGGACTACCGTGCAGTGTCTTTCTTATTTTGTACTTTTTGTTTTTATTTACTTTGTTACGTTTTCTTTGTGATATAGTTTATCATTGTTTCCTCAATGTCTCCAGCATTATCTGTATTTATCCATATTATTGTGCAGCAGCACTTCTCTATTCGTGTGATTATGGTCCCTGGTGTGCCGTTTATACTTTCATGCGACCCGGTGCTCTCCACCTTTGTACCGACCGCAGTGATCGGCTCTAGGTCGCCTCTGAAGCGTCTTACACTTGTCTGATTTACTGTGCACATTGTCTGTATAACCTTTATGTGCGCTCATGTTTTCTCTCATTGTGCATATTTTCAATAAAGGAGAATTGAGAAAAAAAACAAAAACGCAAAGAACCCTCCGGAACCCTCCAGTAATAACCCCCAGCTCTGTATACTATAATATAAACCCCAGTGCTGTATACAGTAATATAACTCCCCCAGCGCTGTATACAGTAATATAACTGTCACGGAGCTGGCTAGTCCGACCGACTACCTCCGCTGTCTTGTGCTCCCTTAGCCTGGGACACCACACTTTCCCCGGTTCCCCAGTCACTCGCCGAGACTCAGTGTCGGGTAAAACCAAACGAAGACTGATTTATTTTGGACACACAGGACTGGATATATCCAGCAAAACACACATTAACATAAAACAAGATATTGGGACACAAACCGCCCCCTTAATCTGCCTCTCAGAGACAACAGGGGCAGTAACGGGATTAACAATACAATAGGTGTGTGGGGGGGGAGACTGATTTATACAACATTAAACATCAAAGAATGGTGGTCTCTCCCTGGTGGCAGATCCTGGCTGTCTGCTGGAGATAATCCCCTCAACCAGTGATGAGATGATACTGCTGGGGGTAGCCACAGAAGTCTCTACAAACCCAGGGCCCATAGTCAATAGGGAGGAGGCTGGCAGTCAGGCTTCTCCAGTGGCCCCAGTGATGGAGGCTTCCGTCACAATTCTTCCCCCTCCGAATTGGACTGACATAGGATGAGACCCCAAACGGGTTCACTCCGTAGTCAGTCAGTTTATTTGGCCCATCAATGCCCTCCCAAAATTGTTGCTCCTGCTGCTGCTGGGAAGATGGGCCGGCTGCGCCATCTCCCGGGTACCGCTGGGGAGGGATGCCTCCTGCATCCCCTCCCTGGTGCTCCTGCTGCCGTTGAGGAGGGAGTTCAGGTTGATCCGGTCCCAGAATTAGGTTCTGCCGCTGGGGAGATGGACCGGCTGTTCCACCTCCCTGCTTCTGCTGGGGGGGCAGGTCGGCCGCTGTATCTCCCTGAATTCCTGCAGCTTTGGTAGGTGCTGGGCAGAGGCCAGCGATGCTCTGCCCTGTTGCCAGCACTTCAGCTGGGGTTAGGGCATTTTGTGGGTCGGCCTGCCGCTGGGGAGGGAGGGCCGCTTCCTCCGCTCCCGGACATGTGAGCTGCCGCTGGGGAGAAGGGCCGGCTGCCGCATCTCCCTGGATCCCTGTAGTGATTGCAGGTGTGGGGCAGAAGCCAGCAGCGCTCTGTCCTGTTGCCAGCTCTTCAGCTGGGACTAAGAGATCTGGGCAGACTGCCCAGCATTCTGAGGACCCAGGTGTGGAGACTGCAGTGTTATCCACCCCTCTTGGGTTAACATCCTCAGACAATAAATCAAATAAATCCCCAGTCTCTGGTTGTGGTGTAAAGTCGCACAGCTCCAGTATTGGATCTGGATTAGCTGCCCAGCATCCCTGTGACTCAGGGGTGGAGACCGCAGTCCCATCCACCCTGCCTGGGTCAACATCCTCAGCTGACCACTCAATCACATCCACAAAATCCACACAATCCCTGGACACCGGGGCATTCTGTTGAACGCGGTCAAACAGTTTTTTATACGCCTTCTCCAGTTCCCACTCCTGTGTAATTAAAAAGTCTAAATCACCTTTAAGTCCTAGCGCATCTGGGAGGTCCCACTCCCTGAAATCCCGGATGTCCTCAATCCGCCACTCCGCTGTGCTGCCGAAGTCCGGATCCTCCTGAAGACTATCCCATAATAATCCCGGGCCACCGAAGTCATAGCCCTCTGGAGAACATTCTTTCGCAGTTCCCCAATATACTTGCTCTGTATACCACTGCAGAGCCCTATAGTGATCTTCCAGCTCTACCTCCTGTTGGACCAGCTTGTCCAATTCGGATACCCATTTCTCCTGGGGTTGCTGTCCCAGGAATGACATCCGTAGTTCCCGCTGGTCTCTAATCTTTTGTTCGGAGCTTGGAAGACACTGACCCCGGCATATAACAGCCCTCTGCCATACTGACCGTCGAACCACTTGCCTCAGGTTCTGGTATTGTTCTGTAGGCAGGGCAGTGGTGTAGCAGGAGAGGATGACCCGCAGCAGCCCCTGGAATTCTGATACCACATCCATGTCCTCGTCAAGGCGACCGAAGTCTGCCGTCCTGTCGGTTAATCCCGGTAGAAAGTAAGTGTCCCTCGGACTAAGAAGCAATCCCACCGCTTGCCACCAATGTCACGGAGCTGGCTAGTCCGACCGACTACCTCCGCTGTCTTGTGCTCCCTTAGCCTGGGACACCACACTTTCCCCGGTTCCCCAGTCACTAGCCGAGACTCAGTGTAGGGTAAAACCAAACCAAGACTGATTTATTTTGGACACACAGGACTGGTTATATCCAGCAAAACACACATTAACATAAAACAAGATATTGGGACACAAACCGCCCCCTTAATCTGCCTCTCAGAGACAACAGGGGCAGTAACGGGATTAACAATACAATAGGTGTGTGGGGGGGGGGGAGACTGATTTATACAACATTAAACATCAAAGAATGGTGGTCTCTCCCTGGTGGCAGATCCTGGCTGTCTGCTGGAGATAATCCCCTCAGCCAGTGATGAGATGATACTGCTGGGGGTAGTCACAGAAGTCTCTACAAACCCAGGGCCCATAGTCAATAGGGAGGAGGCTGGCAGTCAGGCTTCTCCAGTGGCCCCAGTGATGGAGGCTTCCGTCACAATAACCCCCAGCCCTGTATATAGTAATATAAACCCCAGCGCTGTATACAGTAATATAAGCCCCAGCGCTGTATACAGTAATATAAACCCCAGCGCTGTATACAGTAATAACCCCCAGCGCTGTATACAGTAATATAACCCCCAGCGCTGTATACAGTAATATAACCCCCCAGCGCTGTATACAGTAATATAACCCCCGGCGCTGTATACAGTAATATAACCCCCAGTGCTGTAAACAGTAATATAACCCCCCAGCGCTGTATACAGTAATATAACCCCCCAGCGCTGTATACAGTAATATAACCCCCAGCGCTGTATACAGTAATATAACCCCCCAGCGCTGTATACAGTAATATAACCCCCGGCGCTGTATACAGTAATATAACCCCCAGTGCTGTAAACAGTAATATAACCCCCCAGCGCTGTATACAGTAATATAACCCCCAGCGCTGTATACAGTAATATAACCCCCCAGCGCTGTATACAGTAATAACCCCCCTGCACTGTATACAGTAATACCCCCCAGCGCTGTATACAGTAATATAACCCCCAGCGCTGTATACAGTAATATAACCCCCAGCGCTGTATACAGTAATATAACCCCCCAGTGCTGTATACAGTAATATAACCCCCCAGTGCTGTATACAGTAATATAACCCCCAGCGCTGTATACAGTAATAGGACCCCCCAGCGCTGTATACATGACCCATGCACTTCACATCATTACGGCACTGTGTATTAACTGTTCGAACACTGAAAAAATTACACGGAGGCACATTGGATTTAGAATTGGCCACGGCTTTTATTTACTAAATGCCGCGACATTGTTTATTACTCCAAATTTAACGGTATTAAAGAAATGTACACGTCTTAAAATTCTGAATTTAAAACTGAACCGACCATAACTTAATTGTCCTATTGACGACACCAGCCCTGCCAGATACCACCAGTCGTTGTAAACCTCAGGACACGATGGGTCTGGGCAATAAACACCTTGAATGTAGAAAAACCTGTATGGGCATCACTCTAACATCTATCATCTAACCTACAACATGATTGTATGCCCGTACCACAAACTAGATCAAGGTCTAAAAACCTCTGGATCACTCCGCAAGATCCCAACATTCAATGCGGGAATCTTCTCTCCTCCGTATATCATTTAAAAAATAAAATATATATTGTTATTTTCACATAAATTTATACAGTATATTTTCCATCCAAAATAAATCCCACCCAGGTGATACTGAGTAGCTGACTGATGTTTGACCCCAAATCCTCCCCCAGTTCCTTCCTGAGTGCATGGCTGGGTCATGCAACCCCTTCTGCCTATACGTCTCCAGGGGTCTCTGTAATAATAACCCCCAGGACTGTATACAGTAATATAACCCCCAGCGCTGTATATAGTAATATAACCCCCCAGCGCTGTATACAGTAATATAACCCCCAGTCCTGTATACAGTAATATAACCCCCCAGTGCTGTATACAGTAATATAACCCCCAGCGCTGTATACAGTAATATAAACGCCAGCAATGTATACAATAATATAACCCCCCAGCGCTGTATACAGTAATATAACCCCCAGCGCTGTATACAGTAATATAACCCCCCAGAGCTGTATACAGTAATATAACCCCCAGCGCTGTATACAGTAACGTCTGGTCATATCTCATTTTGCCCCAATAAACTCCCTTTATCTGCAGACCTGGAGCCGCCGTTGTTGTCAGTCATGTGATATTTGGGGTAACTTTCCCGGCTCCACACTGAACTGATGATAATCAAGTCCGTTCTTCCATAGACTTTCATTAGTCAGAGAGTCAAGCTGGGTGATTAAGACTGAGCCATTCTATTGTTCCCCACAGGTAGTATGATAAGGAGTCGGGGGGTTTAGTAGATCGGGGATCAGATAACAGAGCGAGAATCATACAAACTGCTGATATGCAGCTGCCTGAAAACATATTATTGGGCAAAAAAGAAAACAGAGCGATATTTATGAAAATATTTTTAATCTGATGAGACCAAAGAATGATTAGGGTTTGAATCTTTATAGTCAAGACAAACCAAATGGGTTTCTAAGTGGCCATCAGTCTCTGCTCAGGCAGTTTCGTGACCCATTAACCCTTTGGATCCTTCTTTTTTCAGGTGTACTGGTTATGAACCTCAGCTTGTCCCCGGATCCAGTCTCGCTCTCGCTCGTTCCCAAAGATCAATAATCTTATTACCTTTCAGCAGACAGAATATTCATCGATTGGGATCTCATTTATACTTTGAGGTTCTTGGGGTGGCTTCTGGGATAAAAGTTCCTCTCCCGTTCAGACTGTTCGGAGATGGAGTTGCTGACCGGGTCCCGGTTATTGTGGGTCGGAGCAGCACAGATACCGCGGAATATCAGAAATAAGAGGAGAAAAGCAGAGAAAACATTTATTTTCTGTCTTTATTTTAAATGAAAGGAATGCAGATGGCAAAACAACACATCGAGCCGGGAGTTTCTGCCAATTGTGCGGATTAATATTTGAAATGTTCCATCCTACACAAAATGCGGCAATTAGCATTTTCAGATTTTACTAATGATTTATATAATTAGTAATCACTTTCTTCACAAATCATGTTTAAAACTTCCAATTGTCCCCACAATATGCTTCAAATGTAACTGAAAGGAGTAAAACCTCACATTTGGGGTAATCTGCTGAATAGCCGAGGGAACTTTGTCTATTTTTAGATATTGGCTGCCCATGGGGTTAAAACACTGGGGGGGTAATACACCGGGGGAGGGGGGTGATACTGGAATATCATTAGAAAAGTTTATCCTACCCAGCGGTTTTATAGTTACCCCAATTCTAAATCTTGTTGCTTAAGGCTGCCATCATTAGGGGTATAACCCATACCGACATGCAGGTCCGAAGCGAGCAAACCTTCCTGATCTGTCACATTACCCATGTCTGGGCCCTTCTGGTCTTTGGGGCCGGGTGGCCCTTTTCTGGGAACTGGGGCTGGTGTCTCCTTCCTTGACTGTGGGACCTTGGGCTTTAGGGACACAATTCTCTGTTACATAAACATATGGGGTGACCCTGCGCTGTTTAAAGGTCACCCTACAATATTAAGATATAAATACCTCTCCAGGGTCACCATAGATTAGTGATCTCCCGGAGATATGTACTGTATGTGACAAGGAAAAGAAGGGATGAAAACCAATGCCGGTGATAAATAATATCTAGTTACACCCTGTTGCGTCCCGAAATTCGGAAGATGGGACTGTTGGAGGAAATATGGGGATGTGGACATTGTGAATAGTCCATAAAGTCCCTGGAATGTTAAAGGACTTCTTTGGAATTCTAGAAGCTCTAACATCTTCCCAGAAGGTTCTTCCTCAAAAACCCAAAAATAAAATAAAAAGTCAGTTTAGAAACCGCCACACGCTTCTCCAACTTGTTCTTTATAGAGAAAACCGTCACATGCGACATTTGCTTTGTCTTCTGTTTGACCGAGAGCCTTAAGACATAAGCTTGTTTAGTCTAGATAACCGAGACTCAGGGCGGCCATCTCTCTGAGAGGCATCGAGTCTTTTGATATTAGCGATTAGAAAATCTTTCCAAGTTCCTGAGATACAGATCGGAAAATATCCCTCACCGCTCCGGCCGCTTGTCCCCGAGACACAAAAGGATTCCAGGAAAAACCAGATGATAAATCGGAGGAAGTTTAGATATTTCCGCCGGACGCTCAGTGTTCTTGGCTTTGACTCCTCGTCTCAATTCCTGTTTGAAGCTTTTTGTATTTTCTTCAGTTCAATGAAAAAAAAATGTATTTGTTTTTAAAGAAATGTTTGCAGCGGATTCCCATCGTTCACGTGTCGGAGCCGGCGCGCCCCACCTGATTGCGGTGACATAACTTCCAGCAATTCATCAGATGCAATCGCCTCCTCTGATTAAAGACAAAAGCTCGTTCCAGCTGGACGCTCCGAGCCGCCCCCGGAATAACACGTCCCCCGAAATGTTACTTTCACGTGGTGGGGTCCGGAGTATTAGAATCCTGTGATCCCCTAAATGCAGGTCGAGGGATCGTTATTAACGTCTATCCTACAAACTCTTATCGTATTCCAAAAATGCTGAATTCCGCACATTAGTAACAAAAGCAAAGCAGGTCAGCCCATAACTTTACATACGTGTTCTGATTTCTGTGCACGTGTTATTTCGTGTAAGACAAGGTGACCCAATGACCCCCCCTGGGACAATGATTGCTTGACAGGGGTGACCCCTACAGTATATGACATAATTTATTAAAGGGGATTAAATATGATTTAATAAACAGTGACAATAATCTCTGTATAACTCGATACATTTTATATAAATCTGCAATCTCTTCCTCTCCATGATCATATACGTCCTGCCCGCACTGCTGGCTAACGAGACGAGGGTAATACTTGCACCCCAAAAGGGCAGCTTTTTGGATCCCCCGGGCTGGGGCGGGGGGGGGGGGTTTGGACCCAGGCTTTTCGTGGATTTGGATGTTGATCATAAAATCTCTAGAGAACTTTTGGAAATAGAGAGGAGATTTTGTGGATAACAGGTCGTTACCGAGTGCTTGACAGAGACTTATAATTGGATGTTTCCAGCTCCGTCCTGGGAATGGCTGTTAAAGGTTAATTTACATGGATCAATGTTTGGCTGAGGGTGCCCTCCCCACCGTCCATTCACACGGAAAAGCTATCGAGTTGTTTTATCGCAGCGTAATACGTCCCAGAAGAGGCTCTGCTTCTCCTTCGTACTGTAATTGGGTTCTGTGGTTTCACGTTCATATATCACGGATCCAGAGAATTCCATTAAAAAAATAATGTAAAAGCGAAAATCAGACGATCAATAATCAGGTCGTTTTAGGAATTTGAATAAGTAATAAATGCCAAAATATTGATCATGTCATATATTTAAATTTTTTGTGTCTTGTTATTTTCTTGAATTTAGGAGGAAGGTTTGGGATCCGCTGGGAATGTTTTTTTTACGGCCTCTGTGTTTATAATTTAGTATTTTTTTTAAGGACACGTTTATCGTGATATCTTAAAAAAAAAATCTGAGTAATATCCGTTGTCATTATTAGTACTAAAAATGTGCAACTTGCAAGTCCGGTTCCAATAACTTGTCTCCGTGTCTAAAGAATTTTTTTTTACTGGGAACTGACTTTTTTAATTATATGCCGTCTTTTAGCTGATTATTATTTTTATTTAAATTTTTTAGCCAATTTAATGGGGAAATGGAATGACCCTAAATCGAATCTGGCTCATAGGGGGTCTTAGTTGGACTGGCCCACGGCATGTCGGCCATCACGGTACCCGGCCAGGTGACTCCCTAACACTTAGCAGGAGGCAGCTTAACCTCACAGATGCCCCTGGTGGCCACACGTGGAACTGCAAGGAAAGAAAACGACTCCGGCGCTGCCGTCTGCTCCTCTGACTCTTGATGTTTGTGGCCCTCGAGGATTGGAGTTTTGCACCCCTGGTGTGGATTAATGCTGGGGTAACAGATGAGCAATGAGCAGGGCCACTTCATATTGCTATGGGGACTGCCCCAGGTGATTTACCATTTTGCACCCAAATGGTTCTTACAATGAACTAATGATCCATATGGATCTGCATTTACATGTCATTAATCACTCATTTGCATAACATCTAATTAATGACTTATTTTCACAAAGATGATTTTTTTTCCCATATTTTTCTGCGATACGTGTTTTTTTAACTGAATTAAAGCTTTACGAATCTCTCGCTCGATGTACATTCACAGCAGGGCATTCGCACATCATTAATTATTGATCTTTCATTGGTTTTTCATGCGTATATTGATTAGAGGATCTGAGAGCTCCCCGTACAGATTAGAGCTGTCAGTCTGCGCATGGAGCGGCTGCCGTCATGAACACTGCGAGAGCGGCTCGGCTCCGTAAATAATTCAGTGATGACAAAAGTCATAATAAAAAGACGAATCATTTCAGCGCGTGAAACCAAAATGACCTCATTAGCAGCAATTAACAAACTGAATGACCTCACGCACCGCGAGGCGCCAAACGCCACACTAATGGCGGCTTCTGGGCGGAGCTTCAACGGATCACAAAAACATCTGCAGTCAGCCAATCACATCCTGATTATCAGCGCATTTTGGAAATTTATAGAGACATTTATATGAAAATGATAATCCCGCGGGTTCCACTTTTTTTTGTTAAATTGCGTTGTGAAAATTTATATCTGACATAAAAATTATTATTAACATGAAATATCGCCGGCTGAACAGACAAGATGAAGATGCAACTCTCACCGTTATACAAACGCCAGCTGTAAATTCAAGTTTTATTCTGTAAAAATCTTGTTTCCTGACAAATGATTTCATTACGATGCTAATTCATCGCTGGATTCGGGATGTAATGCGGTCATAATCCGCTCAAAAAAAGATGAAAAATTCTGGATACAATCCTGCCAAGAACGTTCCGATCTCAGATCTCCTTCCGGTACCTTCTTCTGTGAACACCGGATGGGGCGATAGGAGCAGCCAGAGGGGTAAAAACAGCAGGCTCCATGAGAGTAACGATTGCCTTTACTACTGAAACGAAGGAGATAAAAACACGGAAATCTCGTTCCTTTTATCGTTAAAGACTTCACCGCTTTGGAAAATCTCAATAAAATATACACCCAGATCTGGAAGGTGAGTTTTTCCGTATCTTAAGTGAGACTCTCGGAGAAACAATCAATACTTAAAAGATTTCTTTCTTAAAATTTTTAAGTAAAATTATAATAAAGTGTAGAAACGAGGTCACGTACCAGGAGACTTTTAGAGGAATTCTGTAAATCTAAGTAGTGAGGGGTTCCCTGTAGCTCCGAGAGATCCCCAAACCTCCTAAAAAATCCATAAATTGATCTGCGATAAGATAAACGGCCGTCCTGATTCGCTGCCGGGGGATGCCGACTCTCCAAAGGGCTATAATAAGCCAAACACAGCTTTTTAACAGCAGAACCGTTAAAATGTTATTTCTAGAAGCCAATATGCATTTAGAAGGAAATCATAAACATTAGCCATAGCCGTCCTCCCGGCTCCCGGCTCCCAGCGGCCCCGTGAAGAATGGCATCATTTCGCTAAATACCAGCTGATGTGATCAATAAAGTGCATTATCTTAAATCATAGCCCAAATTCCCAATATCGTGCATAAAATCAATAAAACAAACAGAGAACGGGGGCTGACATTAAAACCGCAGCCTGCTGCTCGGAAAATAATATTTAGCCGTTTGATTGTTTTTATTTTTTTATTTATTTTTGGCTAATTACGAGCTCAGTGGCAGTTTATTCGGCAGTAAATCTGCCGGGGTGAGATTAAACCTGTTATTGAGCTGAGTTTTGAATCTACTGAAAGGCGCTCATCACGGCTGGAGAGTGAACATAGCTGTTATCTCATTTAAAAGTTGGCCGGCAAAACAGCCCATTTGTTTAAAATGCAATTAAGCCGTTGTCTTAAAGAGAAATTAGCAACGAGAACTTTTATCCTGGAAGCGTCAGAGGTCCGCGCGTCCGCTCGTTAATCGGGTAATTTGGGACTTGGCTGGGATTTGGGGATACTTTGTATCAGGATGCGCAGACCCGGCAGCAGCGAGGGGAACCGGCAGATCGCTCCGTCCCGCGAGCCTGGAGAGAGCTAATTATTTTCGGATTGGAATTTTAATAACCGGATATAAAAGAGGGGGGCCGCGTGACCTTTCTCCGGCGTCCCGCGTTTTATTCCGTCCCAAACTTTTACACTCTTTCTTCTGATCAGACGAGGATTCTGGGAATCGGATGATCTGATGTTTTCCGTGATACCATCCGCTAAAAACAGCTTAAAATGCAAATATAACATCTGAACCTCCTCGGGTCGTGTTGGGAATCACCCGATATGCGGCAGATATTTTAAATTGCATGTTTTTTGCCACAATAAGAGATTTTAATCACCCCCTTCTTGTCATCGTTTGAAGACGCCTTTCTTTGGTTAAATATCCATTTGTTTCCGTTGTAATTTCTCTTAAGGCAGCCGCACCGAATGTCAGCAAACATTGCGCCGCATTTAAAAATGTTCATTTTACTCGGCGGAAAGTCACGGAGTGAAAACATGGAGGTTTCATTGATGGCTTCCCGCCTGATGATGGAACCGATTGTATTCCGAATGAAGTCACCTGTGTTCAAGCAGGGATTCCGGTTGTGATATAGCAGGTAGAAAAGCACCAATCAGGAAAAAGTATACAGTCATTGAGATCGGGGTAAAATATCTGAGGCTTTGGGCCAAACCCTGATAGTCTGAAGGTGATTAATATCTTCCCGCGGGATTTAATTGCTGTCCGGTTCTCTCTCCAGCGTCGGGATTCTGGGTTCATGGTGCGGATCCGGTTGCGACAATCGGCAGTTTAGATAGTAAAGTGATGAGATGCGGTTATCCGGAGCACCTTCACTGCTATCTTTTCCATCACCACAGGTGTGAAGCAGCAGCCACCACGTTCTGAATAAAAAACGAAAGGAGGCAAAACTGGAGTTTTTTTGGCAAAAGCCGGATCCCTGTTTTGAGGGTAAATCCGTGTATCGTGTGGGATTTGCTCACATTGCCGGTGGGCGGCGTCTCCCCCGCAGGCACTGACTATCCCTTAAGCACCTAACTCACAGCCGATTAACCCGTTCCTGATCCAGAAGCAAACGATTCAGGATAAAGATACATAAAAAACGGGCTCCTTAGTGAAATCTCCTCCGGTTTCGGGGTCTCAGATCCTCACTTAAATTCTGATCCGCACCAAAAATCAGGACAGACTCAGCCAAATCCAATAAAAGTCAGACCAGTGGATATTTTTCGTGATGGCACAGGTTTTATTTATATAAATCTCCTGCTCAAGGGGTTAATTCACAAAGTCTGAAATGTAATTATTTCCAATAGTTTGTGTTCTTTTCCCGTATAATAATACATTTTTTACCGGCGTCGCTATAATCCCCCGAGCGCAGTGCTTGGTTCATTTGCTCACGCGAGGCAGAGACAGACGTGACGCTCTTACAGAAGCCCCGAAGTGCGTTGGCTGCGGAAAGAGATGAAACTTAATTTCCCATAACTCCAAATACACTCTGTGTAATAATTAACTCCTTCACCTAAGCCTAAGGGTAACAAGTAACCATGTTACTTCCCACCCCGGTAGCTGAATACATTAAGTGGCAAACCCCGTCCCAGAAGCTGCGCATGTCAGCCAGCCGTTCCTCCCCCTGGGGTCGGATGTGGAGGGTCTCACCGCTTCAGAGAACAGCAGAACCGCCTCGGCCTGGATGCCTGAACGCCCCGTTAATGTATTTACTTTATAAATCTGGTATCTCGGTGAGTTTCACAGGAACCGACCCTGTGTAGAGCGCTACGCACTCTATAAACACGGAGAAAACATTGATTTTATATTATTCTGACGTCGCTCACAAACACAGCTTTTCTGCCTAAATTGTCCTTCAATAGAATATTTTGATGAACTTGTGGGTTCCTTGTCAGGGGTTCCTGCGTCGGCTCTGAAAAGTAACCAGAGCCTCTGAATTAATAATAAATGGGGTATCGGGAGGTTTTGCTTCTGAACAATGGATGCGACGTGAGGTCAGAGCCTCGTCTGTCACGAAAGTCACGCATCGGAGATTAACTCTTCACCTGCCAGGAATGTTCCAATAAAACTCCCAGAAAACTGAAAGAGGTGGTTTCTATATTAAAATCTGGGAAAGGCAGTAATGATATGTTCAACGATATGATATGCGGAATGATGCGATATGTGCAACGATATGATATGCGGAATGATGCGATATGTGCAACGATATGATATGCGGAATGATGCGATATGTGCAACAATATGATATGCGGAATGATGCGATATGTGCAACGATATGACGAATGATGCGATATGTGCAACGATATGATATGCGGAATGATGCGATATGCGCAAGGATATGATATGCGGAATGATGCGATATGCGCAACGATATGATATGCGGAATGATGCGATATGCGTAATGATACGATATGCGTAACGATATGCATAATGATATGATATGCGTAACGATATGCGTAATGATACGATATGCGTAACGATATGCGTAATATGATATGCGTAACGATATGCGTAATGATATGATATGCGTAACGGTATGCGTAATGATATGATATGCGTAACGATATGCGTAATGATATGATATGCGTAATGATATGCGTAACGATATGCGTAATGATATGATATGCGTAACGATATGCGTAATGATATGATATGCGTAACGATATGCGTAATGATATGATATGCGTAATGATATGCGTAATGATATGATATGCGTAACGATATGCGTAACGATATGCGTAATGATATGATATGCGTAACGATATGCGTAATGATATGATATGCGTAATGATATGCGTAATGATATGATATGCGTAACGATATGCGTAATGATATGATATGCGTATAGTAAATTGGAATTATCTGAAAGCTCTGCTAATTAAAACAAAGCAAGGGCTTCATAATACCAAACGGTAATCAAACTGGAGAACGGATACGTCGGGTGTACATTGTAGCGAAACGAAACCATCGTTTAACTTTATTTTCAAAGAAAAAAAATTCTGAACATATCCGTCTATCTGTCTGTCTATCTATCTATCTATCTATCTATCATTATCTATCTATCTATCTATCTATCTATCATTATCTATCTATCTATCTATCTATTTATCTACCTATCTATCTATCTATCTATCTATCTATCTATCCGTCTATCTATCTATCTATTATCTATCTATCTATCTATCTATCTATCCGTCTATCTATCTATCTATCTATCCGTCTATCTATCATTATCTATCTCTTTATTTATCACATTTAGACCACTTTTATTTCCAGTAACTGATCAGCAAACAGTGGAATTTTGAGTGAGTTTCTCCCTCCGGTCGCCGGGGGGCAGATATCTCGTGCAGAGTCGCATTAAGCCGCCTGACGGGGTAATAAAGTTTCTCGCCACTGACAGCTCTGTCCCCGTTCCGTGATAAATGACCGTTCCACTAATATGAAAACGTGCTTTTTTCACACGCTGTCGTTGCCTAAAGGTATCATTTTGTTAATAATAAAATAAGGATTTCCGAGGAGGGAAGCGGGTGTTCCGCGGGGCGCAGCGGGGAGCCGCACGGCCCGTATTTACTCTGCGGCCGAAAGACAGATTAGGGTAATAACCGGCGGATTAATGAACCCGACACCCATAAAGAGGACACTTTGATCAATAATAAGGGGTGACGGCGCTTTCCGGGGAACGCTGATAAATCTGGGTCAAGTCTATTTTTATCAATCCTCATAGCTTTTCGAGCCGCATTATTTTAAACGTGGGGGGCCACAAAGGTCTGTCCGGTAATACGCAGGGGCGCATGCGCGGTATATAAACATCCTTCGGGGTTTGCGTGAAGCATAAAATGTGTCGATCGTTTTCAGCGCAGAATAATTAGAGGCTTTAATGTCTAATCTATAGCTTCACGCGTTTAAACATCCGTCCGATCCGGCTCCAAGTTTTCACTTTTATATAATTTGCTGGGTTTTTATTGGGGGTGAATCTTTTTGGGGCAATTTTCTTATGGAAGGATTTTCAGGAGTTTTTATAACGTTCTGACGAGAAAAACTGCAACCCTTGCCAGGCTGGCCCCAAACAGACCAGGAATGTCAGCCTGGTCCAGAAACAGACCAGCGGCCAATAAATGGTGCGGACCCCAAGGCTGCACATATCCGGCCGGTGGCCACACGATAAGGGATGAGATCTGCCTCCTGAGGGGCGATAACATTACATGGAAAGGGGCATCAGGGACTGAGTCGCAGGGCGTTTGCCCGGTCGCCAGGCCTCTCCGTATGAGAAATCTGCCCCGTGGTCTAAAGCCATTAAGTTTGGCATAATTGCGGAAATAAAAGCCCCAGGGGCCCCGGAAAACAGTCCATTATTAGGTAGGTCTCGGTAAGGGCCATCGAAGTGCCTACCCATAGGCGCCGTGCAAAGTGATGCTGCTTCTTACACCGACCCCAAGATTCATTCGCAAACCAGGGGTACACAATGGTTCATAACTGCCCCGGCCCCACCGCATGGGACTATTAGGGGGTAGAATGCGTTATCGGTCAGTTACAAAGTTCTGGAAGAATCTTAAACAAACTTTTGGAATTCTAATAAAAGCCGATACATCAATGGTCAGTCATCCCGCGTTCTCCTCATTACCATTTCTTTATACCGCGGACTCAAAAACGCTCGGAATTCTGAAAATCTACTTGATTAACACATCAGTCGCGGCCCCCGTTATTATATGCCGACTCAGGGCCTTAGGGGAAAAAATCACAAATCTTCGTAGAATATTAATTTTTTTCCTGGGAATTACTGCGGGTTTTTTTATATGTCAGAATCCGTGTAATCAGCGGGGACGCCATATTATGCTGAAATAATATCAGGACGCGGAGATAAAAAGACGCCATTTATATCTTTGAACCGGACGGCTTCATAAAACCCTGAAGGATTCCCCTCAGGAATGATCGCCGTTACCTGACGCATTTCACACGACTGACACAATTTGACTTTTTAATCTCTTTTTTTTTTTCTATCATAATTTTTAGAAGAAATCACAAGTTTCTGGTTCATATTAAACTGGAAACAAATTATGTCAAATATTTCCCGGTTTAGCAGAAAAGTTATTCCCCAAACGATACGAAAAAAGTTCGTCCTTAAGAACCAATTAGCTTTTTTTATAAAAAAAATGCTCTTTTGAATTTTAACAGAGAATATTTAATACATTTCAGAGGAATGTTATGTAATATTTTGACATTTTTGGCTAATTTTTTTGCACGTTACCCTTCAGAAAATGTTCATCTAAGTTGAAAAAAAATTCTGTCCCTTTTACGTTAAGTCAACGAAAAAGTGGTTGAAATCTATCTTTTTTGAAATAAAAAATATATTTTTTTCTCAAAAAAGGCTTTCTGGCTGGTGATAAACGGCTTCGCTTATTGAACTCGGCACGAGCTTTTGTTTTATGCGACTCGAGGTGATCGTCTCTCATGTCCCGAGTCAAATTGAAGAAAAAAGTATTTTATCTGCACCTTGATAAATCACGCGCCCCGCGTCTCCCTCGTGTAAAATTGTTACCGAAATAAAAAAAGAAATCAAGCGGAGGTAGAAAGCCGCGGGGGGAACATCCCGGGTCCCCTCCAGGGCCGACACGCGGAACGCGATGGATGCCGATTCCCGTTCACCATCAATCTCTCGCTTTGAATGAAACAGGAGAAATGTACCCCGGTCGGGGCTGTAAATGTACTTTTTTTTTTTATTGCTCCTAATAAGGATTTTATTGCGTCTAAAAATATTTCTATTTGGTGATTTTTTCCTGGGAATGTTTAACCCTTTGGGTGCCAGGGGTCGGGGCGCATTCTGCACCTGGGAGGTCGGGACAATTTCCATAGTTTTTCTATGAATGTTATAAGCGGCCGACGTTTTAGCCAGAAACAGATTACGCTATTCGTAGACATCTAGGAAAAGTAACCAAAACGGAATATTTTCATGGTTTTTACGTCTGAGTCCGCGCTGCCTTTTGTAAATATATATGATAGATGTGACTGTTATTACAATGGGCTGAATGGGATAATGCCCAGTGGCCGGTGCGACACCGATCCCGCGACCCGGAGTTTCCCCGCAGTGTCTCGGAGACAGAGAAGCGGCCCTTCCACCGGAGTCTCCGGGCTTTGAATATTATGTGATCTCTCTGGTCCCTGGCAGGGCCCCAAGGACCCAATGCCTGCGGTTACAGAAATATGATGTCATTACGGGACTAGAGGCCGGATGGAGGCACAGGGTATGTGAAGGCTCCTGTACCCCAAACCACCACCTGCAACGCTTTGTTCCATTGGCCTTTTTTTAACAATCGCTTGTCCAATCCGTAGACAATGTATAGAGGTGGCTGACAGCTTGATTATGAAAGCCTAGCGAGGGTTGAAGTGACGGAAATGTTATGAGACGGAGGAGCTTGATCGTCTTCACCTCACTTTCTTCCACTCTTATAAAACCTGAAATCCTCCGCTCCGTTAATATTCCTGCTAATTCCGATCCTTTTAAAGATTTGGACTCCTGCGCCGCCGCCTCTGGGCTGACATTTTTATTGCTGAACAAATGAAATGTTAGACATGGAATCTACGACAGGAAAAACGCGGTCACGTAACAGGTTAACGAGTTATTGCCCCTCTAATCAGCGGTATTTATATATTTGGCGTAAAGCGTTTAGCCGCTCTCATCGCTTTAGCCCATTTTATTTTTAGGTCCCCAGATCCTCGGCCACGTCGGCGCTCTCAGGATCCGTCAAACTCCTTCTCGCAGCATCCATGATGTGACGCGCAGGTCCGGGCCGGGTCTGTCAGTCTGTCATCCTTACAGCAAAGCGGCGACGGCTCCGACCTGAGACATCGACAAGCAAATCCTCCTAATAGGAAGTCAGTGCCGTGCGTCTCCCGCAAAGAGAAGACGTGAAGTCTCTGGATACCGAGCGCTTCAGCTGCGCAAAGATTTCCTGTCAAAACAGCCCGTTTCGGGGAAGAGCTTTTCAATAACATTCCGCCTTTTCTGCCGCGAGGATCCTCTGCCTGGCGGGGACTTTAAACTAAAAATAACGAGAAGGAATTAAAAAGAGCCTTCGATCGGCGCAGTAAATTGTGTTAAAGCGAGTTTCCAAAGACAATTTCTGTGTCGTGTCGTCTGGCGACAGAACGGGGGATTTCTGCGAACGCGGCGCCGGCAGTCGCTAAATACGGATACTTAGCAGAAGAGATTAAAGCGGCCGAGCTGGGAATATTTTTGAGATTTTTTTTTTCGGTATATTGATTTGCGATGATAAAAAGACACAAAGAAGCGGTGAGATCGGCGTTTTGGTTGTGGATAAATAACCCCACGGGGGGGGGGGGAATGGCGGAAATAAAATCACCAAACCTAGAAAGGCAGTGAATGCAAATCGCTGGCCCAGGCACCCTGTTTAAAATATACATTTATTTCACTTATTTTAGGATAAACCAAGGCTTTCAGAATTCCTTAACCATTCCAACTAGAAAGCCATTCCAAGCATCCACTACATTCATTGTCTTTCAGTCTAATTCCGGCGTCTCTGACCATGCTAGAGTCCTGAGTTTCTCTAATTAAACTATTAATATAAAGTATCACTTGGTAACTAACGGGTTTTTTGTTTTGTCTTTTTACATATTTTTATAACCCCCCATGTATGCTGCCCCGTCACAGGGTATAAATCAGTGAATTGTCGCAGCTGAGTGTTCGGTGGGAGTCAGAGCTGGAAATATATACAGTTTATATTATATTTTAAATACTTTGGTCTTTTTTTTTTGCTTAAAATGCCATTAAAGATATTTCCACTTCATAAAAATGATAATTTTTATTAAATGCTTCCCTGAAAAATATCACTGATAATAATTGCAATAATCCTAATAATATTAATAATGCATCATTATTATAATTATGTTCTGTTTATTAACAGAATTAACAATTATTATTATATTTTGTTTATATTTCAAGCAAAACAAGTATATTTGTGATGTCACTTCCTGCCTTATTTTCCCCGTTTCCATCGTTTCCTTCCGGGACCTCTGCCTTTTACTTGTTGGAATTAAATAAATAAAGCATTAGAATACTCCTGCTTTTATTTTGGTGAGCTCATCCGCATGATGTCATATATCGCCAGATTTTAACCGGATTTTATACCTTTTGTATGTTTTTGGCCGCAGTTTCCTTTAAATAACAACTTTTCCTCGTTGCATTTTGTAAAACCTAAAAAGTTATAAAAACATTAATTAGCCGCCTTCCCTTTTCTCCGATATTATCGTCCCCCGACCAATCACTGCGGTGGGAATCCCGTTCCTTTCGCTCTCCCGCCTCTCGTATCAGAATAAATGTAGAAAAACCCGGTGTTTCCACCGTTTGATGACTAACGGTATCCGCGGGGAGAGAAAATTCATTTCCATTCACAGCTTTTTACTGAAATTGTAAAAATCGCAGGAAAGGTTTAACTTTGTTGCAGCTGATCTATTACTAGTTACAAAGCTCTTAATTATCCGGTACAAATAGTAGCTGTGAAATTATTCATTAGCTCATTGGTAACAGAAAATAGTAATTAGCCTCAAACTGTAAGAAAAGCGCGCGATAAAAAACGTCAGAACGTCGTCCATTATGAGCAGCTCTGGCCTCGCCATGGACCTGTCGCCCATCATCCTGCCGCTGCCCTCCTGTCAGTCCTCCTGCTCTCCGGCGAACTGCTGTATAAAGACTTAAAGGGGGGAGAGAGGGGGGATCGGATCGGAGAGAGGTGGGGAGAGAAAAGAGAGAGAAAGAGGGGATCGGAGAGAAAGAGAGAGATGGGGAGAAAAGAGATAAAAAGGATTGGAGAGAGAGATAGAGGAGAAATGAGAAAAGGGGGGGATCGGAGAGAGAGATGGGGAAGAAAATTGAGAGGGCGGGGTGAGAGGAGAAAAGAGAGAAAGCAATTGAGAGAGAGGTGGGAGAAAGGAGAGGATGGGGAAGACATTTAAATACATAAAGGGATTTAATGCAATTCTCCTAATAAACGGGAAAGAGCGAGACGTTTCCTCGACTTCATAAAACCCGAGATCCGGGTGGAAATCGGCGCACGAGAAATTCGCATTCCCTCTGCTGGTTTTTGGGCCTTTTTAACAAGTTTGACGGCCGCCATATTCTGTGAGGGTCCGGGTGGACTTTTCCGCTCCTCCTCCCAGCGACCCAGAGATGATATACAGGGGGTCCTTCCTGCCGCAGCAGAATGCTCCAGAGTATTAAATCGATGACGTCATGATGACGACTTTCATTCCTTTACAAAACTCGACACGTTTTTAGAATATTGCGCTTTTTGGATTTTTTTCACCTAATAAATGGTTTTTATTATTAGTTGTTTTAACATAAAAGCTGCTTATTAATGTTTGTGTTTCTTTAACTAGAGATATACAAGTCCTTGCCGTACTGCCTGTGGGAGCAATAGAATGGCTCAGTCTTAATCACCCGGTTTGCTCATATAGTTAGCTCGGCAATCTCTTTTATTCATCTCTCAGGGCCGGGAGCTACGAATTCATTTTTCCTGCTAGAAATAACGATTACTATAGAAACGTAACGTATTTGTTGTCCACATACAGTGGCGTTTAAATCTTTATACAGTAAGTAATATCATGTTTCTCTCGCGCACGGCAACCTCATCACCTGCTTCCATCCCCCGAGCGCCCGCCACGGAATTAAATTTCCCACCATTTATCACCCCGAGTAATTGTGCCGCGCTGGAAGCCCCGGTAGCCGTACCGGTCACACTGGGCTTCCTCTGCACGCACCTGCCGAGCGAACCCTCGCGAGTCCCGAATTCAGAGAGAAATATGGGAACTGAGAAACATAAATGCTTGGGATTACTGGTCGCGCCCGCGCATACACACACGCAGACTGTTTTACACACACTGTATAAAATATATATTAGATTAGATATTTTTTATATTTTGCTCAGATCTACATACAAGAGTAAACACATCATATACACCATACCGTACACCATACCTCCCAAGTGCCCCTGTTTAGTATGTCCAGTCCTTCTCTGGGCCCCTAATCCCTGTGCTCCTCTTTCCTCCCCTGATGCCCGTCATTCCTGCCCTGATGCCCCTCTTCTTTCCTATGTGCCCCTTTTTCCTTTGCTGTTGCTCCTCTTTCCTCCTGTAATGCCCCTCTCTCCTCCCCTGATGCCCCTCTTTTCTAGGAGGTCAGAATGTTTGCTGGGTATGAGGGGATCGCAGGGTTCTACAGCCCTAAAAGCCCCGATAATGTGTATAGAAACAGCAGGAAATGGATTTATAAATTAAACGGGGTAAATAAACCCCATTATTCTTCTTCTAAATGCACAAATAGCCCCGCCTCCAGACACTCCTCTAACCACACCCCCTAAAGGTCAGACACGCGTTATACACAGGGTAAGGAACGCGGGACGTATCCTCATATAACCAGTCATTAATGATTAAAGGTGGGGCCAGCGTGTCATGTGACCCATTAAATCGGTGAGACCTTAAACGGCTCTCTGCGTTGCTTAGGAGATAGCGCCACCTGTGTAACAATGTAACAGCGTCACACTTAACAAGTTAAAACCCAGCGGGTGTGTGTGACCGGTCTGCAGATCCCGTACAGTAATTAGCGCAGTCCGGTCGATACAGAACCCGACGGCCGGCTCCTTCCGGCAACTCGCTGCTTCCGCGGGAGTTTGGAGTAACGAAGCGGGCGACTCTTATTATTATTTATCAGGCGATGAAAAATCCGCAGAATAAAGCTGAATAAAGTCATTTGGACGTCTCCGGCACTTTATTGTCGGATCTGTTTCGCTTTTTGTATTCTGTGCGTTTTCTCAGCCATAAACTGATGTAATTAGGAGGAAAGTCGCGGATTCCCGGCGTCCTGCGGAGGAATGTCGGGTGTCGTAGCTTCTTACAGAAACACAATAGACGAGATAATCCTCGGTTTTATGGAAAATCAATTATTCTTCAGCTTCGTGTTTGACTGAAACACAATATATTTTATATCTCGAGTAATGTGGACTCTTGGTTACCAGGGAGACCAGAATATGACCGTATACGGACGTCCTGCGATTGCTGCCGAAATCAAGCTCATTGGCTGTAAGGCAGATGGCTGCGCATGTAACTCCGCCCCTTCCTGTAAATCAAATATAATAAAATAATCACCATCATCATCATTATTATTAGTATCATCATCAATCATCACTACTATTATTATTATTGTTAATGATAACAACAACTATGATGATAATAATAATAATTATACTATGAACATCCTCATTGTGATTATTATTGTTATTATAATTATTATTCTCTTTGTTATTATTATTATTATTATTAGTATCAGTAAGTGTGATCTTTCCCATTTCAGGGGGATTCGTTTAGGATTGAGGGTCCCGTTGTTTACTCCCCAAACTCTGTGTTTAACGACGTAATGGACCTTAAACACCTAAACGCGCCGTTGAAGAATCTTTCATAAATAAATATATAATAAATTAGGTAACTTTGTAAAGAGAGAAACGTTTCTTCCGCCCCAATCCATCGGAAAAGAAAACTTTTTGGGACGGTTCCTCCAGATGTTCGCAGGAAAGAGACCTCCAGGTAACGGCGCTTCACGGATTTTCCACCCTTTGGTATTAAATCAAATTCATTTTTTTTGTCAAAAGCATCTTGTCAGATCCAGATGTTGGCGAGATTAATGAGACTGCGAGGGAACGGAGAGGAAATCTCGCGCTTTCTTTGGGAATGCGACGGGTGGTGGGCACTCTCGGCCCCTCCAGCACTCGCTCGTAGAACGCGCTTATGGGGCCATTTATCACACTTTGAAAATGACAAATATTATGCAAAAATGGTACAAGAAACCCGTTTCCTTCTGAATAATCTGCGGCGGTTCACAGAGACCTGAATTTTAACCCTGCGGAGTCTGATGGGTCTTTCTCAGGAGAAAAACCCCTAAAATAACACAAAATGAACATAATAATTTTATTCCTTTTGATTAAAATCGAAACCCGGATCGATCCAGGAACGGCGAGCCGCCCAGAGGAGCCTCCGGGAAATTACCAAAAAACACTGAAAACTCCGAGCTTTACAATTCTTATAAATGGCCGGCTGGGTATGATGGGAGTGTGTGTAGTGTAGGCCTCACAACCCCCGTCTATAACCACAACTCCCATGAAGTCCAGCCAGCAATATGGCTGCCGAATATTATTGTAGGTGAAAGTTAGTGTTTGTCCCACAGCCCCCCAAAGCCCGACCTACAGTTACAGTGACTACTCCTACTATCGCTGGCTCAGCATCATGGGAGTTGCAGCCAAGTTGCAGTTGTGTGGCGTTCTGGGGGTTTGGAGGGCTGTAAAAAAGGGGCATAAAGACTCTGAACAGAAATAGGCCACTCAAAGTGCTGCTATAACATTTCCAACGGGATGGCTGAGGATACTGAGATGTGGATTCCAGCAGTGGTGCCGACCCGTAAAGTTATAAAAGCGAACCCCGGCCACAGATCAGTAACAGAAGACACAGACGCGGCGACTCGTCGGACCCTTTTTGAATGACGCTCCCCTTACTAATTCTTTGGGGTAACTCCAGGCGCATTCGGTCTGGAAACTTCCCAGCGTCTGGACCCAGATTGGAATCGTAGTTACGGAGGACGGCAGACATTTGTCATTCTTATCACGCGAGTCTTTAAATAGAGAGATTTAATTCATTTATGTGACCCCGATAAGGATGGAGGTCGCCCCCCCAAAATCATTTCCAGGGGGTCAAATTAAACCCCCGATTCCTGACCTTTAACGACAAGAGGGACCCCGGAGCTCTCATGATCCTGGATCGCCAGTCTGCGCAGTCTGGTCAGATCGGAGTAAATGAGACGATTTTACTAAAAAGCTGTATGTTTTTACTCGTATCATTTTATAAATCCCGGAATATTGTAAGCTCTTGAGTAGGGCCCTCAAAAGCCCACCATTCCTGCCAGGAACTCTGTATAAAGTACCATAAATTAGATTGTAAGCTCACGGGCCGGGTTCTCCTGATGTGTCTGTAAGTATTAATGCATATTTGTTATGTGTCCAGCGCTGCGGAATCTGCCGGCGCTTCATAAATAAAAGATATTAATAAGAATAATCGAGCTGTAAAACATCCTCATCGTAACGGTTTATTCCGCCCCACTCAATGAATCATCTCATGTACTTCATGGTCGGTATTTCTTTTCAGGCCTCCATACGAATCTGAGACTTGCGACACGCGCTGGCGCTGGCGGCTCGGGGGAGAAGCCTCAGTGGCGGGTCATTATCCGCCGTCCGTTATGTTTTACATGGTTCGGGGTGCTGTACGTTGGAACGTCGGCACTCCACGGCTCGGAAGGATTGGCCCCCCGACGGGCGGCTTTGATGTGCGTTTTGTGGATTAAATAATCTGCGTGGAAAGCATTGAGTTTCCAGCCAAAACGAAGACTGGGGAGGAAATTTTGCCTCCTGCCGTGTGAGGAGCCGGCAGCCACTACCTCTTAGTTCACCCGCTAAGTGTAATTTGATACATATTTACCGAGGATGTTTCTTCCCGCCGCTAATTCTTCGGAGACCAAATTAAGAACAAAGAGAACGCAAACCGACTTCATCAAATAGAAATGTAAATATTCTGCATCTCATTACTGCTTCAAAAAAATACTATTTCAATATTTTGCAAAATGTAATAGATTTGCCGTACGGCTCCGCTCGCAAGTGGCAGAGAGGAATAACTTTCCAAGTAAGAGGAGCCCGCCGAGGCCTCCGTCTGTTCATTCAAACGGGCGAAATCTGGAGCGTTTAAAAATGCATCAAAAAAATAAATAATATCAGGTTTCTGACAAGGAATGAATTTTTATCAGGAAACAATGACCTTCATCGATTTAAAAAAAATCCATTATCCACAAAGATTTCTGTAAAAAAAAAAATATATATATTTTTGGGGGTTAAATTAAGGTTTAAATCAATAGTTAAAGGATAGAGAAACTCAACCAATCATTAAAGAATCTGTAATAATTTTTTGAAATGTAAATCGTGTATATTTATTATTAATAACGAACAGATATATTGGTATTTTTTTATGAATAAGTATTAAATTATGTTTTTTTTAATGCAGATATTTTAAACCTGGGAAATATTTGTATTTTGTTCACAATTATGTTGTTTGTATTGGCAGGCGTCAGGGCGCATTAGCTGTGGGACCCCAATTTATGGGGCCCTGCCGAAAAACGAAGCAGATATCAGATGCCGGAGTCACGTTTTGGCTCCTTTGTCTCTCCCCCGGAACCGGTCCGACCCGTCAAAAAATGCTAATTTCTTTCAAAATCCCCTCTTTCTTTACCAAATTTGCATTTTTTTTCCTGTCTGAGGTCATACGTATCCGCCGCCCTTGTTTTAATGTGAAAATAAACATTAAAAACCCCACGACACCTACTGGGGGGTCCCGCGCTTACGAGGGGCTCTCACACATTTAATCATCATCACTCTGGGACCTCCGGAAACGTATCGCTTACACTTTAGTGCAGAAAACCTTATAAAAACTCCGCGTACCAAGATACCGGGGGGTAAAATCCAAAAAGAGGGTTTATCTGGCAAATAATTCTAAATGTAGATTTTAATTCCTTTTTTTTATTTTGTAATCATGTCCGGGAATAAAATAAAGTGAGGGAATCGCTCGCCCTCCTGATTTATCATTAATGTCGCAGTCTGGGTAAAATGTTTGAAATTCTCCAGGAATACTCAGCGGTTTCATTTCCCCCCCGGCGGCAGCGGACGCTGACGGCCAAAACATCCAATCCGCCGCTTTTAATTTATTAAAACGTAATAAACCTCGCTCTGCCCCCCTCCCCCCATGGCAGCGTTTAATATTCCGAACCACACAGGCAGAGGGTTTATCGTTTCCCGTTAGTCCGAGTCGGTCCGTCCGCACCGAGGACCCGACGCGCCAAACGCTCGGACGGCTTCCATATTGGAAACTAAAAGAACGGAGAAGCCGGCAGACGCTTTGGGTTATTTATCCCTCTAATCACCGCGTCGTCATAACGCTCAAAAAAACAAGATTGTTTGGGAAAATTGATACATTCTGGAAACGCGGCGGATGGAATGCAGATGTGAAGTGGCCTTATGAGCCCCCCGTAACGGGATTATTCTGGATATCTGAGCTCTGGATTCCAGAAATCTGCCGGCTCTGACGGTTCGGGGGATTCAGAACCACAGAAGGGCCGTTTGGGTCCCGGGACCATCCTTTCCCAAAAACATCTGGAGTTTTCAATGGAAGTCATAAGAGCCCCAAACCCAACATGGAAGTTGTCACATGTGTTTCTGGATCACAGACGCGCATGTTCCGGAATTTCTTTTTTATTATAATGAATATGTTTGTAGAAAGTCGGCATGATTCTCCCGTCTTTTGGTAATGATTTCTCCTGCTTTAGAATAGAATTGATTGCCGTTTTCCCGGTGGGGGCCGCGCTCGATGTTCGGCCTGAGGCCACGTTCCTGGGAGACTAAAGGTTCCTAATTGATGACCTCACATTCCTACCGACACGACTTGTTGAAATGGTCATTTTGAGAAATGTTATGTTCCGTTCCAAAGGTTAAAGGGAATATGTAAACATTTTCAGCAAAAGGCGAATGAATCCGCGGACTCGGTAATTATCACCGGAAAGAGAGCCATCGGTCCTCGTTATCCCCGTCGGGAGTCAAATATTTCTACTTATTTTTTAACCGTTTATTTCTTTTTTGTAGGTTAATGACATAAAGCATTCTGTGTGACAAAGAAAGCCGGGTACATTTTTCTCTCTCTCTAGATATATTTTTGTCATCTCACTGAGCCTTCTGGAAACACAAAGTAGACTTGATACAGTATCTAGAAATAAAAGAATATATTCCGGGCCACGGTAATGGGAGAGGAAAGAACGCCGGCGGGTGTCAGTATCTTACCGGCTTCTGGAGGGGTTTCTAGAACTTGGTGTGGAATTTATTCTTTTATTTCTAGATACTGTATCAAGTCTACTTTGTGTTTCCAGAATGAAGTCCGGTGTCACGGGATGAAGCGTCGCCCAGTTCCGATCTCCTGGATATTCCGCACATTCCCTCCGAGATAAAACTTCCGAAAGAAACGTTATTTTGGGCGTTTTCATTCCAGAACGTACTGGATTCTCCATCAGGAGGGACCCACGAGACTCATGTACCGAAGAACCATTTACAGGGAAAACCAGAAACCTTTCACGGAAGACGACATCATTCAAGTCTAAAAGATGTTAAACTCTTCTGACAACCTCGAGGCCGAGTCCAAACTCCGCTGACGTTATTGAACTCCATGAAGGGATAATGCGCAGATCCAGAAGAATCCTCGTCTGACTGCAGAGGGCGGCTGCCGTTTACATTCCAGAATAATGAAATCGAATACCGCAGGCCATTCAAAGGCTTTACGTTCTGCTGAGTCGACGCGGATTTTAAACCAATTCCAAAAATGTATATTAAAAACCCGCCGTACATATATCAACATGCGGGAGCGGAGGGCGATTTCCTGAAAGTTCAGGGGCAATTAATGCAATTGTTTCTATTCCAGCAACACGCGGCCAGCGGATAATTCCCTGCAAATGTAAAGACGGCAGCTAAAGGAACCTTCCAGAAAATGGAGTTTTAACGTTTTTAGGGCAGGTAAATAAGATTAAATATTTTGTGGCAGATCATAGAAACTCAAAACCTGCTGGCGGATCGGCGCCATTCGGCCCATCTAGTCATCTTTTTTTCCAGTGTTTCTGGACTCGGCGCATGCGCAGCTCGGAGCCCAATCCCAGGGTTTCATTGGCTCCCCTTGTGCCGCGGTTCTGACGTGCAGGAGGCGCGCGCTGTATGCATGCGGGGAACGTGATCCTAAGCAGAAGAGATCGGGGAATAACGGAGTATACAGAGCGTCCGATACGCTTTATTACACCTTGCATTATTACTCTTAACCCTTCGAGTGCCCAGGGTCTGCGCAAACCCCCCCCCCCGGTCCTGCCTCGGCAGATGATCGCAGCTCGTTCTCACCCCGTGACTACCCTGCAGGGTCCAGTTACCGGGTTTTCTGTTCCAAGCGGCGTCTCTGAATATGGGGCGAAGCAGCTTCTCGGTGGCTCCGTGAAAGACATCAGCGCGGGGAGTTTTAGCGAATCGCGAGTATTTTGCACAAAGTCGTTAATTTTTGTACAATAGACGCTTTTTAATTATATTCAGACATTGAGGGAATTTTGTCATCTTTTCATTTTTAAAGCAGATTTCTCGTGCCCTCGTAATGGGGAGAAATAAAGCAGCAGCTGGCGATCGGGACGCACCGGCAAACCCCCCTCCACCCGAGGCCGCCGAATTCGTAAAACGAACGAAATCCCGAGTCAGATTGGGATTATTCTGTAATGTGCCAGGCAGGGCTGTGGCTCCCAAAGGGTTAATCGTGTATTCATTCACTCGTGTTAAAAACAGAAACCAGGGAACGTTTCAGAAAATTCCTTTCCCGTTCTTTTTGTATAAATTCTGATTCCCCTCTTTATCTGAGTCTCTGACCGGTATCAATAATTTATACGGGACACGCAAAATAAACAAAAACGGCAAATAGATTCCAGAATAATAACACGGAGTGCAGGAAAAAAATCGAGAATTAACAGAATTTAACAAAATAATTTCAATAATCTCCAAAACGGGGAAATATTACCAAGATTACAAAGATTCTCCAGCCCCGGGGTACAATCCAGTTACCCCCCCCATAACTCCTGCCGCAACACGGAGACAAAATCTTACTTGGAACATCTGGTAAAGATCCGGTTCTGGGTATCAGTCTTATGATGGAGGGTAACTTTGGGGTAAATCATTCCGGCTCCGGCGCTGGGTCGGCGAGCCCACCGGAGATAACAGCGAACCCCCTGCTATTTGTATAACGCAATCCCATTAAACACCATAAAGAACCAGCACAACCAGAATGCCGACCAGGGGTCCCACAAATCCCAACCAAATCCCCCCTAAGCCTGTCAACCCCTGCTGGCTTGGATTTTAAGTGAAATCAGATGCGTACAAATCCGTAACAAATACTATTCAGCCGAGTTAATGTGCTGCCAAGTGCAAGTTTAATGTAGAGCGGGGGCAAGGATTACGCCGGACCTTCCTGCACTGATGACATGAAAACATGTACGGAACATGAAAGGTTAACATATAATATATCAGCGGGACCCTCAATCCCCCCAATCACAGAGCTCCCGAGCCTGTCAACTCTACACGTGCCTCTCTGAACCCCCTCCCAGGAACAAATAGTACAACAGTGTCCTTTTGTGGCATTATTATTATTATGTCTATTATTATGTCTATTATTATTGTTGTTAGTAGTAGTTGTAGTATTATAATTACAAATAGTAGTAGTATTAGTAATATTAGTATTATATGATTAGTATTATTATTATGATAATTATTATTATTAATAGTAGTATTATAATTAGTAGTAGTATTATAATAATAAGTAGTATTAGTAGTACTCTTAGTATTATGGTATATTATTATAATAAGTAGTAGTATATTATAAATATTATTATTTGAATTATTATTATTTTATAAGTGTTATTATAATTATTATTAGTAGTATATTATTATAATTATTATTAGTATAAGTATTAGTAGTATTATATTATTACAAGTATTATTATTATTAGTAGTAGTCTATTATTATTACCGTAGTTTTTAATTATTATCTTAACTAGAATTATTATTATTGTTATTAGTTGTAGTAGTAGTAGTAGTAGTATATTATTACAATTATTAGTATAATTATTATAATTAGTATCATTCTTATTGTTATAATTAGTATCATTATTATTAGTAGTAGTAGTATATTATTATTATTTGTATTATTTTCTTGATTACCATTATTATTGTTATTAGTAGTAGTAGTATATTATTACAAGTATTGTTAGAATTGGTATCATTATTATTGTTAGAATTCGTATAATTATTATTAATAGGAGTATATTATTATTTGTATTATTATTATCTGGATTAGCATTATTATTATTGTTATTAGTAGTAGTATATTATTACAATTATTATTAGTATTATTAATGTTATAATTAGTATCGTTATTATTGTTAGAATTCGTATAATTATTATTAATAGTAGTATATTATTATTAGTATTATTATTATCTGGATTAGCATTATTATTATTGTTATTAGTAGTAGTATATTATTACAATTATTATTAGTATTATTAATGTTATAATTAGTATCATTATTATTGTTAGAATTAGTATAATTATTAGTATGATTATTGATTTGCAGGTTAATGAATCTGTGAGCCGCTGTTTGGCATCAGTCGGTTGCAGGCGAGTGGATGCGAGTTGTGAGTGTAAACGTGAGCTAACGTTTTGAGTTGCACTTGAGTTGCACATGCGCTGCTGCAGAACTGTATTTTAGCCAATCCTAAAGCACTCTCCATTTAGTGAATCGACCCCAAACTGCCAGCGAGACCAAAACAGGTCCGGTGTGTTCTTGGCCAAGAGCCTGCTGAGGAAACCTGCGTCAGCGAGACACAAAATATAAATCCTTTTAATTGATAAAAATATTCGCTGTTTGATTCGTTTTTTTATCCAGATTCCAGACAACGTTCGGAATGAGTTTCTCCATATAAGGCATAAACGTATATATTTTCTCGACGCGTTTTTAATTCTTTTTTTCTCTGTTGGGCAGTCTTTTATAGCCATTTTATTCTATATTATGATTAAAAGTTATGTTTTAAACAAATTGTAATACTTATTGTCAAAGTTCTGAATAAATAATTATACCCGGCAACCTGCCTCGCTCCCTACCCCCCTACTCTGCCCCCCACTCTGCCCTCCCACCCCCACTTTCTTTTTATGAATAATACATGGTTCATGGTACCGAAGGATGACAGATTGAAGGCTTAGGTTAGAACTGGTGAGAGGTCACGCGGAACTAAATAATTATATTTTCACATCAGATAAAAAAGGAGCCCCCGGCACCGAAACGTTTGGCTGAAGACGCGCGGAGGACCCGGCCGATCACTCAGCGCAGGTTTCCGTCTAAAAGTCTAATAAAAACCTGGAACTTCAGCTAGGATTTTTCACACATTTTCACATTAAAGGTTCAGTTCCACTTTGATCAAATATTAATTTCTCTTTCGTGTCCAATGACAATTATGCATTCCCTGAAAAATTGTCACATGATTAAAGAATTATTCTGAGAAGGGTGCGACGGGCGGTGAGCCTTATGCTACATTTAGCTATAAAAGCGTTAAATTCAGCAGAAGAGGAGGAACAGCTTTACAGTTATGGAAAAACATGTATGAGAGCAGGAGGGGTGATTGCCATAGCAGCAGAGAAGAGCCTGTTAGAAGGTGAGCATCGCAACATGCAAGCCCAATGCTCACCCACGGTTCTGTGTCTGCTATGGGCAAGGAGTGTGAATCGAGCAGTATCTGCCCCAAACACGTGTGATCCCAGCAGTATCTGCCCCAAACACGTGTGAACCCAGCAGTATCTGCCCCAAACACAAGTGATCCCAGCAGTATCTGCCCCAAATACGTGTGATCCCAGCAGTATCTGCCCCAAATACGTGTGAACCCAGCAGTATCTGACCCAAACACGTGTGATCCCAGCAGTATCTGCCCCAAACACGTATGATCCCAGCAGTATCTGCCCCAAACACATGTGAACCTGGCAGTATCTGCCCCAAACATGTGTGAACCCCGCAGTATCTGCCACAAACACGTGTGAACCCGGCAGTATCTGCCACAAACACGTGTGAACCCAGCAGTATCTGCCCCAAACACGTGTGAACCCGGCAGTATCTGCCCCAAACACGTGTGAACCCAGCAGTATCTGTCCCAAACACGTGTGAACCCGGCAGTATGCACGGTGCTTGCCATCTGGTCGATGTACAGAACGCCTGAACAGTCTGAGGGAAAATAAAATCGCCACAAAAAACAAAAGCAGAGCATCAATCAGAGACGTTTTATGTTTTTGTTACTTTTCTGTGTGAAAACTTAGATTTTCTGCTTTTTTAACAGTTAATAATTCCGGATAGAAATACATCATTTTTTTATACGAATCGCTTCACCTTCAATAAATAACATAATATTTTTATTGCTGTCGGCTGCGCATTAAATCTTCCTGTATTATGATGTCAATTAGCGGCTTCCTGTGTTATGATGTCAATTAGCGGCTTCCTGTGTTATGATGTCAATCGGCAGCTAAGCCCCTCGCTCGGCGCTCGCTTACAAATAATGTCATAATTCCATATTTCTTTGCTCCGGCATCCCGTGGAACGCTCCGTACCCCCCCGCTCCCATTAGCCCCTCACTGCGTGGAGCATTAGGGGGCACCTAGCTGGGCGCGTTCCTGCGCAGGCCCCCCCGCGTTACGTGGATTTGGCGGGCCGCGCTCGCTACGCGGATACAGTTACTCTTTCTGCCGGCGAATGCGTTATGGGCCTTCTGGGATCTTGTAAAGTCGTACTCTGCTTTTATGAATTAAGTAATAATTGTGGAAGAATGAGGTCCTTCTATCCACTTTAGCGAGTTTGTGTTTTCCTTGGCAGGTCCGTCCTGCAGCTGCGATACTTTTTATTATATCTGCATGAAAATGTAACGCAGATACCGCCGGCCAGATTTACTGCGCTAACGTTTCCGTCTGCAGGACAAACACAGCTGCTGGGAGTCTGTCAGCCGATGTATGGCCGCAGTGTTCAGCTCAAAATACATAATTCATTCTCTCGCTGAGAGGAAAAAATGTCCCTGGACCCCGGCGGGCGCTAATGGAGATATAGGAGGGGGCTTCACGTTGATTACCTTGTATGTTAATCGATCGATCGGATGGCGGACGCCCCAGCAGGCGACTCATAAAAGCTTAAAGATTCGTAAATTAAACGGGAAATGAAAGATTCCGCCACGGGTCGCGTCCGACGCGGATTCTTCTCTCGGACAGGAGGGGGAGGGGACGTCGTTAAGGAAAGTGGACACAAGAGGCTGCAGACCGGCGGCGAGGGTCAGCGGGGTCACCCTTATCCGTCATTACAGAGGAACGGCGGGTTCGTTAGAATTTCAAACACATTTGCATATCCACAGGTAGCCGCGTGAGTGACCGACGCCATTTGCAGGAGAAGACAAGCAGATGGCGGGACGCGGAGTCATTTCTCTGCCTTGCGTGCGGCTTCCAGGAACGCGGGAAATTCAGACAAACCATTCTGGGTCTTTGTGTCCCGGCGTCGCTACATTTACTGCCGCCATATTCCTCTCCCCGCCACGCAGGGTCTGGAACAGTCCGGGGGATTTCACTCGGGTGCAGAGTCACGTATTGACATAGAAACCCAGAACCCGCCGGCAGATCGGCCCCATCCGGCCCCCGTCTAGTCACCAATTTCTCCTGCTCTTAATCAGTCGTCGGTCTCGTCTTAGATTCAGGAGCCATATGTCTATCCCATGCATGTTTAATACCCTCACTGTATTACCCTCTACCACTTCTGCTGGGAGGCTGTTCTGGGTTTGGATGAGAGGAAAGAAGGGAGACCCAGAATATTGGAAGAGGATCCCGGCAGAAACAGAGACGTCCGCAGATCTGCACGTATTTAGACAGCCGTTGGGTGAGCGGGGTTTGGTAATTCCCGCGGTCTCTCGGCAGATCGCCTGACAGAAGGCGCAGAGACGGCAATAAATAAAGTTCATCGGTTGTCTCCGTGTCACACGGATGTCTGTAATGTAATTGTGGACGGATTATGTCATTAATTTACTCTGTTTAGCCGTCCTGGTCGATGGGCGAGAGATATTATTTGTGACAAACACTAAATAAAGTAAAGTGGGGCCGGCGCGAGACGCGTGATGTATTACCAAGATTAATCACGCCGCGAAACGCGCTGACGGACGACTCGGCAGCTACTCGGCTCGCAGCATCTGCTCCGCGCGGATCGAGGGGTTAAATGATGTGATTTATAAGCGCTTGTTAAAAACATTGGAAACTAATAAAAAATTAAATATTTCAAACTATTGATTTATAAACAACGAGGCTTTAAAACTGCAGCCTTTCATCAAAATAAAGAATCTGATTGGCTGGAAAGCAAAGCGTTTAATGATCGCGGTTTAATAAAAGGGTTAATGGGGCTCAGCTGGGTAATAAGATGCCGTTAATCACTGGGGGGGTCTTTTTATTTTAACTGAACATGGCTTGAGTTTTTTGGAGATGTTTATGGCCGACGCGTCGTCTGTTACTAAGCGCGTCAAAAATCCTAAATTCGGTGTCAGATTTATTTAATATCTTAAAGAATTCATGAATTTGTCAAATGAGGAGGAAAAGGTTTAAAGCGAAGGTTTTACTTTTTCTGCCAGATGCTGAACGCGGTTTGAATCCGAACAAAGTTTGCGAAGTTCTGCCGGGAGACTCTGCGCCGGAGTCAGCGAGAACTCAGCAGCCAGCAAGACAGCGGAAAGAATCCATCTAAACCCTACAGCTCTCCCGAGACGGAGTGCCGAACTCCTCAGCTCTCCCGAGACGCAGCGCCGAACTCCTCAGCTCTCCCGAGGCGCAGCGGCGAACTCCTCAGCTCTCCCCAGACGGAGCGCCGAACTCTGCAGCTCTCCCCAGACGGAGCGCCGAACTCCGCAGCTCTCCCCAGACGGAGCAACGAAATCCGCAGCTCTCCCCAGACGGAGCGCCGAACTCTGCAGCTCTCCCCAGACGGAGCAACGAAATCCGCAGCTCTCCCCAGACGGAGCGCCGAACTCTGCAGCTCTCCCCAGACGGAGCAACGAAATCCGCAGCTCTCCCCAGACGCAGCGCCGAACTCCGCAGCTCTCCCCAGACGGAGCAACGAAATCCACAGCTATCCCGAGACGGAGATCTGAACTTTTTGGGGGGATATTGGGGACAGTTACAGATCGGAGACATCAGACAGAAACTGATTGTTGCTGTAAATGATTCTAGTGGAACATCCTCCCAGCAGAAGTGGTAGAGAGTAATACAGTGAGGGTATTAAACATGCATGGGATAGACATCCGGCTACTGAATCTAAGACGAGACCAACGACTGATTAAGGTTTGAGTCTTTACAGCAGGAGAAACGGGCGACTAGACGGGGGCTGGATGGGGCCGATCTGCTGGCGGATGCTAGAATTATTTATTCTGTGTATAGAGGCAGCCGCAATTAGATTGTAAGCTCTGTGGATGAGAGACGTCTAACAGGGGTATACCCAACATGTCAGTATACACTCGCTGTACCTTCCCTATGCTATAATGCCATGTATAAAGAGCCGAGTACCCCCGCCGACCCCCGCGGGGGGCATCGCTGAAGGAGTAGATTTGCAGTCTTTTCCGCAGCCGCCTCGCGGGTTGAGATGCGAGAGATTCTATAACACAATCACAGCCGGGTCTGGAACATCCTAATGAAATAATTGCTTCCTTTGCTTAAAGTCCGAAGTATCTGGGAGCCGCCGGCTGTAATATGTCACCGAGACATGATGGCCGATGGCACGTGTCACTTCCACGTCTCTCAGCCGGCGCCGAAGCCCCGAAAACATCGATTACTTCACCTCTCTAATCCATTTACCGGAAGCAGCGCCCGTTCAAACTCCACCGAAATCTCATTTCAGCAGCAGCCGCCCCTTTATTAGGATTTTCTTTTGGCCGCGTTTTCAGAAAAAAAAAAAAAAATTTAACGCTTCCAACGCTTCCACGGCGAACCCAGCGTGGGTCAATCCTGAACTTACTAAAGGGTTAATAATATTCCCTTAATAAAAATAGTGGAGAGCAATGAAAAATACCCCTTTTATGTTAATTTAGTTATTTCATTGTTTTTTTACGAGGTCTGCCTTTCTGGCATGTAGAGGGTTAAATTTGTGCTTTTTCTTTGGATTATGGAGATTGACAAAATATCGCTAAATGTAGAATCTTCCCATCTTTTTTTTATAATGATAAATGATATAGAGATGAACTGGAACAGGGAGAAAAAAAAAGCCCGATATTTAGATATTTTCGTCCCGTTTCCCCTCCGCGGGTTTTCTGGGTTCCGTTCGCTGGAATTTTCTGGAATTTGACGCAGGTGGAAAGACGAATCATTTATGGGGAGATTGAGTTCTTTTTGGTAACATCGAAACGTTACAATGTATCCGGTTTACGGGTCAGAGCCTCGGGCTCCGGCATCCAAGGGGTTAATATTTTGTACGTTTTCTTTCATCGCTTTTTATTTTTTTCCCATAAATGACATTTTTATCGTCCTTGTGACTTTTCGCTCGGCTCGTTTTATTGTCCTGATCGCCACTGTTGGGATATTCCATATTCTTGATATTTATTTGGCAGAATATCCCCGGATTGCTCCCGATCGTGAAGGAATTCTCCGGAGGCGAGCCAAATGCCGAAGTTTATTTTATTTGCAGATTTTAATAAATTTCCTTCTCCGTCTCCACGGCCAATCAGATTCAGATCTTTATACGCGGCTGCATCTATAGTAGCAGTGATGGGATCTAAAGACCCCAAAATATCTGATATTCACACAAATTCACCCAGAAATAAAATGCATTTATCTTCAGTTTGAGAAACAAAGAAACTAAACCAAAAAATAAAAGAAATGATTACAAATCTGCATTTATTAATATAAATATTTCTGTATCTTCCTTCTATTCAGCCATTTATTTGCAGTCTTACAACTAATCATCAATATCAGAAATATCACAAAATGTTACTGTTCTTTTGAAATTTCACCTTCAATGGACCAGAATTTGTTTCCGAACACATTTACGGAATGTTCTACAGGTCGAAGGATCGTTTTCTCGCGGTGCAGATCATTGCGTGTTTCTGGGACGCAGAACGTTTCACCGTTTCGCTTGTTCTGCTCTCAGGCCGGTCATTGAGCGAACTCTTCTTCCAGAGCCTCCCGGGGCGAGCGGAGTTTGTTCGAGACTCCAAGACGTTTCCACCAACTGGGACAGAGAGGCTGTCCTCGGAGACAGAGAGGCTTTAGAAATGAAGGGGTTAATACGCGTGGGAGATTTTGCTTTAATTCCATCATAATCTTAATAGCTACCAGCTGTCCTGTGATTATTTTCTATCTTTGAGGTGTCCTCTCGAGGTTTTTTATGATAAACTGGCATAATTATTCCAAGTCTATGAAAGAAATAAATAGCAATTTCGTTACTAGAAATGAACGCTTCAGCAATGAAGATCGTAGTCGCAGGCAGTGGTTACAAAAGGGATTATTAGATACAGAACATGTAATTAATCAAATTAAACACCGATGCTTAATGGAACAGGGTTTTTTTCAATCTACAATGAGACATCCTAAATGTCATGATATATGGAGGCCTTGGATTGCTCAATACCCTTTGTCAATCTGGTTATCTCATACAGTATGAGTTTCTATATTTTCCACTGAAGAATTATCGCCCGGCTGAGTGAATGGAATGATACGAATGTTGAGTGAAGTGTCTTTTTTTCTTCTCTCTCTTTTTCTTTTCCTGGGGAATAGATCAGGAGTTTCATAGACCTTCTGATTTACGCTGTGTTATGTGATGTTAAATTATCAGTGTATAATTGTTCGTATTACTACTTGATTTGTACGATTCTATTTACACTCGATACATTCGTAATGTGTTGTTTTCATGTGAAACTTTGAATGAAAATAAAAAAAATTAAATAAATAAATGAATGATTTAGACTTACAGCCTTCTTAGCCCCTTCAAGATGTTTGGGTCATAAAGTTTGTATATTTACTCTATTCCCCTCCCATCCCCATACAAATGTGTTTGGTGTTAGCCCTGCCAATGTAAGCAGCTGTGCATTGCCAGTCCCTCTCCCTCATGCAGATAGCCCCACCCATTGTGAAGTCACGCCCCCGAAGAGAGACGGCTCCTGGTGGGTGGAGCTTGCAAGTTCCCAGGCATGCATTTAAGCTCGGAAGATGAAGTGGAGTCCCTGGTAGGATGCGTCCTCACAAACCTCCACCAATGGGGGAGACCTGTATGGAGGGAGATCTAATAAAGCCTGGAACAGCCCGACCCCCGCAAAAAATGGCAACTTTCACGGCGAAATGATGTCAAACTAGGTGAAGCTCTCTGATACTTTGTATCTTAACGTTCCTCGTAAACTTTATACTCAGGTTGCTAAACTGCGGAAACTTTTCACAAAAGGAGGATAAAGTCTGGTGTTTGGAAACGTAGCGGAGAGGCAAAATATTCACCGTTTTAATTAAAATGATAATGAAGAGATGACAGGGCTTTGTTTTGTATAATGGCCAACGCTGTAGCGATACAGTGAGTGGAATCAACTCAGGGGTCCAAAGAAATTAGACAATAAAGAAATTCAGACGGTCTTTTTATGCGAGACGCAGAATGTACGGGAGAAATGGTTTTGTTCCCGGAGCAAATATTTCATGGTTCCCTTCCTGAGATTTAGAAAGCGCTCAGTGTGAGAGCAGATAAGGCAAATGGAACGGGCCACGTGACGGCACAACCCGTCCGGGAGATCTTTTAAACTCCGAACATTGTTTGGAAAGAAATAAAAAAGTTTCCCCCCAAAGCTTGGTGCGTTAAGACGATGACTTTGCGGAGTTCGGATAATGTTTCAAACTATGTGTTACTTGGGAAATACTCAGCTGAATCCGGTCAGAGAATTGGATCATCGCGGTTTAGACAGGCAGAGGAGTGTACGAGACATCACGGAGCTGACACTTCTTCCGAAGGCTCGCGTTTTGCATATCAATGGAGTTTACCCTCATTATTAAAAGTTGTGTCCCGAAAGTCAGCCTAGCACCAAAGCCTCCTTCCCCGTTATATGTAGATGGGGCATTAAGGATTTATCTCAAATCCTCTTCAAAGAATAATGCTGTCAATCAGTCGGAGCGCCAATTCCCTCTCCTCGTCCTGCGAGGTGGTAAATATCAAGGCGTCCTTCCCAGAAAACTGAATTTGTTGTGAGTTATGTCCTGCCAGCGAGGATGTCAACCTCATTCAGGATGAGTCCTCTCCGGAGGCCGAAACAACGCACCGCGAACAGAAATAAAGACCTTCCGTCTGCTCTTGTCTTTCCCACAAAACCAGACTTTAATGATTCGCAGCCGTGGGGCCCCGGGCTTGGCAGCCATTACGGAATCAAGATTTACTGTCAGAGCTAAACGCTCCCCCCATAATAATAATAAAAAAAAATCGCTGGCCGGATTCTTTGTTTTACAATCTCTCCTCCATCCCACCATCGCGTTGCTGGTAAATATCTAAATGCTGACCAGTTTATCTGACTCTGTGCCTTTAAGCGTGAGGACGTTCCGCAGGGGACTGTTACCTCTGTGCACCAATCAGAGATGAGCCCAGAAGTCACCTGTGCAGGGGAGGTGGAGTCCGTGAGCCGTCCCTGTACAGAGGGTGATGTTGGCACCTGAAGATTTGCCCTCTTCTCCAGACCAAGTTCTGAGTAGCCCTACCTGCCCCCTTGTACGTTGGGAAAAGGGGGATACCTGGGGCAGAATACACCCTGAAACTTAGTAGAACCTGCTTTATATGAAATCTGCCCCTCCCCTCCATATCAAGATATTATTATTATTATTCTGTATATTATTCTCTAAGATACTCTATATTATTTCTTTAAAAGTACCGAGGCAGGGATATTACCCCAAGCCGGGCAGGGAGTTACGGTTACACTCACCCCGCAGTCACTATTATAGCTGAGTGCCCCCTAACTGCCCCCTCCAGTAATTTACACACTAACACACACTAACACACGCATACACATGCATACATACACTAACACACACTTACACACACTAACACACGCATACAGACACTAACACACACTTACACACACTAACACACGCATACAGACACTTACACACACTAACACACGCATACACACACTAACACACACTTACATACACCGACGTACACCAATACCCGCTTACATACCTCTTGCCTCACACATCAAACCCTAAAAAATACAATTTATGTGGATAAATGTCAATTTTGTGTCTTTTAAGGTTTGTCTTTGTTTCCTAAATCCTTGTAATGAGCAGAGGAGAAATATTCAGGCCGAGGATGTTTTTTTTACAGACTGTTTCTTGCCGTCAGCCTCTTAAAAACATTTGCAGAAACGTAATTATTTTTGTAAAAAGAATCCAGTTCCGTTCTCAGTGACCTTTCCTATGTTTGTGACGCACGGGCCGGAATCCGCGCAGGTTAAGACAGATTCAGTCATTTCCCTGTGAGATAAAATCTGTGCGCAGGACAAACAGTGATCAAATCAGACTTGGACCTGGCAAAGGCCAGCGGCTCCTTGTCCCAAGGGCTCCGAGTCCCAGCAGCTTTTGGTCCCAGCCGATCCGAGTCCCAATGTCTCCGAGTCCCAGCGGCTTCTGGTCCCAGTTGCTCCTGGTCCTAGCGGGGCTCCGAGTCCCAGCGGCTATTGGTCCCAGTGGCTCCTGGTCCTAGTGAAAATACACAGTTCCTTGCACGTTAAGTGTGGTTCCTCAGCAGCGGGACGCGTGGTTCGTGCCTCTGGAAGGTTCCGTACACATCATTCAGATATTTCTTATAGGGGTTTACAGACCTGAAGCTTCTCTCTGTAACGAGATCAATATTCCTTAAGGACCGGCGGTCGAGGAGCAGAAAGACTCTCCCGGCGGAGATTTCTGACTGCGAGATAATTAGGGCCCCTGGGACAGCAGGACCTGAACGTGATAACGCTTCTGCATTTGCATTTGTTTTCTTCAAATAATAATAAAAAATGGTGCTTTGGAGATGAAAAACATGATTTCATATTGTGCAGAAATGAATATATTAGTGTTTTTTTTCTAAAATACACAATATCCAGAAACATGTTTTTCCCGGCAGGGTATTATCTGGTGAATCGGCGCTACAGGGAATACTAAACCAGCTTCATCCCCGTAACCTCCGCAAACGTTTATTAACAGCTCTGAAAATACCTGAAAATACACAAAACATGATGTTCCAGTAAATTTCCAAGCAGATTAATTGGGTTAAAAAAATAAATGACTTGAAAATCTGGGAAACGTTTCAGAACAGCCCCGGAGGGAAAGAATTGGACAGAGGGGCCACGTGAATGTAGTGCGGACGAGGTACCCATGGTCATGCCTGTTTAAGGGGTTAAGGCATGACTAAGCGGAAATTTTGGCACTGAAAGTGTTAAGGATTGTGGCACGTGCAGGGCCAGAAGGGAGGGGGTAATTACCCTCCCTGGGGGGTATATAAGGAAGGGTCATGGCCTATAGGGGCAATCATTTTAAAGAAAATTTTCCCACCCATCCCTCCCCTAATTTTTGGCTCTGCCGGGTACTCTGGTTTGGTTAAGCTGGTACGGTGCAGGAGTTAACCCTCTAGGTATGGTTACTTGTGGTGCACAGAGGTGTAAGTGCAGGACACTCCAGGGGCATGCGCCCCTGTGAATCGTAGGGTCATGTGACTGCCGCGCTAGGGGACGCCGGCAGTTCCAGCAGGGATACAGGTGGGCACGCCCATACCAGCAGGTTACTTATTTGGTTATTAAGTGGTTATTAAATGGTTACAATTGGTTATGTTTGCTTTCATTTTACAATACATTATTGATATATGTTGTGTCAAATTGGTTGTGTTAATAATATTTGACACTTTGTAACATATTAATAAAGGTTGAGTGTCGCGGTGCTGAAGTTATTTTAAGTCCACACCGCGGACAAATAATTCCATATCTGACGTTTAATAAAAAAAATTTAAGAATAAAGAAGTGTCTCTTGTTTTATTTGAAAAGAGGTACCGAAACTGGACTCTACTTCATTCATGGGAAATATCTGTGAGAGTTATCCTCGTCTCTCTATCTCCCCTCTCCCTCTTTTCTCGCCTCTCTTCCCCATTCCCTCTGTCTTTCTCTCTCCCTCTTTCGCCTCCTCTGAACTCTCCCCAGAATGTCGATATCCTTCTGCAGATGGGGTCTCCAGCATTGCACCCACTACTCTAGGTGAGGTGTAACCAGAGGTCTGTTTCTGCTTCTAATACCCCTCGCTGTACACACTCTGTAGTGGAAATGTCCTGGTTGGGGAGATCAGGGATCAGCGGCGACTCGCCGGGGGGGTCCTGAATACGTTTTTACCGTTTTTCACCCTCTTTTTTAAGCTACAAATCGATATCTGAATCATCACTGAAAAATGTCTTGGTTTTTTTTTTGGTATTTACAGAAATAAATGAATAAAGTTCTGGAAAGATCACGGAATCTGCTCCTCCGCCACGCACTCACTGACATTTCACAAACAGAGATCCCCGGTGCCGCATCGAACGCCATCATTTCCATATTAATTACCGGGATTTGTGCTGTCGCTGAAGAGGAGAAATTTAATCTCTTTTTTCCTACTTAACCTGGTAGTTTATACAGTCTGGGCCCCGGCCCTACGAATAATCTGCCTGGGTCCCGTCATTTTACAAACAGGAACCTGCGCCAGCTCCATTAAACCGCCTGTTCTCTGAAGCATCTAAAAAGCTCTTTTTATTTGTGATTTTGGCAGCTCTGGGCTTCCCTTTGGTCTCGACCCTGAATAAATTGTGCTTCTCGTCCAAGTCGAGTTCCACAAGACATTTGCGTTTCAGCGAATTCCTTCCTCGTACCTACTGAGCTCTCGACTGGATCGAGCTTTACCCGCCGACTTGTTTTCCGAAATGCCGATCCCCTCATTGCCAGGAACGGGCCCTCGGCTTGCGCTCTGAGTCTCTCCATCTGCTCTCTGTGCTAACAAAGCGTGCATTGTTGGCCGCCGGCCCCGTCAGCTGCACGTAATATCCACGAAGCCTTCACCAGAATCAGATACATTCTTCTTTTAATTAAAAACTGAAATATGTGGCCGACGCTTTCTCTATCGTTCTATCAGCGATCGGATGCCAGCGTCCCGTTTAGCGCACATGGGAGAAGAAATGAACGGTTTCTGGACGGTCGGCGACAAACGCGTGACGGGAGAGAGGTGATGTTACTGTAATCCAAACGACAAAGGGAAAAAAAAAAGTTCTAGAACGTAACCTTCGTTAAATAGTGAATTAAAATGACTAAAACGAGGGACGGGGAACGCGGCTCTCAGTCGTGGAGCAGCAGGGGAGGTGGCAGGTTCACGGGATCTCACCCGGGCATGCGCGTCCACGCTGCGTACAATAAAAATAAAAGCCTTTCATTAGCTGCCAAAGTAAAGACCGTTCACCGGCCACGCGCGCTGCTCTGCTGGATACTAACTGTGCTCAGCAGGCTCTGACTGGGGATTTAAAAGGTCCCTGGCACTTTAAGGCCAGTGGCGAGAAGCGATATACACGCAGGCCGCCCGCACGTTACACTCTGCCGCACGTTACGCTCATACACTCATACTCATACTGTAGCTCGGCCAACGAGTATCCAGCCGCCAACCGCACGCTAAGGGAGCGAAGCAGTAATATTCATACCCGTCATTCTTTGGCCCCGCTCTCTCACGCGCTTTTTCTGGGTCTAGTATTTTTTTTACTTAATGTGGGAATTTCTAGATGCTGATTATCGGTGGATGGCTGAAACCTTGAGGAACGGAGCAGAAAATGGCATTTCGTGGCTAACATTCAGGTCAGAGACTTCTTCGACTGGCAGCCATTTGTAGTAAATTTGAAATGGCGGAGGAATGGCTAGTGGATGTTTTGCTGTTGCCGGCAGCTGGGGGTCCCATAAAACGTCTCACCAACCTCACCAACGGAATGACGAAGGCACGTGCCCACGGAGAGTGTCCACAGAGAGTGTCCGGCACTTAAGGCCTGGGCACCACGAGTCCCACCACACCTGGTAGGTTGGGTAACCCTCGCACCGCGCCAGCCACCTCAAAAACCCAACTGCAATAACAGATAATAAAAGGGATGACAGGAAACGCTGTCCGGCATCACATGGACCATGGGGGCCGGTTCCTGAAGGGGGTCCTAATACCCCCAGGGATGCCCCCCACCTACCAGAAGCTGTCCCCTGCTGCCACTCTGGGCCTGATTGACAGGCTAACGAGTTGCGTCCTTTTCTTTTTTTAGATTTTTTTTGTAAATCAATCAACTTTCTGGTATATGTAATATGAATGTATCTCATATTATATTCTATTCCTTTATATTATATTCTCATTAATTTATTAAAATAATATATTTGGTTTTTAAATAAAATTCCTATTTTGATATTATTGCTTTTGCTTATTATCTATTGTAGAAAGTCACAGTCTTTGTACATGAGAGGCGAAAGGGGATTTAAATAGCGCCGTCATATTCCGCATCGCTGTACAATCGCCAAAGAACGCGTAAAAAGTCTGTAGGATTCGGGCATCGTATGTGCCGGCGGTCGCAGTACTCGGGGATCGGCTGCGACATTCATTCGATGAGACGTAAGTCGAGATGAGATTTTAGAAACTTTTATGAGGCTGAGATATTCATAAAGTCACCGGCCGCTAAATTCCAAACGGCTCTCTGTCCTCTGGGTCCCCAGGGGCCAATATCCGTTTCCGGTGCAAAATGAACAAAGCCCGGTTTCGATTTAATGATAAAGTATCAATTTTATTCGTAACACTTTTATAAGAAGAAATGAAGCGCAGAACGCCATAATCCGCAGAAAGTATGAGCTGGTGAGACATACGTGGCTAACGCCGTAACCATGTGAAAAATCATCATGTGCATTTCTGGAAGATACCATAATAGAATAAATAAATAAATATATATATATATATATATATATATATATATATATATAACAGAATATATAAAAAAATATATATAACAGAATGTATATAATATATTTAACAGAATATATATAAAAAAATATAACAGAATATATATAAAAAATATATAACAGAATGTATATAAAAAATATATAACAGAATGTATATAATATATATATATAATATATATAACACAAAATATAATATAATAGAATATATATAATATACCGTATACAGTATAACAGTATTTATATATAATATATAACAGAAAATATATAATATATATCTATAAAATATACAGTATAACAGAATGTATATATAACAGAAAATAAATATATAATATAATATATATCTATAAAATATACAGTATAACAGAAAATATATAATATATAAAACAGAAAATGTATAAAATATTTAGAATAGAATAGAATGGATCACTCTTCTCTCTCTGAGCGCCGTTTCAGCCGCCTCTCCCTTCCACCTTTCACGAAAAATATACGAATATTAAAATTGTGCGTTTAATACGAAGGCAGCGGATTCCCAGCAAGTCGCTCCATGGCGGTAACGCAAATCTAGACGAGGAATGTGGTTTCCGACGCGAGGATCTCCGTGTGACGTCCGCGGTCGCGCGTTTTATTGACATTAGAAGGCGGCTGCGCATAGGAGGCGCCACGAAATGTATTAATTCACACAAAGACAGAAATTATCAGTAAAACTAAATATTCAACAGGTAAATATTAAAAGCCTCCGATAAGGTGGTTATACAAATTCCTGAAATGCTTCTTTTCTATAAACTAAATAATCCTATTTTGGTGACTTAATAAAAAAAAAAAATTATCTCAATATTGCAAAACTTTGCATTTACATCATATTAAAAATCATCTAATTTTTCCGTACATTTTAATGAAATCACCGTATATTATACGAGGTCCCCGCATCCCGCCTCATTTCACCATTTATGGTAAAGATAGAAAAATGTTTTGCTTAATAAAATGACTTTCAGAATAATTCATAAAATATTTTTAAAAAGGTAAATAATGCTTTGTATATATTTCATTGTTTTTATTAATTATCAGGCGCTTCCTTAATATTCTATGAAACGGCCACAATCTGATAATTTCCAGAGACGCTGCTATGGTATATAGCGCCATCACACCGGCTTCGACGGTCACAGAATTCATTTTAAATTCTCAACGAGAGCCGGTGAACTGCGCCGAATATACATTCCACGGACGCTCACGACGAATCCCACATGTGTTCTGCTGGAGAATAAGAAAAAACGGAGGAAAAGGGGAAAAATTACGAGAGGCGAACGGACGGAGACACAGCAGCCAAATAATAAACAGGACCGGCCCTCACCGGCCGCTACGACGACACATTTTCATCTTTAAGGAGTACGCTGGCTGGGCGACTGAGTCCCAACAAAACACTTTCATTCATTTACGGAAATCTGTCTAAAATGACATAAAACTGACAGCAGAATTCTGGTGCGTGGTCTGCGGAGTATCATGGGAGTTCAACCACAAGCCGAGACACTTAGTCTCCCACGCCCCCAATCGCACTCCCTCGCAGAACCTTGTATATAATATGTATGTATAGATTTATATATCGCCGTCATACTCCGCAGCGCTGTACAATGTGTTATTATTTATATATCGCCGTCATACTCCGCAGCGCTGTACAATGTGTTATTATTGTTATGTATATATCGCCGTCATACTCCGCAGCGCTGTACAGTGTGTGTTATTATTATTATTTATATATCGCCGTCATACACCACAGCGTTGTACAATGTGTTATTATTTATATATCACCGTCATACTCCGCAGCGCTGTACAATGTGTATTATTATTATTATTTATATATCGCCGTCATACTCCGCAGCGCTGTACAATGTGTGTTATTATTATTTATATATCGCCGTCATACTCTGCAGCGCTGTACAACGTGTGTTATTATTATTATTTATATATCGCCGTCATACTCTGCAGCGCTGTACAATGCGATGCAGAATGTAACATCAGAAATATAAAACGTATCGGCGAGAATCCTCTGGCGTCCTGTATCGTGCATCTGGCGTCAGCTCAGGCTGGTACCGGCCGTTAGCATCCGAAGTCCGGCAGGGAAAGGCGAGCACCGGATTTACTGCAGGGAAATTGCTTGGGAAACACGGACTGAGGGATCCCGCGGAGCTTGATCAAGGCACTAGATACATTTGTGGGTCATGTGGAGAGTGTATGTTCAATAAATAACGACAGACACCAAATTGGATTTTGAAAGGCCACAGTTTTATTTATGAAATACTGTGAGACGTAAAAAACTTTATTCAAACTTTAAAACATACATTTTCTTAAACTTGTGTAACCTCCAACCTTAGCGTACGAACCGCCAGACTTAACCCTTTAGAATCAAGGAGGTTACAACCACCGACCGTGCGACAACTAAGTGCTTAACATCGATACCTCAACACAGGTAACTCACACCAACATGTTGCCGCGTACACCAACCACAAGCCGTAAAGCTGCACTAGCTCGTGGTGTAAACGAAGGCCCTCCCTTTCCCATGGGACCCTGCCCGTGGAAAAAAGGCCCACCATAACTCACAATAACCACGGATTCCATACCTCGGATGAAAACCGCGACAATTTCACCCCGTACCATGAATAAACCAACCATAAAACCTGACGGGAACCTCAGTTCCCCGCCACACCAAAAACCGTCAGAAAAAACACAAGGGGAGGGTGGGAGGGAAACGCTTCTCACTGCCTCTCCTTCCTGTTTAAAGAAAAATGGTAGAGGGTCAGAGAAAACAGCCACTTTTAAAGACCCTTAACCCCACCCCCACCATAAACTTTTGACCTATGGCAACCTAGCCATGAGGTGATCATGCCCCCCTAGCATGATCCAGGCCTGATCATGCGGCCCCTTCTTTGATGTCTGTGTCTCCGGGGCCCACTTTATGGCTGAGCGCAGAGCCCTGGACCCGACAGACAGTATAAATACGGGGAATACGCAGGGTATGGGGGGGGAGGCGGGGGATCACCCGCATTAAATAAATGCAGTTATAACATTCAGATCCATCTAAAAAGTAGAAACGTTTTCTTTTATCTTTTCCTATAATTCCTATTTTTCATTTGATCCATTTGGAGCCAGGAGAGGGTTAAACAGAAACGCACCTGGCATTAGAGACCTCCGAGTCCTCCTTTCTGTAAAGCACATTCCTCACTCCCGATACTCGGTGTTAGAGTGAGTCCTAGCGGAGAGCGGCTTCCTCCCCAAATCCCATCGCATGCTGCAGAGCGTCGCTCCCCCCGCAGCAGACATCACCTCACCGAGACTTTGTCATCGAGTCGCAAAATAATTCAGTCGCCTTCCTCAGTTCTTTGGATCAAAACCGACTGTTTTCAGCATCTCCGCGGCAACCGACGGCGTTGGCCGGATTTCAACGCACGAGATTCCTTCCTGTTTCTTCCCAACAGAAAAGGAACTTCGAGCCGTAACTCCAACCTATAACTACGAGCCGTAACCCCGTGCCATAGCGCCGAGCCGTAACCCTGAGCAGTAACTCCAACCTATAACTAGGAGCCGTAACCCCGAGCCAGGTGCGGGTCTGGAAATAACTCAGAAACTTGTAAAAGATAAAGAGTGGAGACGTCAGAAAAACGGTCCCCGAGTGTCTGTCGCGGTTCCGTCGCCCGGTGTCTGACGCCGTTCCGTCGCCCGGTGTCTGACGCCGTTCAGTCGCCCGGTCTCTGTCGCCGTTCCGTCGCCCGGCGTATGTCGCCGCTCCGTCGCCCGGTGTCTGTCGCCGCTCCGTCGCCCGGTGTCTGTCGCCGTCCCGTCGCCGGGTGTCTGTCGCCGGGTGTCTGTCACCGTCCCGTCGCCGGGTGCCTGTCGCCGTCGCTAGCGTTGGGGAAGCGATTTTTCATCTAGAAAAAAAATGTGAATATTACAAAATCAAACCAATAATAAACATATTTAGCAGACAAGAAATGAGACGTTTCCTGCGGAGCTGAGAGAGAACGACGATTAACGGGACTCATAAGAAAACGTCGCGAATAAAATCATTTTCATCCGTTTCATAAACTCTGAGGAAAAAGTGCAAACATCAGGGTGCTCGGCGTCGCATGTGGGTTTTTTATGGCGTTTTTCTCCACAGTTACAATGCAGAGGATGGACCCGGTATCTGTGAGTCCTACGAGAAATAGGCAGGAAACAAACAGTTTCACACAAAACAAAGTTCATATTGAATTTTACACCATTTGGAACAAACATCCGTTACAAACAAACCAACAGGATCCTGCCTGCCAAAAGCAACAGCAAACAATTTGCAGCATCATTTGGGGCCAATCTTCCTCGAGGAGCAGACATTCGGAATAAAGCAGGCCTTACAAACCACAGAAAAGAGACAGAAGGGTCCGCCGGGGCGTAGAACTCTACCAAGGAAATGACATCAGGGGGGGGCAGATACTCGCCATTTATCCGAATCCCTTTCAGCTGGGTGACAATTCCAACGTGTAAAGGCTGGAAAAACTGCCTAAGGTCAAAAAAAGCAATTTCCACAGAAATGCTAAAACGCCAGAAAAAACACCAAAACGCAGGTAAATGCAGTGGCAAATAACGCAGGACAAAAACCCAAGTGGAAACCTAGCCTAATTAGGAAATATTACAAAAAAAATGCCGTTTTCCGCTTGATGACATCGAACGTGCGCAGTTATCACATAAAAGAGAAATCCTCCGGATCATAAAAGACAGTAATTTAAGTCCAAAAGGCTTTCTAATAAGAATTATTCTTTGTGCTCAAAATGCCCACAGCGTAACGCTTCAGAAATGTTAAATATTGAACAGCTGGTGGCCATTTTCATGACTTTTATACATTTTCTATTCTTTCTTTTTGGTGAGAAGAAGCTTGTAGTGATGAGAGTGAGCCATTCCCTGTGCCCACTTTGGCATTTCCCCTGTCACAAAGCAGCCGGACTACGACATCCACGGGGGTCTCTGCCTAAAGAATTCAGGAGGTTTTGTGCGATTGGCTCAGGGGGGGACTGACCAACATCCACCAGCAAAAATGAAGGAGCACAGGAGGGATCCAGTCAGCAGGTAAATGCTACCTAAAGGCCTTGCTACACCCGGTGGCTGGATGCGGAACTGCAAGGAAAATGCATGAAAAAAAGCAGAGTAAATAAGAGGCATAAACATAATCACTACCTGAGGCCGGATCCCTGCACAGGCACATGCCCTGAACACCATACAACCTGTAGGGATTTGTGTTTATTGCCTTTCTTCTGAAATTTGCACAACTTTGTACATTTCCGAAGCCTCAGAATCACCTGCATTTCCCGTTAGCGAGATTTCTCGGTGAGCCGCCGTGTTCACAGGAGATCCTGAAATCCCCTTCGCTGTGCATTAGGGACGGACCCTGAGAACGTTTGTAGGATTTCACATTTTTTGGAACTCCATTTCATGTTGTTTTTAATAAAGTCGTTGCCGAGTAACGATTCTGTCGTTATTTGTGTTATTTTGGAGAATTGGATCAGATCTTCATGTTATTTGTGAAGTTTTATTGGTAGGAAACTCCGCCGCGCCGTTTAATCACCACGTGAATTACGTTACTGAATGAAAATCTTCAATCCATTCCATTAAATTCCACATAAAAAGATGCGAATAGGTGATTGGCGGGAACGTGCGCAGCTTCGGAGAGGTCATTCCGGATAAACGCGTCGCAGCGGCTGAAATGCCGTTCTCAGACAAAAACCCTGTTTGCTAAATACAGATAAAAAAAATCATTTTCAAAAGCTCTCCGGGGGAAAATTCCCAGAAAAGACCCTGATATTAACCCCGGTGGGAGCTCGAAACGCATTAAAACGGGTGACTGGACGGGGGCCAAATGGGGCCGATCTGCCAGCGGATTCTGGGCTTCTGTCACTGTCTCTACCACCCACGGTATCCCGAACACGTTGAATGTGTGTCTTATGAGGCCTGTCATGCATGTTGCATGCAGACCCCGTGTTAGAAGAGCTAAGATCGTCCTTCATTTCCCGTGAAATTGTCTCCAAACTGTGAGATAATCTGCACTTCAGCCGCACGCTTTCATTACGTGTCACTCACCTCGCCAAACCCGCTTATCTATAATGACAATATGTCAGCGGCCGTCAGACGGCGCCGCGCGTCTACTTCACCCATTCCTTACAGACGAGCTTAACCCTTCGGCTGCCGCCACTGCCAGTGATCCTGGCCATGCCGGAACGTTCTAGGCTTCTCCTAATCGCAGGATGACCTTTGAGAGACTCCAAGAATAAAAGCCAAACAGCGACGGATCCTCCGGTTATAATTTTATCTTTAAGGGACACTTCTCTACATCGGGGCTTCAAGTCGAGCTGCAAGGTCCCAACACGGTGTCCATATGTCCACAAACACACGTGTGCCAGCCGTGTGAATGTGTTTTACCGGGAGGTTCTAAGTCTTTGGGTAGCTCGTCTGATGCTGATCCTCACTCTTGGTGACGCGTTTAATGCGCATTATTCAGCCCAAAATACATTTAAAGAAATAGATGCAAATAAATAGGGGTCAGAAAGGATCCAGTCATCAGGTAAATGCTGCCGGAAGCCTTGTTACTCTAGACCACCCAGTGGCTGTACATGGAACTGCAAGCAGAACATATGAAAAGGCTTCAGGTGGCGGGTCAGATTCTTTAAATCAGAGCATTTTGCTGGTGGAACGAAAATAAGCACGGAAGGGCCTGAGACGCGAGTGGAGCCATACTGGGCATGAGTAGAGCCGGGGCGAGTGCAGGACGTTGCCTCATTTTTTATTTAGTTGCAGAGAATTCACCATAAATTCCTCCCGATCAGTTTTATCATTTTCATACATTGTGATTTACACTCAAACAGGAAAAAATAATAAGAAATCTTATAAATATAAAAATACAGCGTTTTCGGTAACCCCCGGCTTCGATTTCCCGCCCAATCGGCTCCTCCGTCTGCGACATTTACATTCGCTTTCAGCCGCGTTCAGGTCGAAGCTGTTTTGCTCCTGGATTCAGTGACAAAACCCCTTGCTGATCGCAGATGCGAGGCGACCCTGACGTGTATTCCCGGGCGTCACGCTCGTCCCGTGACTGCGACGGGAAAAGTCAAGTGCGTTATTTGTCATGGTAGTCGCGCCATTTAATCCGTCCCCGTAGGCAGCGACTGTGTTGTGATATCGTTGTGTTTGTCTCCATAGGGGCCGCCCGGCTTGGAACGAGGGCTTTGAATTCCTATGAAGTAGAGCACTGGAGAGAGTGACCGAAAAGGGCAAGACACCCCACAGACCATCCTCCATCGATGCAAAGCACTCTCTCCTCTCTGCCGGGCCATTGGCTTTGAGCCCGGCCCTCACCTTGTATGAAACGAGAGGCGACTTTATGGATTCCTGTTTATTAATCCGAATATTTATGCGTCTCGGATTCATTAATTTCACAATATTTTTTCTTTTTTGAAAAGCAGACAATGTGACGGCGCCAGCTCACTCCTGAAATCTCTAAAGAGACATCGGCGGGTCTCACTCGGATATTCTTCATGGCCTATTAAAGAACTAACAGGTGAAGGAACCTCAAAACGTTCATACATGTACGAGTGGAACACATGGAAACAGAAACGTGACGGGTGTATTCACTAAATTGCGAGTGGTTATGAGTTGGCAGCAGCTTGGTTTAAATATTAGACTTTTTGGTCCATTTGTTTTCAGGCAACAGATTTGGAGGGAAACAAATTTGTTGTCACTCATCCTCATTCACTCTCACGTGCTATTTCACACTTTCTCCCACTCTCATTCTCTCTCTCTCTCTATGCTCTCTCTCTCTCTGAATGTCTCCTACTTTCTCTTCCGACCGCTTCCATGTCCCTGTCTCCTTTCAGCTTTTCTTCTTCTTGTTCTTCTCTCTTCTTTCTTCATCCGCGGCTCCATGGACATTATGGCCTGTTTGACCTTCCAAAAAAGGGCAGAGCTCTGGGCACTCAGTGCTGTCCCCAGGCACACCCTTTCCTCAATTGCTCCAATCAGAGGAGAGGATGTTCCCAAAAGGCTCCACTGTCATGTTTATGCCTTTCTCTGTTATTTTCTTGCCAGTCTCACTCAGTAATGTGCGTCATGTCTAGTGTTTATATGTAATGGGTTTTTGGGTAGGCCCACCAATATCTCTGTGGTCCTTTACCCCAGTTACCTCTTTGCGCTCTGCAGGCCAATACCTGGGAGTTGGGGTACATAACTGTGGCAGTGCCTCCACCCAACGGAGCATCCGGGGTATGGATGGGGGTCCTGATGGGAACATTGGTGAGTGATTAATAAAACTGACACAGGGCTAACTTGAAATTAACTTTGTACTGCACAGCAAAACACTCTGCATAAATATCACAGAAAACATGAAATACAGTAAAGTGAAATATACAGAATATGCAATATACAATACGAGGTTCACTCACCCACAACAATCACCGCGGCCCACCCTAATCTTCGCCCTAGCGGCCGCTGGGTACCTTTTAGTTGGTGCACATAACACAGTTGGGGCCCATAAGTATCTTACTCCACAGTATGGCTTGACTTATATGGAAAATTTCAGTATGTCAGTAAATTCTTTTTTTTGTGTGACTAAGTTCAGGGCGCCCTGTTGTGGAGATGGGGAGAGGTTTTAGGCTTATAACTCCACGGTCTGCAATCAGGGCAGTTCAGCTTTTAACCTCTTCACTGCCAACTCTGCTGCAAACCGCTCTGTATCTTGGACTGTCTGCCGGAAGCTTCTATCAGGATGCTGCAGCTCTCCTCTGAGCATGGATTTCAAGCAGGCCTCTGTTCCTAGGCCTCTCTCACTCTCCTTCTCTCTCAGCAAAGGTCCTTCACCTCTAGCATCCAACTCTGAACTCCTCTCCCCCAATGGCTCCTTTAACACCTCATGCCGTGTGCTGTGCAGTTCGCCATCTGCTGGTCACTCCATAAGAACTGCAGGTGAGGGGTTACATATATATATATAAAGCTATTTGCTTTGAATCTTGTTTCATGGCCCCTCCCACTCCGGTACACTGGTGCTCAGACTCCATCTTAGAGTTCCTCTGTACAGTTGACTGAGCTTCTAGTAGCTGTCTAAAGAATATTCAGAACCATTTGCAGGACATCCAGATCTGTTTATTTTTGTGTCTGACAAGAAAGGACTCCATAAAGGATCCATTTCCCCTGTGTGGTGATGTTTGAGTTCTACTGCTATCAGAGTCTTCTAAACTGCAAGCTGGTGTCATTTTCTCTCATGTATCAGAGGGACGCCATCTTGCTACACAGTAGATGAAAGCAGAATATCGCCCCTTTTTTGACGAAGTTACTCAAAGCTTAATTCGGCGAAAGGGCCGGCAATAAAAAGAAGACAAGAGTATTTAGTAATAAAAACCGCCAAAATTTGTGAAACTCATCTTATTATTACCGCAGGGTTTGTGGAGAAACAGCTATTACGTTTCCCGCTCTATCAGGAGAGCTACGTAAACCTAACCACCCAGCTGCTGCTATGGCAACAAAGCAATTCAATTTCACATCTTGGATACAGAGGTACTTGGATAAATTGTTACCTTAATACAGATTTGTGCTGTAATAAGTTATCTGCCCCTCGATGTGTTCTCATTTGATTGCCCCTCGGCAATTGCCCCCCTGGCGGTGGAGGGGGGGGTTAGGACAGATTACATGAATTGAGAATTTCCACTTTGTGACATTTTTGTCTCTGTCTCTATCGCCGGCGTTGGCGGCCGCCCGCGTGGTGTTTGCACAAGTTTTAATAGAAATATTTCAGGACGAGGAGGACGGGGCGCTGGAGCAGAATGAGAGCCGATTGACTAATGGGCATTAAACAAATTCCACGTCTCCGAAGGATTGTGTAACTGACATAAAAAGGGGCTCGTAATGGCGTGTTCTTCAAATGCCAAGACAGCCACAAAACAGTAAAAGTCACGGCGTGAAGAGCCAATTAGAGGAATATTTTATCAGACAAAGGAGGCTGATGACTCGGGAAATAAACAATAACATGTATTGGCTGCAAAAATCTAAACGTTACCATAGCAACCACCGCACTGTTTCTGGCGCAAATGTTAACATTTTGCACCAGATTTGTAACCCACCTGTTATTATTATGACATTTTTGTGTAAATATAAATTATTCAAAGTTTATAACCCGTCATTTGCAGTCAGTGGCTCTGAAACAGACTTCTGATTGGCTCAAATGACGCAGTGACATCACAGGAAGACTTGGTTGAAAAAGCGTAAATTATTTGTATTTTTGTTCTTTTTGGTGATAAACACGGGCATATATAACCCCCGCGGCCTAAGATACAAAAGGAAACCCGCGTGTGGCGAAGAATAAATGTTATTTTTGCCGTTGCCGCGGGATTCACATGTTCTCGATCACGCAAGCAGTTGGGGGTTTCGGGTGATTGTGGAATTTTCACTAGTGTGCAAACAGAACCTCGTATAATGTTCTCGAAATGCATCGATTTGTTTTCTTCTGCCTGAAGCAGACACTTGGTGACCCGCATTCAGTTTGGGCCAAAATACGCAGAATAAAGTACTCTGCAACAGCGCAGAATCTCTGTAAAAATTCACACCGGGGTGGGGTCTTTGCACACAGGGGGCTCTGTCCTCACATGGTGGCCCCCAGTATCACATGGATGACCTTGGCCCTGATTATGTGACTGTCCCGGGGCCCCGACAGGCTGCTGCGCACGCGGTTACAGCCAACACAGGCAGCGCATGGTCACTGTGCGACGGACATTCCACCCGGCCCATTTTCAATCTGGACCCAGGGCCCACCATAGGGGGGCAGTAATCTGTGGCCCAGGGGGCCATGGAGTGTAAATCCAACCCCTGGCAGTGGTCAGAGACATCATGGGGAGGAATTAAAGTATCCGCAAGATATTTTTTACAGGGAAAAAACGATGAAGACAAACCATAAACAACTTATATCTGGTTTATTAGACCTACAAAAAAACAAATAAAAGTATATTTACAGTCCTTCTAATGGGAAACCACAGCGCGAGATCACAGGCTCGCCGGAGGTATTCGCGGCACTTAATTCCAGTATTTTTTTTACATAATTTGTCGGTTTTGTTAATAACATTATTTTAATAATAGGACAGTTTCCAATATCCACATTCCGTCTGAATTCTACGACTGACCTTGGAATCTTATTTTCTGGCGACGTTACATTTGTATCTGAAAAGGTTGGTTCTGCTGCTCATTAAAATCCGGCACTTCTGAGTTTTCTGTCCGGTGTAACCCTGCGGAGTCGTGAGGTCGTTTCTGCCACAATTTCCACTAAAACGGGGAAAAGACAACATGTTGAATTAATTGGTGATATTACAAAATAACTGCATCATATTACGGGAGAGACGAAAATAATCTCAGTAAAGGTGATGGGGAGGGCAAAAGTTTAACTGAACTCCTGCAAACTTCCCAGAAACGACTACACTTAAAGTAACTAAAGTAAACCGTATGCTGATCTGCCCTTAAATGCCCCCCATGGCAATTATACACTGTATGGATCTGTCTCTGACCCCCAGAATTCTTGTTCAACCATTTGCCATTGCATGCATTTCTGTAGATGTCTCTTGCCCAGGGAGAGAGCGTCTCTTTACCCTCGTCTATAAATAGTGGGGTCTTTGTGCGAATAGACAGGTCAGTCTCCTCTGACCTGGAAACAAGTTAGCGATGTTGATAAACTAGTGATTTTTAACGTGATATAAAAATGTTTTGTATTTTCTTTTATTCATTTTAGATTTTTCTCCAGCCTGTCATATCATAAATCAAAATTGTAATCTTGCATCTATTAATTAGACAAACCTCAACAGGCATTAAATAATTGGCCGTAGAAATGTGTCCAGATCCCCTCGATACAAAATGGAAGTTTTACAAAACGAATGCAATCTTTGCAGATATATTTAAAACCCTTCGCATTATCACCATGTACATTACAGATGTTCTGCATTCATATGCGGGCGGTGAATAAATAAATTGCACCATGCAGACAATGCAGCCATTATATGCATTAAAACGCGAGACGGGGAGAGTAGCGATCTGCCCCATTTTAAACAGACCCTCGAATGTAAATTAGATCACATGGTGACACGGCAGGTTATTACCAGGTAAGGCGATGTTTACCTCCATATACACAGGCGTGTTCTAACGGGGGCAATAAGCCTAACGTCCAAACTGGCGCAGAACTCAACTTCTCCAAATAATTTCCCCGCCTCGGCAGACCCCGGACTTGAGTGTTTTGACCTCGGCAGACATCCGGCCGCAGACAGTAACGCCCGTAGCCCTGTTGGCAGATAGGGGCAACGAGTTGGGGGGAATTGTCTATGCAGGATAAATGCCTCTTCACCACATGTACAAATTGATTTGTGCTCCTAGTAATTGCTGAAGTGGAAACAAGTCTTCTGGATCAATATCTCGGTATTTCACACACACTCCCCTCCCCCGCCTCGGACCGGAAGGGACGATCATGTTAACTTTTTTTAAAGGTTTGATTTGTCAAAGTAACTGGAAGGTGGAGAAGGACCGCGGTCTGAGAGCCTTAGAATCTCCCGGATGGAGAAACTCTGTTATTGCTGGAAAAAGGGTCTCATTGCCGACCTCCGAACCCCCGTCATATGTTACGGTATCTGCTGGCGGTGAGTCCAGCCGCTTCCTTGCGCATGTTTATGGAATCTCAATGACAAGAGATAATAAGAGATAAAGATAATAAAATAAAAGACAGATGAATTATTTCACAGACTTTGGCTTCATGTAAGAATATCTGTACAGCTCTAGACTCTACACATAACTTAATATATATATACAGTAAATGTATTAATTGAATTCATATAATTATTAATACGTCTGTAGCTGCCAGAAATTAGCTACCAGCCATTGGCCACACTGACGTAAACGGGTGGCCGGTGGCTTAAAGTGCCAGCGCGCCCCTTCATTGCCAGTCCGGCCCTGACTGAGACTTAATGAGAGACGGTCTGTCCGCGGCGAGAACAAGCGGCTCGATTCCTGGGCCGATGTATCTTATTGACTGGGAATCCAGTGTCTGCTCGTAAGACGTTTTCTGGGAATTCGTCTTGTTTCTCACGTAAAGATTGATGCCGGAGCCGCCGCGTTACTTAATTTCATACATTTGGATTTGGACTCAGTGACGCTTTTATTAAAAAATTTGCATGAATTTTCGTCCTTCCCATGAACTTAAATTTCAAAGAAATAACATAGAAACCCAAGTCCCGACCCTGACTGCGGCCAGAAAGTCACATTTCTAGGAATACTCAATCTCATTTTTATTGGCTTAAAACAAAATGGGGGGAAAAATGCGCAGGGAGAATTTCTGGTTTTCCCCCCAGAAATGATTGCAAGACGCTGGCAGGCATTTTTTGATCTTTTGCTTGTTTGGCATCTTGTGTCTAAACAGATCTAATGTCCTCTCGGCTTTTCCCATCGTCATCAGATCTGTCAGAGTCGGAAAATCAGATCCGTTCTGTATCCTTTGCAGACGTTGTGAATGACAAAAGGCGGCCGCTTCGTGTTTTTATGGCGTTATCAAGCTCCTCGTTGTCAGGGATAGTTAGTTAATGGTAGAAAATTGGAAAATGACCCGGCGGTAATTACGGGATTTACATAAATAAGCGCTGATTGCACAAAACACACAGAATAATGTTGCGGGGGGGATCATTGCGTTCAGTTGTCTCCCACTGACAAAAGAGGCGAAGTTAGAAACTCGCAATTATGCAAATGAGCCTAATTCCGGCGTCTCGTTACTGTCATGGTGGTGGAATCTCAACATATCGTCTTCAGACAGTCTGAAGCCGGGCCGAAAGCCAAAACGTGCGGTTTTGCTGACATAGAGACTGAGTCAACAAAAAATAGCATATAATGGTAATATATCAGCCGAATCCATATCAGGGCAGGCCGGAGGCTTAATGGGCTGTGAAGCCAGAGGTCTCGGGTTGGTATCGACCCGGTGAGCGTTCGGAGACTCTCGCTGGTTCTAGAAGGAATGGATTAGAGAGAGGGAGTTAACGTCCAGCTGCAAAAATACCCTCTTTTGTTTTATTGATAACAATGGATGGTAATTACTTAAATCGGACGCTGCTCGGGGACGGCAGGACTTTCTTCGAGTCGCTTCGCCGCTCCTGTAACAAAAGAAATAAACTTTTTAAAATAGCTTGAAATGGAATTTGAAAAGATTCCTAGGGAAGACCACCCGGCAGCTGTTCCCCGATTTGGTGAAAATACAATTTTACAGACAAAATAGGGGTGAGTTTAATGGCCGCCGGGTGGCTCGGAGGTGTATTTACCAAAAAAAAAGTGGAATATTCTGCATTTTATCATATTCTAAAACACATTCTAGAATCGGATCACAACGGCGACTTTCTCTGCGGACGCCGTCTGTCCGTAAACCCGGAGCGCTCCCCTACTGGGGATTCACTTGTCAAAGTCAGACAGACGAACGCCGGCAAGGGTGAGACCGGAAAAAAAAAACGTGCGCGAAACAGCTCAGGAACCGATTTGGAGCAAATTTAATGCATTTTACTGTTATTTAAAAAGAATTGCTTAAAAAAAAACTCACTTAATTTACCTGGGATTAAAATATTGATTATGAAAAGAGATGGTTTGGCCGCCGGAATCCGCCAGATATTCACTCTCCAGATATTTACAATTTCTTTTAGTAAACAGAACATAAATGTTACCATACTGATTAGAAGCTGGCGGAATTCTGCCCATTATGTGACGGGAAAATCCTCTTTTACCCGCGATAGTCGTTTGCCCCTCGTTACGGCTGCTTCCTCGGAGTAGTAATGTTTGCCTTCAATGGCCGCAGAATTTCATCTTTCTGGCCAAAATCAATGAGCGGGACGCTGTCTCTGTCCAGGTGATCTCATCGTTCCATTACTTTGATAGTTTGGGCAACAGCTTTGGTTTCAGGGCCTGGAGTCCCGAATCACCGAGTCACGGGGCCCTTGCGCCACACATTACTATGATTATCCACTCATCACATCCACCTCCCATCCGCCCAACATTATTGTCTCGGCAGGGTGAGCACGGGCAATGGGAAAACCCACAGAATGCACGCTGGGCATCGGAGACCGGGCATACAGTGCAGACCCCATATCCAGAAGGACATCGACATCGAGTTCAGTGAAGGTGACTAAAACCGTGAGCGGATTACAGGATAAAAATGATCAGGAAATACTGAGGGATCTCAATATATCCGGCTGGGGGAGAGAAGAGAGAGAGAGAGAGAGAGACACGGAGGGAAGAGAGACGTATTAATACATAAATGGATAAAGGACAGACAGGAAGTTTATTTCAAAGAAGAAGAAACTTTACAACAAGAGACCGGAATCTAACGCTAGAGGATCAGAGACTGAGATGGGATGGAAGGAAGTTTTACTTTACTGAGAGGGTGGTGGATAACTGGAACAGCCCCCCCCGGCAGAAGTGGTAGAGGGTAATACAGTGAGGGTATTAAACATGCATGGGATAGACATACGGCTCCTGAATCTAAGACGAGACCCACGACTGATTAAGGTTTGACTCTTTACAGCAGGAGAAACGGGAGACTAGACGGGGGCCGGATGGGGCCGATCTGCCGGCAGGTTCTGTTTCTAACTTCTAATTCCGCCCGTAGCCCCCTGTATCTGGAGATCATGTAACCGTTACCCGAGCGGATACAATCTGTAACCGGCAGACGCTGGGGTGGCTTCCTCCTGCGCTGACGCGGGTCACTCGGCATGATATATGGATCCAAGATGTTGTGGACAGATCTTTGTCAACGCAGACTAAACCTACATCCAATTAAATTTATGGAGATGGAGTTTATCAACATAATATAATTCATTTATTCCGGCCTCTCCATATCTGCCCATTAATCTTCCAGAAAGAGACGGGTTTCCTGGAATTAACTCTTGTAAGAAAGTCAGTGATCGCGTAACCCTCGCTGTGCCGCGCACTCACGCCTCACATTTCTGGGGATGGAATAACCGGCAGGAGAATCCTTTCATTTATTTTCAGACCCGGCACCAAATCCTCACTCAATCTGCAAGTGGAACTCCGCGTGGAAACGGTATTCACTAAATAGCAGTAAATGTGTCATTAAAGGCCCTGCCTGGTTATACCGGGGCCCCCAAGCTCTATCGCCAATATCACGCGCAGGCATCATCCCTACAGCGATGGGTCAGGGATCAGAGCGGCGGAGTCCTTTAATTAAAATAGTCCATAAAGATCATTAACAATAATGAAAATAAGTAAAATGTACCCCCCCTCCGATTCCTAAAATATAGTTTTTTGTGTATTTCGAAGGGATTCCCGCCAAACGTCTGCAGCTGATTCGCGAGGCATTCAGACCGTTCCCCATTTCAGTCACCTCCTCTGAACTCTCTCTAGAATGTCAAGATCCCTCTGGAGACGGGGTCTGCAGAACTGTATCCACTACTCCACACAATCTTCCTTTCCTGCTTTTCCTATTTATGCCCCAAAACGGTTATAATGCCCCCACATTCATCCTGCTCTCACTGACCATAGCGGAAAATACCGTAGAATACTGGCCAAAAAGTAAATATTTTAATAGATGAGGTTTTTTTTTTTATTATTATAAAAGAATAAACCTGGATTTTCACAGACTCTGAGATCAGAAAGAATTTGGCGCCATGAAAATAAAGCGTAATAAGAGGTGCGAATCCTTCCGGAAGGAAGCTTTGCATTCCCCCTGTTCCGTTAATTTTTAAACCCCTTCCCGTCCAACAAAAGCCTACAAACTCAATAAACTGGCAAAAAAAACCCGCCGGTAAAATCCGATTCCCCCGCAGACGTCAGCGAAGGAGTCAGAAATATTATCTGAAAATCTTCCGGATTCGGGATTCGTAATTTGCTTCCAGGCAGCGATCAACAAAAAACGAGTTTACTCTTTGGATGAAAACAAGAAAAACATTCAGCGCAGAGATCTTTGATGCATTATGGAGGAGAAGCCGGCGTAAAACTTTAATAACCGAGCTGCTCGTCCGCTCCGCTTCCCCGCGAAAACTGAATCAAAAGATTCTGCTGATCCTGACGAATTCCGCAGCCCGACTTCCCGCGGCCCGCCGCAGGTTTAAGGATCTGAGAACGGCCAGATTGCGCCCATTTTTATAAGCGTTTTCTCGCGGGGCGCACTTTCCGGTTTTGAGGCAGACCTTTTGCCCCTTTTTGGGGTGTGATTCCTGCCTGATGCGTTTCGATTCCTCTGATCGCGTCTCCAGAGGCAGAGCGGAGGTTCTGATCGCTCAGCCGGAGACAGCCGCGATGTATATTTCATTGGGTTCATGTTTATCGCCTTTCCTGTCAATTAGAGCGACACCGAAACGTCCAAAACATTCCAGAACTTCAAGGAAAAACAGAGAGATCCCAGCCCGAGAATCTGGATTTATACATAAACCCCCAGCAATGGATACGATAAACACGCCGACTGACAGATACAGCTTTCCGAGCCTCTGATCATTCTGGGATACATTTTCAGGAGTGTTTAAAGGGTTAATCAACGCACCCTGAATATTATATCTTCATTAATTAGCGTTTTATTTCATTATTATATCCTCAGCCAATAAATTGCAGGAATGTTTTTTGGGGAATTAAAGATTAAGTCGCGGGCTCGTCATAAATCAGATTTCAGTTTTTGGAAGATTATTTCTATTTTCATTCAATATCCCATCAAATATTCTGTGAAAAGATGGACTGAACTTCACATTTTCTCAATTTATAAATTATTTACATATTTAAACCCAAACTTCTCTTCAATACAAGAAATAAGCATAGAATATAATCGCACCTCGTTTCTTAGATATGACATCATACCCTCTGTGTGATGAGGTCTCTATGAAGAAAGAAAACTTGTTTTTTTTATATATTTAGCATAAGGATCTTGTTTTTTATTTTGTTTGTTTGTTGTTTTTTTTTATCTATTTTTAACCGTTTCCTCTCTGTAAAGCTCATGAATGTACATGAAAATATTTACCCAGCCCGACTTACGCTCTCTGATCTTTTACCTTTTATTTGCATTATGTAAATTGTTTTCCTGTGTTTTCAGTTTTTTCATTTGTATTATTTTCTGTTTTTTAGCACCTCTCTTTGATTAAAAAAACAACAACTTTTTTCCCATTTTGTTTCCCTGAATTTCTGTTCTATTTGGTCGAATTTATAGAAATATGTTTGGTGTTCAAAGAAAGAAAAATCGGAAAGCAGTGGAAAAGTAGAAGGATGCGGTAGAGATTTCGGCTTCGGGGAGGAATTAACACTCACCCTGCGTCCGACGAAGCGCTTTTAATATCCAGGGACGTTTCGGCGACGCAGACGCCTGCTCCAGCGGATTAATAGGCCAAGGATGTAACGGTGAATACTGCTAGGAAGCCATTACATTTATCAGTTCAATGGTGAGTGAGATTTACTTTACGTGGCACAGTTTATAAATAATTCTCAATAAAGATATTTAGAAAGCTATTACTACCCCGCTGTGCCGTACCTCTCGAAAATATCAATTGCGCCGCGTTACCAGGGCTCTTCGTGCGATTTCGGTGGGGAAGGTAGGGGAAGGTTATTACCAGTAACAGTCAATTAAAAGTTTTATTAGCAGCAAACGGCTGATGCTAATGGCGATGCCGACGCCGAATGGAATAATTGTCACAGTTAATTCTGAACTCCTTAATAATAGTAAACTCAATAGAAAGCATATTACACGGCCCATATCACGCCGCAGCGCCCCGGGCATCACTCACTCTTTATCTGGCACAGGAGTGGAATAAAACTCGGATGATGCGCCATCAGAGGTATTGCTATTAATGCGATTTTATCCAAAGTGAGGAGGGGAACAAACCCACCATGATTAACCCCTGTGGAAAGTCAGTTTGCACCGGAGACCAGGATGCGGGCAAAATGGTGTTTTATCTGCAAACTATCCAAAAGTGATGAAACATTTGAAGCCAAAAACCAACCGGACTGGAATAGCTGCGACCATGACCCCGAAACATAGACCTTCGAGTGTTACAGGAACTCAAAAAATCTGCCAGCAGATCGGCCCCATCCGGCCCGCGTCTACTCACTGCTGTGAACACGCAAACCTTAATCAGTCGTCGGTCTCGTCGTTTGTCTATCCGATGCGTGTTTAAATCCCCTTCCGTGTTACATTATTGAGCCACGTACAAATAGAATCGCTAATCGTATGCGACACGAGGATGCTGACACGTTATATTAAACTATTGGGAATCTCGTATTGAACATCGCTGTGGAATATGGCGGCGCTATATAAATCAATAAATAATATTAAGGAGTCCTTGATACGCGGCAGCCAATCAGAGAGAGGAGGCGAGGAGCATGCTGGGAGCCTTAGTTACGTATAATAACTCAATAATGCATTTTATAGGCCACTGATTCGTTAATTGGAATTCTGCATTTAATTTGCATATTGTTAATTTATGCATCTTTTATAAGATTAACACAAACGCGAGGCCTGATATAGCCTCCTGGCCTCTAATACCTGCATTTTCTTCTTGACATTGAAAATATCTCACGTTAACTTCATTTTCCCCAAAGAAATATAACGATTGTGTAGTGAACACGCTGCGTAGATTATAATTAACATTTAAATATTCTAATGAGCCAAGCTTTATACTGGAAAACAAGTAAAAACAGGGAGAAAAATCCTCCAGCAAAATCATTATAATTTGATTTGTAATTGGAGTTATTAGGGGAGGGGAACGTTCAAATTAAATCCAAATGGAGTTTCCTAATGGCGCTTCGGGAGGAATCACTAAAAATCATAAAAGTAGAACAAAAAAAATACACAAATTAAAATAAATAAATTAAAAAAAGATATGTATGGCGAGAGCAACATCATCCCGAAAATCAGCAAATGAAACCCAGACAGGAGTGAGGAGGGTAATGTTGGGGGTATCTTCACATCATCCGGGGCTGGAAGGACAATGTTGGCCCATAGTGGTCTAAGGAAGAGCTTCACTGACACAAGTGATGGCTGACCTACGGTGGGTCTCCGATTGGTAGCATCTCAAGTTTCAGCTCTTTTGTGTCATTTCAGCCTGGCCCAACCCAAAGAGCAATCCAATACTGAAACGCAAGGCTAATAGGAGAGAACCAATAAGCCCAGAGACTCCTCCTTTTATTACAACAACCTCCTAAGATGAACACCTCTGGAAGAAACCCATACATCTGGAAGAACATCATACAAAACAGTTTAGATGTACTCAACCAAGAACAGACAACTTATTGTCATGCTGTCAAGGAATCAGCTTTCATTTTACTCTTCAACAGGACATGACCATCCTGGAGGGGGTAATGAAGTAAGGAGGTCCATGTCTGGATCCACGTTCACACTTGGGGTGAGTCCCAAGAGCTCCCTAAAGCGTAATTGGGACAATTTGTAGTGCATTTTATGGTTATTTGTGAATGTGAATTTGTTGTTGCACCAAGGTCTGGTTGTAAAGCATACTGGAACATGATGTTGATTGGGTGTATGGTTCCCTTTTCTATAAGGCTGTCCTCGTTCGTATGCAAATGAAGTGATGTTATGACTGTAAGGTGTATGTTGTATTCATGTTCCCCAACTTGGCATGTAGTATTCTTGTGTGTAATAAGTTTGTATAATGTTAGCACTGTTTCACCATCCTGTAAAGTGTATTTTTACTGGGTTGCCATAACTTGTAGGGTGGCTTTGAGGGTCCACAAAGCTGTAAAAACCCTTATGGCATCAAAGCAGCACTTAGAGGTAGTTGTTGGGGTTTTCGATTTGTTAAGGTTGTGCTGAGTTAAGAAAAGAAGAAACATCCCGAAGCCTGGCTTCCCTGCAAGCATTCAAGAAGACCCAGAAAATGGTGGTCCTAAGAGGCTGGTAAGCAAGAAACCACAGACAGTTTTGTTGAAGCTCATATCAGTCTGACTCTGCCCAAAGAGCGGTCCAAGACCAGCATGTGATGCAAATGTCCCCTGCATGAGGGAGCTGACAACCCCAGACTCACGTTTCTGCTTTACCTGGCTTCATCAGTGGTTGAGCATCTCATATTCGTTTTTATCCTTTGGTAATCTCTTGGTGCTCTCCTCAAGTAATAAGGTGGATCAAGATGTTGACCTCTTTACTCGCTTGTTGCTTAGAAAGATGGTGTATGTTTGTTGGGACTAGTAAAGACCAAAGTGTGGCTTGGGTTTTGTTGGTTTCTTTATTAAAGGTAAATTTGTGTCATATTTTGCTTTAGATAGAATCAGACTGATATGGTGATGGAGGTTATTTTTCACTCTGATCTCACGAGAGAGAGTGAAAACTTGATGGGTCTTGCTGTAGGGCAGACTGTAATGGGGCTGCCTCTTCTTGGGTGAACGTATCAAATTTGTTTTGGTTTTATAAAATCCAGTGCGCGATGAAACAAGATTCACATCAAAGCTTCTAGTAGAGATCGCCTTCTCTAGAAACACTGAATAAGAGCCCTGTCTAATCTGCCCCTAAAGAAGCTGCAGAGTTCTGCTGGTCAGCTCTGAGCGCAACGACAAATCCACCTGTCTGCTACAACTGATGAGACTCTGCTTGTCTGAAACAGTTATAGATAAATAGCGGCGGAAATCAGCGGTAGATTCTGTAGGGCAAATTTAGAATTCGAGAACGATCTTTTGGTGCAAATCCTAAAAAAGCCAAGATATCCGTTATTGGATGTGGTGGGGTTTATCCGGCAGCGGGAAATAAACCAGATCCAGAATGGAGAAAGAATCTGGCGGGGTAAATCCAGAAGCTAAGCTCCCTGACTACAGCATTTTGTATGCTCTCCCTGGGGCCCCGGAGTGTCCTCCTTAATCTCCCCTACACGAGTATCAGGTGTGATAATGAGCGAGTCCGAGTCCCGGGCATTTGTTTTATTTACGGTTTATACAGAATATTCTTTGCCATTCTGTTCGGTGACGCGGGCGATAAAAGAGACGTTTATAACCCCAATTCATTTAAACACAATTCAGGAAGAGGCAGATCTCGTTCCACCACCGAGTTTTAGGTCATTTAATGTGTCTTAGGAATGAAAAGTAATATTTTAATATATGAGACAAAGTGTGCCTGCGCTGGTGCGTTCCCGGTGAGAGGAGCGGCGAACGTTATTACCGGTAATGAGTCGGATGATACATGACCCTGTCAGTCGCCCCCGTACTCGCCGTAGATCCCGGTCCCTGCTGCAAAGCAGAATTGGTCTTTTTAGAATTAACCCGGTCAAATGTCACTGGCGTTTATAGGTGCAGAACCGGTAATTATCCTCCTGAATTTATGCCCAAAATAAACCTTCACAGACTAAAACCTGCGGAGAAATCTCACTTTCCAGCAGTAAACCCCAGGCAGCCATATCGTTTGTAAGTAGAAATAAGTATTTTTTAGTTGTTTCACATGTATTATTAGATCCCTTCTAGGAAAATCCTATTGAACAATCTAAAAGGGGCAGTTTAATGTTAGTGGGTAAAAGGGGCAAATGGACATGGGGGGGGGGGATTGTGCAGAATGCATTTCTAAACAGAGACATGAAAATGTAAAGGGGCCACACAGCTATCGTTTGCATTAAAGTGCATTTGATGTCTGGAGTATCCCTTTAACTGGAATTGGGATCAAAAAGTGCAAATATTACAAACCTGAATTTACCTGATCCACGTAAAATACAGACATTCAATATAAATCCCAGTTCCTCGAAAACTGAAGTTCTTACAACAGTAAAATGTTACAGGATCTCCAGTAAAATGTTGTAAGAACTTCAGGGCAGGAAATTGATCGGATAATGCTGGATCTGCCACAGGCTGCCACCAATCTCAGCCTCCATGGGTTAAAATGGTCCCTTACCTATTTAAACCAAACTATTTCATGTATTTTCAGCCTTTTTACATAAACACAGGGATTCGGCCGCCGACCAGCACGTGGGGGCAACGCCTGTGTGTGCTTTTTCCATGCGTTTTTAACATTCATACGACACAAACTGCCGGGCATCGAGCCAGAAGCTGCCATTACGGCTCTGCTTTGGTGTAGGAGATAACGGCTTTATTTCTGCATCACCCTGGAGAAAAAGGGACGGATTTCCCACAATCCACACTGAAGTTTGTTTGTTCCCAAGAGACACGTTGGATAAATCGACCTAATCAAACCCTACCGTGCAGTCTATATGATGTATATGCACACGCACTCACACATGCGCACGCTCGCCATCCACACAGCGGAAATCCCAGCGTGAAATGCCCACTAGTAACAGGTTCATTGCCTAATAACCGTGCTGTGTCCTGGTCCAACATCCCCCAATACAAGACCAGAAGAAATGCCCCCTGGTGTACCTACCAAGAATGGAGAGTGACCCCTAACAACCCCCTGGTGTACCTACCCAGAATACAGAGTGAACCCTCATACTCTAATGTCCACAATAGACAGCAAACCCCCAACCCCCCTGATGTACCTACTGGCAGGGGAGGGCTGGCAGCCTAAGGCCTGGGGGGCAAGTCTAGTCAACTGGCCCGTTGCACCATCAAAGCGGCTGCGAGCGACATTGAAAGCGGCCGTCGTGCGGCAGTCACTCCACCAGCGCCTAATGAAATTAAAGTGGCCGGCGTGCACGCACCGCATGCCTCAGCTCTTCATCCCACCACTTTTAAGACGTGGGAAGAGGAGCTGAGGCATGGCCATTGGGTCTGACAGCCGCATGATGCAGGGGCGTACCTAGAGTATTTGGCACCTGTGGCAGACCCTGTATGTGGCACCCCCCCACACACACACACACTTTAAAACTGCATAGTTTCTATGATTAGGCAAACATTGACAGGGGTACAGCATATTTGTTATCATTATATGCTTAGGGATTATGCGGTACCACCGTCAATGTGTGCCTATACATTGAGCCAGACACTGACAACCCCTATCACTATATACTAAGCCAAACATTGATGTGGTGTAGGCTTACCACTTTAGTGACTGGCATAGTATATAGTAGGGATGCACCGAAATGAAAATTCTGGACTGAAACTAAAAATTCAGCATTCACTTGGCCAAAACTGAAAAAAAAAACAAAAAAAACCTTTAAAATACTTTATTAAAAGTAACACCAAAATTAGACAAAAAAATCAACAACAATATTAACATATATATACACACAAACACACATATATATAACAACAATCACAATCCTATCATGCCCAGGTTCTAGCATGTGCTGGCTGACTTAGCATGATAGGAGTGTGATTGCTGTTTGCAATTATATATATATATATTAATACTGTCATTGAATTATTCTGTCCAATAAAAGTGTTAACACACCGAAGTTGGACCAAAAAATAATTTATAACAGCAATCACACTCCTATCATGCCTAGGCAGCCACTACATGCTGGAATCTGGGCATGAAAGGAATGTGATTACGGACTCCCTATGCCAAGCTATCCCCCAACACTTACACATCCATGCTATCTGAAACCCTCATTCACAAACATTCAGCATAACACCCATCACTCTCACACACTTACATTCAGCATAACACCCATCACTCTCACACACTTACATTCAGCATAACACCCATCACTCTCACACACTTACATTCAGCATAACACCCATAACTCTCACACACTTACATTCAGCATAACACCCATCACTCTCACACACTTACATTCAGCATAACACCCATCACTCTCACACACTTACATTCAGCATAACACCCATAACTCTCACACACTTACATTCAGCATAACACCCATCACTCTCACACACTTACATTCAGCATAACACCCATCACTCTCACACACTTACTAATCCACTCTTTCCTACCTTTTCTTCTTTCACTCTCACTTTTCCTCCTACTCCTCTTCTTCTTCTTCCTGTCCTTCCGGTGCACTGAGCGCGGAAGACGGTGGGCGTGGCTTCAATGTTGTGCCGCGCGCATCGTTTCTGAAGGCGTGCCGGCATGGTGGCACCCCTCAGATGAGCGGCAGCCGGGGCGGACCGCCCCCCTCCCCCCCACGCCAGGTACGCATGACGGCCGCATTCAATCCTGCTCGCGGCCGCTTAGTTTTTAACTTTGCGGCCGCAGCCGCATTGAATGCTCGTCCGTCCGGCCCACCGGCCCGGATTTAGGGCGGCCTGGGGGGCAATTGCCCCCCTGCCCCCCGGCCCAGTCCGCCCCTGCCTACTGGACATACACAGCGATCCCCAACACACCTGTCTACCTACCTGGAATAAACATGCTCCCTGTAGACAATGTCATAAATTAAAAGATAATAACAGCCAAAATATGTGACATTTAACGAAAAAAGTAAATTAACTGACCTTTCAATTCTAAGCTTTTCCACTATTTGGAAAATCTGATATATTTTTTAATGTAACTGTTCTAGTTTTGCTCATTTATCCGCATACAGTATATATCATCTGGAGCATAAACCGCAGAAAACATAAACTTTCAAAGCGGGAAATATGCCAAACGTTCACAAAAAAACAACTTAGTACAATGATTTCATACTCAGAGCCACAGAAACCCAAACTCCAGCCAAGCGCTGAATTATGACCTCATCAGAACAGAGCGAAATCCAAAAAAAACCCCAAAACACTCCAGTCACCTTAAATCCCACAAAACGCTGTCTCAATTTACAGAAAGAAGCTTCACGGGACACGGACGGTGGTGGATACGGCTGCGTTATATCACAGGAGGAGACCCGCTGACAACGCGCAGCGTATCTTCGCAAAGAACCGAAAAACACCATTAAAAAGTTACGTTTTCCGAGGCCGTATTGTCGGGAATCGGAACAGGTTGTAAACTCAGCACCTCGTTTCTGCAAGATGCCGGCGCTTCATTTACATAACAATCCTGGATCGATCATAAATCACACGGAACTTCCCCAAACGTGATGAATAGACTGGAAGAGAAAGCCGCATTATTCTGCATCCATCCATATTTATGGCTTCGCGTTCGCCAGAAGGATGGGATCGCTGCCCGCGTCGGTGCAGCACTCGGAGCACCTGTTCTGTACGATACGGCGGCTCTGTCTGCCGGGGGAATCTCATCGCACTTTTAGGCTTTTAAACAGAGATATCATCAATCAAAGGACCCATGCTGAGAACGTTTATTTCAATAAATTCCAAAATATTTTACTTAACGGAGTTTAGTGATCTGTACGGCGGAGAATTAGAAAGGAACCATATGTTCATCCGCAGCGTCTCTTCCAACCCCGTTACGCTTGTCATAACCGCGCTTCCCGGCTAGATGAATTTACTAATACCGGTAAGGCATAACCTCATATTTCTTTATTCACATTAAAATCCACGCCCGGTTTTGTTTTTAAAAGTATTTGCGACTTAATTTTGGCAGAATTAGGCAGTTCATTAGATTATTAAATAAAAGTAATTTTCACTTGATTAATAATACTAATTAGTGGCCTAAATTACTGTAACGTAACATTAACTGTAAATTGTCTCCCCGCGTAATTAAAGGTTAATGATTCATATTTGTTATTAAAAAATCCCGTCCTCTCCTATCTATTAACATGCCGAGAGCAGGCGATGAGCGTTTGCCGCGTTTCAGATGTGGGTTCAGGTTTCGGGCTTTGCTGATATAGAATTTCACCAGGAATAAAAGAATTTGGGGAGGAATCTGTGAATTTACCGCTTTTCTGAAGTTTCTTGTAATGGTTATAAATGTGCCCAAATATGGTTATTAAATATTATTCACGGAAGTACAATTTTCTGAAATCATCTAAATCCACAAACGTTACAGGATCTCCTCCAGCGACCTAAAGCATGTAACGATGAAATAAAATGACTTATAGACCGGATATGAGATGAAGACGGCCAAAAAGGTAGGACTTCCATACGGCGCTTCCATAAACCCATCGAGAGAAGCCGCAGAACCTCTGGGAAACGGCTTCATTTGTCGCTAGAGACAAGATGCGACATGTCCTGCCAAAGAAGATAAAACATAACTCCTTGACCCCGTTGGGTTGTCCTCTCTGGGATGTCTCTGGAAAGTTCTAATTGATTATGAGAGAAGACCAAGACCCCATCTGAACGAGCAGCCCAGACCCCAAATCCCCAACTAGCTCCTCGTGAGAGAACGATCAAGACGTACGTTTAGACTTGTGAACGAGGTATCACGGAGGTCTCTTGAGGCTCAAAAACACAGAAGCCACGTCTGGATCAGCCTCTAACTGACGATATCTCTATGATTCGTGGCGAATCTTCTTCCTGTAGCGCCAGCTGCCTATGATGTTCCTGATGTTCCATAACATGAGGAGGTCACTGAAGTCTTCCCATTATCGGTTGAACATCTCGTTCCCGTCGTTTCTCTAATTTCCAGATTTATTCAGTAAAGAAAATCTAGAATTTAATTTTTTGGGTATCCATAGAGCTTCGATCTTTAATAAATAAATAATATGTAAAATCCATTTGTTTGTAATTCATTAATCTGGATGTACAGCCTTTAAACCCCCCCCGGGGCAATCCTCTCATAATAATGTGATGTTTGTACCCAGTGGTCTCCGCCCGGTGCCGGGTAAGTATTACTGGTGGTTCGCGCATCCACGGCGCAGCAGGTGGGTTTATAGTCCTTTAAGGTGAAATTCTGAAGATACGTTGGCCAGAGTATGAGGAACATTTAACAGTAATTTGCGTAATTGTGTAAAACACGTCAGTCTATCATACGCCTATCTGTGAAGTCATATATTAATGATGTCATTGATCTGAGCCAGCAGCGAATGTGGAAAAAAAAACCAATTATTCCCAAATTCTTAACCCTTTCAGCAGAGCCCAGAACACTTGTTTTAATCTGTGAGATGTCGGCTCGTGACCCGGGATTTTCCTGCTTGGCTTTGTACTGAGCGGCCAGCGAATAAACCCAGTAAATAATCTATAAAGAAAGTATTGTCCTTATTTGTGCTTATATGTTATTTGCATGTCCTCACCTAAAATATTGAAATTACACTGAACACATTTTTACATTTTATGTAAATTATTTTTGAACCGTCAGTCTAGTTGTAACCTTCGCTTGCTGATATCACTTTGTTGTTGCCCACGAGCTCTTTTTGGGACAAGTACCCATCTAGCTGACTTGGTAGTAAGGGGTTAAAAAGTCTTGGTTCCGATGCTCGGCTCCTGACATGGTTTTTTTTGTGGATTCTTCTTTTTATGTGACATGCCCCAAAAACGTGTTAATGGAATAACATGCCACGTGTCACCTGATGGGCAGGCCCTCCACTCACTTTATTATAAAACTGGGTGGGAAAACTTTAATATTCAGAATTTATTTTTTTTTCTAAATAAATTCCTAATTCATCTCCTACTCTGAATTGTGAATTGCCGGCCAAAAGTGGCACTTAACAAAGCTAAAGATGTTACGACCGCAGTCCTCGAGGACCGGAGTCCAACATCTCACGTTTAACTTAATGGTCGAGTCGGTAAAAGTCCATCAAATGCTGTAAGAGATTGAGGTCAATATCTCCCTAATGAAGCTTCTCGCGGAGGTAGGAAGGGAGCATCTCTATTATCCGCGTCCCCTTTAGGAGTAATTACTGAACAAAGGTCGACCTCTGACAATTACCTCCGCCGAGCAGATAAAATTAGATCCTATTATCATACGCTTTTACCCAGAAACAGGAGAGTAATATTAGTCGTCTGTCCCTCAGGACTATTTGCTGCGGAAAATTATTGTTGGGGAAGAATTTCAAGGAAAAAAAAAAAATAAGTGGAAAAGAATTAACCGAACCGGCTATAAAGCAAAAAAAAAATCTATGTCACAAAGAGGAATTGATTAGCTCTGCCAAAAAAACCGCAGAGACCTCTCGTCGAGAACCCAGCATCGGGTTTTCTCCCTCTCGGCCGCTGCAGATCTGGTGGCAAATAAAAAATTGTTTTCAAGGATAAATAAAAAAAAAACAGCGTCTGACCAAATCTTTGATCTACATTTTGCAATTTCACAAATCTTCTAAATCCGCTTCTTGGGATGAGTTACAAGATACAGCTTACGGCACAAACGTGGAGGATAATAGACTTACAGAAACAAAGTTCCGGGCTTTAGCCGAAGAAATATGTTTACTGCGATTTAAGATAATCATTAGTCATTTTTTCCATCAACCCTCTGACACGGGGAAAGAAAAATTATCCGCAGGAAACGTCCCTGCTGACTTTCACGATATTACCTGGATTCACTCGTTAGCTCCTGAGATATCAAATCTTATGAATTGTCTACAAAGCCACAAAAAACAGAGCTTTGGTTTCTGGCCACTTGAAGAAACAAAATAATAACATTTGGTGCGATTTCCGTCACGGCAGAAGCTTCCATTTTCACATCTGTCCATCTTCTCAAACAAATCCTCGCAAAGACATAAAACTCCACGCGATGCCCGGCTCCGCTCTCCCCTCTTCTAGTTATTGATCAAGGCACTAGATACATTTGTGGGTCATGTGGAGAGTATATGTTCAATAAATAACGACAGACACCAGTTGGATTTTGAAAGGACACAGTTTTATTTATGAAAGTACTGTGACACGTAAAACTTTATTCAAACTTTTAAAACATACATTTCCTTAAACTTGTGTAACCTCCAACCTTAATGTACGAACCGCCAGATTTTACCCTTTAGAATCAAGGAGGTTACAACCACCGACTGTGCGACAACTAAGTGACTTAACGTCGATACCTCATCACAGGTAACTCACACCAACATGTTGCCGCGTACACCAACCATGAGCCGTAAAGCCGCACTAGCCCGTGGTGTAAACGAAGGCCCTCCCTTTCCCATGGGACCCTGCCCGTGGAAAAAGGCCCACCATAACTCGGAATAACCACGGATTCCATACCTCAGATGAAAACCGCGACAATTTCACCTCGTACCATGAATAAACCAACCATAAAACCTGACGGGAACCTCAGTTCCCCGCCACACCAAAGAACCATCATAAAAAACACAGGGAGGGTGGGAGGGAAACGCTTCTCTCTGCCTCTCCTTCCTGTTTAACCCCTTCGTGACAAAGGCTGATTTTACTTTTTGTACCCTTCGTGACAATGGCCGTTTTAACATTTCTGCGCTGCTCGTGTTTAGCTGTAATTTTCTTCTTTCCCGTTTACTGAACCCACACACATTAGATATTGTTTTTTTCAGGACAAGAAGGGCTTTCTTTAGATGACATTGTTTTGATTGTATCGTATTATTTACTATTAAAAAAAGTATAAAATATGGTGAAAAATTTAGAAAAAAATGACTGTTCCTAACTTTTAGTTGAAAAATCTTTTACTCATCTATAAAAGGTAATAAAAAAACCTGCTAAATAGATTCTACTATTTGTCCTGAGTTTAGAAATACCCAATGTTTTTATGTTTTTTTGCTTTTTTCTGCACGTTATGGAGCAATAAGTACAGGTACCGTTTTGCTATTTCAAAGCCATTTTTTCCAAATCTGGTAATTCTTCCCCCCATGTGCCATTTCGGGTATCTTTGAAGCCGGCCAATGCAATTTACCCCATCAAGTCATATATTTTTGAAAACTAGACAGCCCAGGGTATTCCAAATGCTGGTATTTTAACCCTTTCCAAGCACTTATTCTACCATCAGCCTTTGTCAAACTTTATGGTAGTAATTTTTTTGCATTTGTTTTTTCACACACATTTTACTTTAGGTATAAATAAACAGGTTCTGGTATATGTCACTATCAAAAAACACCCCAATATGTGTTTAGCAACATCTCCTGAGTACAGCGATACCTCACATGAATGATTTTGCCTGGCTGTTTGGGGGCAAAAGGGCCACATTTGGGGCATGCACATTTTTCAATGTTGCACTTTGGCATTTGGGGATCCACTGCCCATGCCCTATTTGGTACATCTTTGAGCCGGGCCATTTCAGTGTGCCCAATAAAGCTATATATTTTTGAAAACTAGACATCCCAGGGTATTTCAAATGCTAGTATTTTAACTCTTTCCATGCACCATATCTACCACCAGTCTTTGTCAAACTTTGTGATAGTCATTTTTTTCCATTTGTTTTGTCACACACATTTTACTTCAGGTATGAATTAAAAAGTTCTCGTATATGTCACTATCACAAAACACCCCAATATGTGTTCAGCAACATCTCCTGAGCGCAGTGATACCCCACATGAATGATTTTGCCTGGCTGTTCGGGGGCAAAAGAGCCACATTTGGGGCATGCACATTTTTCAATGTTGAACTTTGGCATTTGGGGATCCACTGCCCGTGCCCTATTTGGTACATCTTTGAGCCGGGCCATTTCAGTATGCCCAACAAAACCATATATTTTTGAAAACTAGACACCCCAGGGTATTTTAAATGCTGGTATTTTAACTCTTTGCATGCACACATTTTACCACCAGCATTTTTTTTAAGTTTGCAGTAGTATTTTTGTGTGTGTATTTTTCCCACACACACCTACTTTATGTATGAATTTACAGCTCCTGGTATATGCCGCTGTCACACGACACCCCAATATGTGTTCAGCAACATCTCCTGAGTACAGTGATACCCCACATGCATGGGTTTGTCATTTTTGGGGGGAACTATAAGGCCACATTTGGTACGTGTGCATTTTTCTAATTGGAAATTAGATGGGTGGCCATCCTTCCCCCCGTGTTAATTGGGACCTTGTTGAACCCGGCCAATTCAATTTACCCCATCAAATCATACATTTTTTAAAAGTAGACACCCCATGGGCATTTAATATGCCAGTATTTTAACTCTTTCCATGCGAGAATTGTTTTAAGCTAATATGCTAATTTTAGGACTTGCTCACAAAAATATATTTTTTATATATATATTATTTTTTTTTCATTTTTTTTTATTTTTTTAACATTTTTTTTCAACTTGAAGGTTCCCCTGATAGTGACATCAGTGGGAAATTATTTTTACATTTTACTGTTTTTTTACTATTTTTTTTCTAATTATTATTAATTTTATTTTATTTTTAATTTATTTTTTCTAATCACACTGTGATTAGAAAGCTGAGCTCCATTGACTTGCATGGTTGAATGCAGTACCTATATTCAACCTGCAAGTGGAGCCAGAGTTCTCTAGAGGGTCTGGAGACCGTCTAGCGAACTCTTTAGACTTTATTGTTTCTTTACTGAATTTTCCCGGACCGCCGCCATCTTGCAGATGGCGAAGATCACTGGCAGCTGCGGCTGTGACCGCTCTCCGGAGCGGTCACAGCCCATCCAAAGGTAAGTGTTTGGTGTCGCTGGATGCCTCCTGATCGAGGCATTCCAGCGACACCATTTAAGTTTAGGAGGCGATCGTTGATCGCCTCCTAAACGCTTTTAAAACGGGCGTCCGCCGCCATACAAAGTATGGCGGATGTTGACGCCCCGGGGAGGGGCCAGAGATGGCCCCTTTGTGCCGATAATGGCGTTGCTGAATGCCTCGAGGTCGAGGCATTACAGCAACGCCGTTTCGGTGCAGAAAGCGAAAATAGATCGCTTTCTGCACCCGTTTAATGACGTGCCGGTCCTGGCACGTCATTTGTCGTTATCGACATGAATTTCCGTGACGTGCCCGGACCGGCAATTGTCATCAAGGGGTTAAAGAAAAATGGTAGAGGGTCAGAGAAAAGCAGCCACATTTAAAGACCCTTAACCCCACCCCATCATAAACCCTTGACCTATGGCAAACTAGCCATGAGGTGATCATGCCCCCCTAGCATCATCCAGGCCTGATCATGCGGCCCCTTCTTTGATGCTGTGTATCCGGGGCCCACTTTATCGGTTTAATTGCTCTGTTTGGTCCGACCAATTGTTTTCTAAGTGGAATCGGTAAGAAATTATTGTTATTGCGCATATTTGTTACTTTTAGGTGAATTTGAACTGTTATTCATTTAAAAGACAACAAGCGGAGTCATGAGACGACTTGTTACCGTCGGCCGGGGGGGGGGGGGGATTAATGGCAGGACGCACGGCGGGATCCGCTACCGGTCGCCAGGTGACTCTGATCTGGACGAGGCCAACTTTACTTACAGAAAAGAGTCCTCCGGGCTGGTGATCGGTGACAGGTTAGACGGGTTAGTAGCCGGCATCATGTGCGTCACTATGTATGTCACTAAACTATATTATAATAAATATAATCTATTTATTATATACAAATTGTAATAAAAAACATGAAGCAACTGATCAGACTCGTAGCTCAAACTTGTTAACTGAAGCGATCTTGATGACCGGCCGGGTCCCTGAGAAGGCTGACCTGGGGTAGAACCGGAAAATATTCCCTGCATGGCGGGCCACATTGGTTGCCACTCACCAAGGACCCAAACCACAGCGAGTCCTGCGATTAGCCACGAATTAGCGGTAACTCAGACAACCACGCGGATCCTGCTATATTACGGTATACAGTGCTGGGGATATATTACTGTATACAGCGCTGGGGGTTATATTACTGTATACAGCGCTGGGGGTTATATTACTGTATACAGCGCTGGGGGTTATATTACTGTATACAGCGCTGGGGGGGTTATATTACTGTATACAGCGCTGGGGGTTATATTACTGTATACAGCGCTGGGGGTTATATTACTGTATACAGCGCGGGGGTTATATTACTGTATACAGGCTGGGGGTTATATTACTGTATACAGCGCTGGGGGATATATTACTGTATACAGCGCTGGGGGATATATTACTGTATACAGCGCTGGGGGTTATATTATTGTATACAGCGCTGGGGGTATATTACTGTATACAGCGCTGGGGGTATATTACTGTATACAGCGCTGGGGGTATATTACTGTATACAGCGCTGGGGGTATATTACTGTATACAGCGCTGGGGGTATATTACTGTATACAGCGCTGGGGGGTATATTACTGTATACAGCGCTGGGGGTATATTACTGTATACAGCGCTGGGGGGTATATTACTGTATACAGTGCTGGGGGTATATTATTGTATACAGCGCTGGGGGGTATATTATTGTATACAGCGCTGGGGGGTTTATTACTGTATACAGCGCTGGGGGGTTTATTACTGTATACAGCGCTGGGGGGTTTATTACTGTATACAGCGCTGGGGGTTATATGACAGATGTAGCTTCGACTCACGGGCCAGGCTCGGCTCAGCTGCTCAATTAAATAAAACACCAACACACAAGATGGGTTTGAAAAGGCCACAGCCGTTTTATTTAACAGTCATTGTCCTGTAAAACCTGAAATAATAAACATAGATGCGTTAACAGAGACAATGACGTAACCAAAACCAACCTAGCTTGCCAAGTTATCCAGGTACCAAACCACACACCAATTTTGGGAGGGGACATACCAGGATGCCCCAACCCGGACCTGAGGTTCCGAGCACCACTCCTTGCAAGGAACCTCCCACCGGTTATGACCACCAATGATCATACCACCACATTAACCCCTTGGATACCTGGCAAGCTACCGCCATGAGCCCATCCCTTGACACCTCAAGCCGGATGGGCTCCCCCCACAAAAGAAAGCTTGGCCCGTTCAAAACCCACCGCCACTCACTGAATCAAGAAATTTGTGCCAAATGCCTACAAAAACCTATCCAGCACCACAAACCAGCCCATCCACCTTTGCTGCCTCTGGACAAAGCACACCAGCAGCGTAACCATGACGCCCAGGCAATGCTCAATACCCCTCTAACTCACGGAAGGTGCCACCAACAGGCACGGCACCTGTACAAACCAAATCAACCGTCTCACGGTGACCAACCCTCACATCAGCAACATAAATGATAACTGAACAAGTTTTGTAATGTTGAGCCACCAAGGTCCAACAACCCACACCAAAATTTCCATGCCACAAGCACCAAACCCTCTGGGCAACCCAGCTGCACAAGCGCTATGCCCAACTGCGGCCCCCACCGACGGGCTCAGTTCTCCAACCACAGTTCCGCCACACCCCCAAAACTAGTGAATGCCGATAGGTGACCCCCACAAACCGGCACCCCCCTAGCAAGAAGAAGAACAAACACAATCATACTCATAACCAAAATTGTGTAATGGCAACCAAACCACCACCAAAAACTCCATCACCAAGCACCAAAACCCCTGGAAGACCCAGCTGCAAACCGCTATACCTAACTGCGGTCCCCGTCGGGGTCATTACTCTTGAGAATGGCTGATAACCTGCCTACCAAAAGAGGCCCGAAGAAAAAACCCACAGAGGGGAGAAGCAACCCGAGCCCCCCCCCCCGACCACCAGCCTCAAACACCATTTGCATGGTGAGGCGGCCAAGCAGACCGAGCCAACATCCATCCTGATGTACCCAGAAGAACACAATCCGCTGATATAACCCCCAAAAGCCCATCCACATAGCATCATCGGGCACAGTAGACAAAACAAACCTGCCCACCAAGACATCCGGTAATTTATGACCATAACCGCACCAGCACTATTGCACATCAACGTCCAAAGCAAAATTAGACAGTGAAACCTCATTAACCGCCTCCCACAAATCCCAATGGGGGGGGGGAGGGATAGGAACGACCACCACTTGATCCCACATCCACAAACTAAGGAGCGCATCACCCAGCCCTAACCCATAGACCTGGGAAAGGGTCGCCTCTGCCAGGAACCATCTGAACATGGCTACGTGGGCCTCCCACTGAATATACTGCCACCACAAACAATCCCACCAATGCCAATATTTGTGACCTCGGGAGTCTACTATACTGCCAGGCAAGGCAAGCACCCGAATGGTGTACCCCCAACTCCATCTGCCGAGGCCACTTCCCATGAAGCAAGAACAAGAATCAGCGATACTTCTATGCAACACCCGAAGGAAACATGCACCCCCAAGCACAAAAAACATCCACCAAAGCCCCAACCATAAGAACCAAAGTGCCCTTCCTCCGATATAGCTTCATCAAAACCACCCTACCAATACCCCTGACAACTACCCAAAAACAGGGCCACACTAAGCAGAACGGTTCAAAGAAAACAAGGAGAGAGTGCATATATCCCAGACCTCAGGCCATACTAACATGAACCAATGGCCCCCTGGACAACCCCATCACCAATTGTCCCAAACACTTCCCCGCAGCCTTTGGAGCAAGAGCTCACTGACCAGCAAGTCAGCTCTCAGCACCTGCTTCACCCCACCTCACACATAGTTACCCGAATCAGAGCCCTCCAGCTCCCGAAAAGCCAAACCGAATCAAGACCAGGGAAATTTAACAAACCTATGCACCAGCAAGTTTTCAATCGCTCAGAGTAAGTGCACGAAAACCGAAGGAACGCAGAAAAGACATTGAACACCACCACCCCTCCCCAAAGATGGTGACCTCTTAGTCGTACCAGAAGCAGATCAAAATCAGACAGCGGCACCCAAAACAGGAGACTCGCCCCGCAGTCCCACTAAATCACCTTGGGCCATGTAGTACATACCACCCCAGCACAACCCCCAGTGTACAAACACAGCAACCGCACACGCCACAGTGTATAGCCCTAGTAGTTGCGTGCCCACAACACTGGAGTACCCCTCCTCCAACCCCAGTATATCCATGTGCAGCCCGGCCCCAGCCCGCTTGAAGTCTTCGGACAAACCGTAGACCCCATGGCCCCGGGAAATGCTGACAGGCACTCTTCCAGCAAAGCGAATCAACCATCCCAACAGAATCAGCTTCAAACCCCATGACGGAACCATTTGGTCCCCCACCGCTATCCCCTAGGCACCAACAAAACAGCTCTCTCTATGGCGACCCCCCAAAAACGTTACCCCCATACAACAAACCTGACAAACAGAGCGGATCCCTAGTCAGGAGACTCCCTCCAATACATCTCACCCCAGTCATGCTGAACCCAGTACCGAAAGTTTCAGAAAACCGCGGTACCGTAGCCCCCTTTCCTTAACCTCGTCCCATCCATGCTTCCCAGAGAAAGCCAGAAACAATTTCCCTCATGCCTCTAGTCCTCCTCCTCCATCTTAACATGACCCCCAGGCTAACCGGGGACACCGTTCAGGAGACATAATCCACCTCAGAAAAAACAACCATCAACATCGCCTTCCTGCTGCAACCCTTCAACCATGCAATTTGTCACATCAACAGATAACCCTTACCCCCTCACCCCAAAACCCCAGTATGACCCTACTTGATTGCAAGCGACCTGGACAAATGCAGCTTCGCACCACAACAAAGCAAGGGTTCCCTGTGTAAAGCTGCCTGTGCAACCCACTCAAGAAGCAGCTACAGGAGGGGGCAATAAAGGGGGGGGGGGACACAAACATTTCCAACACACCGTAACATTATAAAAACATAGAAAGAGACAGCCGATAATAACCATTAGGCCCATCCAGTCTGCCCAAACTCTGAGTACTTTCCTTAGTACCTGCCCTTATCATATATCTAACGCTGTCCTATGCCTATCCCATGCCTGGCCAAACGTTTGCACCGTATTAACATCTACCACTTCTGCTGGAAGGCTATGCCATGCATCCACTACCCCTGTCAGTAAGTAATATTTCCTGATGTTACCTTTAAACCATTGCCCCACTAGCTTATGACTACGTCCTCTTGCAGTGGTAGTACTTACTTTAAAAGAAAATCTCTCCCTTTAACTTGTTGATTCCCCTTAAGTATTTAAACGTTTCTATCATATCCCCCTGTCACGTCTGTCTACCAGGTGTCACCTCCCTCCAACCACCGATTAGACTGACAGCTCTCAAGAGCAGAGCCATGCTTTCCCCCTGCAGTGGTCCGTCAGTAACCGTGACCTACAACCATTCCACTGCCTCCAAATAAAACATTGCTACGGAACCTGCCAGAACCACACAAACAACAGCAATGTAACCTGCAAAGAATCTCAAGCCCAGCACATCTATAAACTTCCCAGGAAACTCCCCACTATACACTCCATAGATACCACACTACAGCCCCCGAAAAACATCTCAGCATCAACCCACACATGTGCACCCGATGTAAATAACACGCAAAAAAAAAACCCAACAAAACCTTAATAATGGACCCCTTGGCCGTCCCGTACAGCAAGGTCGTATGATCCTGTGCCGCCGCAGAGAAATACCGCAGGAGTGGCAGCACCAAAACCACCTCCTTGGGGTGCAGATTCCCACCAACTCATCCCATCCTGATGGATGCATCAATTAGGGTGTGCCTGCGTGTGTCTGTGCGAGGGATGGGGTGCTGCAGCCGGAAACCCCCCATATGCCACTTCAGGATGGAGATTGGAAAAAAGAGGGGCCTCCCCAGCCCCCCAGCTCCACAGCCAAAACCTCCTAGCCTGGATGCCTCAACAAACCCCACGGCAGCTGCCCCAGGTAACTGCCTAGGCCTCTCTCCGGTGTCTCCCTACCTTGACATCTGCACAGGCCGCAGTGCAGGCAGCACCCGGCCGCCCTGCCAGCTTCTCAGCCTCCCTGGATGACTCCTGGAGGACCCACATCTGGGGAAACACTGCAGTAGGCCCCAGAGGCCTATACCAGGCCGAACCACCTCCTGCAACTGCCGACTCCTTGCACGCTGCGCCCCCTTTCCATCTGGGGAGCCAGCAGCCACAGGACACCCAGCTGGGCCATCTGAAATCACTGCCTTCCCATGGGCCGTTCTGGCCCGCTGCGATGGAACGCTGCGAGGGCCGAAGCCTCCTCCATGCCGTTGCACTGCAAACCAGTATGCCTCTGAAGGCCCGCAAATGGGTTGCTTTGACTCCCAGGCCCCGTCCTGGGCTATCTGCGTCTTCCTCTTCAGGTCTGCCTCTGCTCCGATGCTCCAACGCTGCTCCAGTCCTCATGCCAGCCTTCAGGAACAGTCCAGCTGGATCCAGCATGTGGCCTAGTTGCTCCTGCAGCCACGAGGTCCAACAGCTGCTGCAGAACCTCAAATCCATACAGACACCTGCAGGGGACGAGAAGAGGGAAGAGAAAAAAGGGGGGAACAAAGAAAGAACAGACAGGCACACAAAAAGAGCCCCAAATAAAAAGGAAAAGACTCAGACACAAAAAACACAGAAACAAGAGACAGACCCAAACACAAAATGACACAAAAAACAAAGACAGGCCAGGACACAAGAGAGAAACAGACAGCAAAGGAACACAAAAGAAACAGCCAAGTATACAAGAGAGACAACAAGGGATAGACAGGGAAAGACAAACACCACCAGGTAAGGTTAAACAAAATGGATCCTTACCACTGTGATCACCAAACTTAAATATCCTCCGACCAAAACTCCTCCCCTAAAATCCACAATTCCTGCCTTAGCCTAGCCCTGCTCAGCACTCTGTCAGGGCCCACTCTAGTCCATTCTGGCCCCCGTGGGCTTCATTACTGTATACAGCGCTGGGGGTTATATTACTGTATACAGCGCTGGGGGGTTTATTACTGTATACAGTGCTGGGGGTTATATTACTGTATACAGCGCTGGGGGGTTTATTACTGTATACAGCGCTGGGGGTTATATTACTGTATACAGCGCTGGGGGGTTATATTACTGTATACAGCGCTGGGGTTTTTATTACTGTATACAGCGCTGGGGGTTATTACTGTATACAGCGCTGGGGTTATATTACTGTATACAGCGCTGGGGGTTATATTACTGTATACAGCGCTGGGGGTTATTACTGTATACAGCGCTGGGGTTATATTACTGTATACAGTGCTGGGGGTATATTATTGTGTACAGCGCCAGAGGGGTATATTACTGTATACAGCGCTGGGGGTTATATTACTGTATACAGCGCTGGGGGTTATTACTGTATACAGCGCTGGGGTTATATTACTGTATACAGTGCTGGGGGTATATTATTGTGTACAGCGCCAGAGGGGTATATTACTGTATACAGCGCTAGGGGTTATTACTGCATACAGGGTTGGGGGTTATTCACCTTTAAACATGCATGGGGCAGGCATAGAGCTGATAAGACCAAAGGGCCAAATACATTAGCGCCCCCTAAGCAGGTAGGGGAATGGCTCGATGAAGCGTATGAACCAATTCAGTTCCCGGCTCGTTAGCAGCTCAGACACCGCTGGCTCTCAAGTTTTATATAACGGATTATTTTCGGCATTTGGAGGAATGCGGACGGCTCTCCCTGTCACGTTATCTCCTCGCTCCTCCATTCCATGTACTTTCAGATGAAATTCAACAAACTAAAGAATTACTTTCCAGAAGCTGCGGAAGGAGATCGCGACTCGGGGAAGGAGCTGAAAATGTGAGACTGGAAACCGTCGGCGCTTCACCCGACAGAAAATGATATAAAAGTGCCAGAAATGAAACATAATTGCAGCTGATGGTTCCAAATGCCACGAAACGACACAACCATCAATCAGCGGCGCATTAGTGATGTCAGCGGCGGCTTGTTTAGCGGCCGGAGTATTCTGACGGCTCGTGTGTCATAATCTACCGGGAGCGTAACGCGGCGCTCTCAGCGCGGTATCTGTGGCCATAGCAACAAGCGGCTGAAAAACTTCACAGAGATATTCTGATCCACGCCAGAAACATCGATTTTCAGCAATTTCTGCTTATCTTTGATACAGATCTACTTATTTCTTGAACGTTCGCTGCAAAGAACTAAACGGCGCAGGTGCCTCTCCCCGCGTTTCTTTAAGTCGAATTGCTATGTTATATACTGCTTGTTATGACCTGTTTACACAGCGCTACAGAATATGGGGGTGCTATATAAAACAATAAATAATAATAATCATTCCATAAGCTGATCGGTATATTGCAGTTTGATACGGGCTGTGTGCGGTGTCGCGCAGGACCGGGCGCCACTTAATGTGGTTTTCTGGATTTTTGTATCTGTTTTTGTAGCGATGGAGTGGATTATTTTAAACCCAAAATGTTGGCGATTCGGAGGTAGAAAGATGTCAAGGTGTTCTCTGTGTCATGACTCAACGAAGATGGCGGTACTCAGGCTTCTTTCAGGCTCCACTTTTTTGTTGAAGCTCATTTGATTTGTGCGTTAGAAGTGAGAAAATAATGCTTTTATAAAATGCTGCAAAAAGCACAAAAGCCGCCATTCTTCCTTATAGTTCTCACCCAGTAGAAGTCGTAGAGCGTTGGGGTCAAGTTGCGGAGTCGGCGCCAATCTCAGCTCCATCAGGAGGAACAAGAGGTCAGAGGAGACCCAGAAACAAAGTCTGAGGGGTTTTGTGTGCGAGAAAAGAGGTAAGTTACCGGATATGAAAGCACTTTCTTTTAGAAAAGAGACGTTTAAAAAACACAATTCTTTCCACATACTGCACGATATCAGAGTTTGTCGGAGCCTAATGAGTGCAGGGCGAAGCGGCTGCCCGGAGGGTTCTGTAATATCCAATAATAAACAGCTGGTTATGCCATCCCTGTTAACCTTAAACAATACGACTGGTTAATTGGAATGTATTTGAGACACTGACCCCCCAGCAGCCGGATCATCCTGACTGTGTGCCTATAAACGATTGGAGAAGCTCCTATGAATACGGCTGGAGCCCCCAGACCCCTGCTGACCTCACTGACTCCCCGAGCAAACTGAAAAAGAGAATTCTACATTCACTGCAACCGAAGAAAAGGACGAAACCGCGCAGGAGCTCAGCGAGTGGTCCTGCAGCTCTGCCCCTGTGACCGTGCAGAGCATCTCCGCTCCTGTGACCGCGCAGAGCATCTCCGCTCCTGTGACCGCCCAGAGTATCTCTGCTCCTGTGACTGCAGAGTATCTCTGCTCCTGTGACTGCAGAGCATCTCCGCTCCTGTGACCGCGCAGAGAATCTCCGCTCCTGTGACCGCCCAGAGTATCTCTGCTCCTGTGACTGCAGAGCATCTCCGCTCCTGTGACCGCGCAGAGTATCTCCGCTCCTGTGACTGCAGAGCATCTCCGCTCCTGTGACCGCGCAGAGTATCTCCGCTCCTGTGACTGCAGAGTATCTCCGCTCCTGTGACTGCAGAGTATCTCCGCTCCTGTGACCGCGCAGAGTATCTCCGCTCCTGTGACTGCAGAGTATCTCCGCTCCTGTGACCGTGCAGAGTATCTCCGCTCCTGTGACTGCAGAGCATCTCCGCTCCTGTGACTGCAGAGTATCTCGCTCCTGTGACTGCAGAGCATCTCCGCTCCTGTGACTGCAGAGTATCTCCGCTCCTGTGACTGCAGAGCATCTCCGCTCCTGTGACTGCAGAGCATCTCCGCTCCTGTGACTGCAGAGTATCTCCGCTCCTGTGACTGCAGAGCATCTCCGCTCCTGTGACCGCGCAGAGTATCTCCGCTCCTGTGACTGCAGAGTATCTCCGCTCCTGTGACCGTGCAGAGTATCTCCGCTCCTGTGACTGCAGAGCATCTCCGCTCCTGTGACTGCAGAGTATCTCGCTCCTGTGACTGCAGAGCATCTCCGCTCCTGTGACTGCAGAGTATCTCCGCTCCTGTGACTGCAGAGCATCTCCGCTCCTGTGACTGCAGAGCATCTCCGCTCCTGTGACTGCAGAGTATCTCCGCTCCTGTGACTGCAGAGCATCTCCGCTCCTGTGACTGCAGAGCATCTCCGCTCCTGTGACTGCAGAGCATCTCCGCTCTTGTGACTGCAGAGCATCTCCGCTCCTGTGACTGCAGAGCATCTCCGCTCCTGTGACTGCAGAGCATCTCCGCTCTTGTGACTGCAGAGCATCTCCGCTCCTGTGACTGCAGAGTATCTCCGCTCCTGTGACTGCAGAGCATCTCCGCTCCTGTGACTGCAGAGCATCTCCGCTCCTGTGACTGCAGAGCATCTCCGCTCCTGTGACTGCGCAGAGCTGGGGATCCGGACACAGTAACTCTGAGCCATCCCAAACTTTACAGGTTAAACTTTTTCTCTCTTTGGATGTGACTTTTCAGATAATTTTCTTTTCATCTCAGACATTGCGCAGTAATCTCCTAGCGCTCTCATTTACACAGCGTGAAACATATTGTACATGCATTACTTATGTTTTATGATCAATAGATACAATATAACAACAAAAACAACACTAATTACAAAAAACACACATCTGACTGAAATGTTTGGTATTAAAGGCGCCATTTCACTCCAAAAACCAGTCCCGCAGGGCAAATAAAAGTTGATGATGGCTACTGATGGTTCAGAATATTATACTATTTAACCCTTTGTGTTTTTAAAGGGCAAAGATGAGGAACAGGGGAGGGATAAAAAAATCCTGCCCGGCACTCAGTTTTCGAGGGAGATTCATCGTATAAAAAATATATTTCCTGTAAAGGATCAGCTATATGTCCATAAACAATAGAAATAATGTAAACTTCCTCCAAACCATTCAACATCATCAGAAAGCTGTAAAGTCCCTACTTTTGCCGAAAACATGGTTTGGGTGCCTTCAGACGGCTCCCCAAAACGGTAAAAAAAAAAAAAAATGAAAATTAGCCAGATCATCCTTAATGGGACTCATCAGCATGAGGTTGCGATACCAGCTTAATACTGGAGGCTTGGGGTAGCCAAGAAATACCAATTACATAAGTTATGGTGAGTAAAGGTGATGGAAACCCTTCACAACCTCATGCTGACGACTCCCATGAAGGATAAAAAATCCCGAGTTTTGTGTAAAGTCCTGTACAGCGGGGCGATTACTTTCCAGGGATCCGTGTATAAAGTGGATATAGAGGCAAAAGGTGATCATTGTTGACATTATTTGCATGCGCCTACCCAGAATCCCTTGTGGTTGTGGCAGCACCATGAGATTTCTGCGGGAAAAACAAGCCTTCTGGTGTCTGTAGATGAGTGTTTAATAAAGGCTTCTTGGTCTTTTGGCTAAGCTCAAGCAAGTATCTGTGAGAGAGGGTAAGCTCAGTCCTCTGGCTTTAGGCTTGGGAATGCATGAAGCCCTGAGGACAGTTTGTGGTCCAGGACTGGTTGCTGTGCACCGGGTGTTAGTGTGAGGTTAAGCACACAGCGTTCTTTCACGTGTCACATGCTGGTAAGCGTCTTTAGCTACTCGGACCCCTACATGCACCTTTTTCTTTTTGTATGCAGTAGCCCCAGCCTTCTGGCTTGGTGTGCGGTGCGTACGGGGTAATTCTTTATCACACCAGCCGGAAGGCCGGGGCTTCCCGTGGGAGCGCTTTTTGTATAAAGCTTTCCCATGATTTGCATTGTTTATTTCACAGCACATGTCTGTTTTTATCTTTTGATATATTTGTGGAGTTTATTTATACAAAACAGATTGTGATGGACTGGACACGAACACTGAAAAGCCACAGTGGAGCCGGGTCCCCTGAAGGTCCGACTTTTCTGGTGAGGAGGGAAGTCAGGTAGCTCTTCTGAGAAGCCCCCTCGCCTCTAAACGACTATTTCAGTGGCCCCATCCTTGCGGGGAGGGCTATCCCAAAGGATATGCGACCCCCAAAGAAAACAAAGAAAGGGACCTGGTGTCCACTGTGGCCCTATGGCACTTTTGCACCGACACTTTATTTATTTATTTTTTTACAGCGAAGCACAAACCTCGGGGCTTCAAAAAAAAACAAACATCGGTCCATGAGCGGTGATCTGGCTGCTGCGCTTCTTCCCGAGTTTTGTGTAAAGTCCTGTACAGCGGGACGATTGCTTTCCAGGGATCCGTGTTTAAAGTGGATATAGAGGCAAAAGGTGATCATTGTTAATCTTATTTGCATGCGCCTACCCAGAATCCCTTGTGGTTGTGGCAGCACCATGAGATTGCTGAGGGAAAAGCAATCCTTCTGGTGTCTGTAGATGAGTGATTAATAATAATATTTCTACTGCCCCATAAACAGTATTTGTGATGTGTGAGAGCGCACGGCTCCTGAATCTAAGACGAGACCAACGACTGATTAAGGTTTGAGTCGTAACAGCAGGAGAAACGGGCGACTAGACGGGGGCCGCCGGGGCCGGTTCTGGGTTTCTAGACACAGATTTGGTTTGGATTCGTCCGTAAGAAATTTAGCCAAAAGCATAAACAAACTGGAATGAAAGGCAGAGACTTCTGTGAGAATTATTGGTTATTCTAAAATACACAAAATTGTATAAATTAGCGTTTCCCATAACAACCATATTCCCCGTAGCTTTAAATGGATCCTCTATTAATCCACGCTTCGTAGGAAGGATTTTCTACCTACTTTGGGAGCCCTGACGCAGCGATATATTACCCCTCGGCGATCAGCTCTTCCCTCGCATAATGCTAATTTTTACGAAGTACGAAAGCAACAAAAATGGTGTGATTTTCATGAGAGATGCTTTGGAGTTTTTTTTATATCTTTATTCTTAAAATAAAATGACCACGAAAAACATTTCTTAATGAAAAACGTTGTATCCCAAAGCTCGCCCGGTCTGGGGAGATAAATCCCTAAAATGACCCAGAAAACAAACATATTTTTACATCACTAGCGGATATTCTGCTATAATGTTTATAATTGTTTCTATGACATTTCTTTTTATAATTAAGCTCCTCGCCCATCATGTCCCCCTGTTACAGTCATTGTGTTAGGTGGTCCGCTCTGAACGTCACGCTGGGCGGAGGGAGTTAAATATAATTTAACTCTATTATATTTATATAATATCCCCAACTTCAGATGCGAGAATGAGTAAGATATGTGCAGAAAGGCTCCCCAGCGCGTTCCACCTACAGACTGTTTCAATCTCTTTTAGGTCTCTTTACCTGCATGGTTAGGTGGGAGCGGGCGGTAACTACTCCAGGGGCAAATCAGAAAATAAGCGAGGCTTTGATGCGCTTAATACGATGGTTTCCTTTTATTAACCTGAAAGTCAGTATCGCTCGTAAATCGTTCACCAAACGTCCTCCATCACGAGGATCCCCAAAACGTCTCACTTTAGTCCTGTGAATATAACGTGGCGGATGGCGGCCATTGTGTAACATGCGCGGCATCTCGCCGTCCCCGCAGGAATGAGTGGATCTATTCCACGCGTTACGGATCTGTCTCCACTTCTAATTACAAGTTGTGGCTTTTATTTCTCGGTCGGAGAGACCCCTCGATTCTTATATAAATGGGATTGATCATCTGTCACAAGGAGCTGCCTCTACATCAAACGTCGATCAGAACGTCGGCAAAAATCCCCCAACAGGATAACGTTTGCAGTAATTGCTGCCATCCCGAAGTTCCCAGAACAAGAGAATTTCGGCTGAATATACCTGGAATTAAGAGCGATTATCGCCAGATCAAGAGAAACGAGCATAACGCAGCGGCCCGATTTCTCACTATTAAGCTTAAGTTTTCATTGCGTCTTTGAAATGTCCCTTTGAAATGTCAAGGTGAGCGTCTCGTTAGATAATACTACAGAGACAAAACATTCATCAGCATTCTTTTATTTGCTCGCAAATTCAAATCTAAATTCATCAAAGAGGGTTTAACTGTAAGCCGTACGATGACTACTATTTAGAGATTATTCGAGCAATAACCAGGTGCTTTACCCAACTCCACGGGGAGATATATATATATATTAATAGAGATAAAAATATATATATATAGATATAAATATTAATAGGGAGATATATATATATATATTAACAGAGATATAAATTTATAGATATAAATATTAATAGGGAGATATATATATATTAACAGAGATATAAATATATATATAAATATTAATAGGGATATATATTTATTAATAGGGAGATATAAATAACTACTAATAGAGATATATATTAATAGGGAGATATATATTAACAGAGATAAAAAAAAATATATATATATATATATATACCGGTATATATATTAACAGAGATAAATATATATATATTAATAGGGAGGGATATATAAATATTAATAGGGATATATATATATATATTAGGGAGATATAAATATATATATAAAGGTATATATAAATATTAATAGGGATATATATCTACATATATAGATATATATATTAATAGGGAGAAATATATGAAATAAAAAAAAATTTGTCATATACAAGATAAGTAGGCGCACACTAGGACTTAAAGTTTAAAGCTTATGAAAGTTTATTTTAGCATGTTAAAAAAGCAACGTTTCAGGCCGCACAGGGACCTTTATCAAGCATATATGTATTAATAGGGAGATATATATATATAAAATATTATATTAATGGGAGATATATATATATATATATATATTATTAGGGAGCCTGCAGTTAGCGTTTCACATACTTATTGAGTGTAATACAAGGTCAAGCAACTGGGATGAGCTTCCCACACCAGGTGCTGCACCCCGGTATCGTCACGTCAAACATAGGCGAGACGTTCGAAGAACACACGAGACGTGTAATTAAGTAATCAAGGCCATTTTACAAAGGTGACTCAAAGAGGGATATCAGCGGAGGAGAGAGGGGGTATCAGCGGAGGAGAGAGGGGGTATCAGCGGAGGAGAGAGGGGGGCATAAGCGGAGGAGAGAGGGGCATCAGCAGAGGAGAGAGGGGCACAGGGGGAGGAGAGAGAGTTATGATATAATGAAGTATTATCACCATCTCTCTATCTACTCCGGAACAAAGCGGAATTAACCCTTCTGCAGCCGTAACATGTTTTCCATGTCCTACGGGAGGCAGCCGAGCGCTGAGATCCCTGAAACCGCGCGTCCCGTCCGTCCTGCATATTTTTAGATACTTCTATTTTAATTTGTGTTTTTAATGTTCAGCTGTTTTTTTTCCATCTAAATCTTTTCCATCCTCGGTGATAACGTGTGAGAAACGCTGATCCCTTCATTTATTCACAGAGGACTCCGGCGAACGAAACGCTATTGATCTGTTCTGTTTATTTATGGAATAAAATCCACGTCTCTCCAATTATCAGCGATCAGAAAAGATTCTTGGGATGGAAATGAGCGTCTGCAACGTATTTTACGCCGCGTACCGTTATAATTATAATACCAGGGCTGCCCCGCGCTGCCCAGTGCTGACCCCTGCTGCCCCGTGCCGCCCCGTCTCGATCCGCGCACGCAGGGTCAGACTCTCTGGGCTGCACTTGGCTGCACGCGATTCTGTAACGGTGAAGAGATGAGTCTGGATAAAGGAGTTTCCAGGCGAATGGTGGAGGTGCTCGCGGTGTCTGCTGAAAAGGCGTCATTAATGAATATTTTTAATTAATATTCGCTGGCAGCCGGCAGAGACCACAAATGTTTCAAGTGCCCGGCATTCCGGAAAATAAAAGATAATGACTTCGAAAGGAGGTGGCGCGGCGTTTTGGGCGCGAGTCAAACCGCGTCTCGGAGTATAAATCAGTCTGATGGTCTGTCGTCTGATCATTTAGTTAATTCTGACACCCAGATGGCGTCTCTCCCCTACGAAAGGGACGGGAATTTCAACTCCAGGCCCCCAAATTATGCTCCGTTACTGCAAATGGAATGGAGTTTATTATTTATTTATTTATTTATTTATTTATTTATTTATTTAGTTAGTTAGTTAGTTAGTTAGTTAGTTAGTTAGTTAGTTAGTTAGTTATTATTTATTTATTTAGCAGCAAAGACAATAAAGTGGCGAGAATTTCTTGTTTAAAGACATTTAGCCACAGCGGATTAATAAACTTTCCAGGAATACAGAAACCCCCCAGGCAAACGAGAGAGAGAGACGGCTACTCAGGGCACTCGGCCACAAAACGGGAGTTTCTAACGTTATCTATCAGTTAATAATAACGGTTTTATTATTACTGCGCCCGCTGTTCACCCCGACGTGTTTTCTGTCCAATATCCAATCCCATCTTATTTATTAGGGTTCCTGAACCAATACGTTTTCCCTCATTCTCTCTCTGCATGGAATCCAATGCATTTTGCATTATGCATGCGCAGCCCAGCGCAACAGGCAGTGAAGAAGCCTGGAGGTTATGGTCAGTCTCCAGTTGCGCATGTCTGCTCAGGGAAACCCCCGTGATAGCTGTAATTAGATAACATATTGAACAGATTCTTATGAAGAGGAATTTGCATTCTGTAATTAGAATTCAGTTTTTATGTACGTATTCGTCTATCGAGAGAGCGTATTACTTATCCCTCCCCGCCAAAGAAAGACGTTTCTGCGTCTCGCAGCTCGAAACCGCAGTTCATTTACTTTGGTTCTACGTTGACATCTCGGTTTTGCATTTCTTGGTCTGATTGTTGTTAGAATGAGATTTGTGATCAGTCGCAGGGACAGAGAGAAGTCTCAGGGGCCGCTGCAGAGCCCCATCAGGCCCATCATGGGTGGATAAAGCTTCCCGCGAAATAATGGTGATTATTTATCGGGGGCTAACCAAGGGCCGTGCAACCAGAATTCTATCTTTCCCTGTTTTAATAAATGTTTTATTGAAATGCCTGCGCCGGAGCTGGGACATCCAAGAACTGTGACCTGTCTATCCTGATACCCTACCCAGGTGACACCCGGGACACCCGCTAACACCCACTACCCAACCCTATCCCGGTAACACCCAATACCCAACCCTATCCCGCTAACACCCAATACCCAACACTATCCCTATCCCGATAACTAACACCCTATCCCAATACCCAACCCTATCCCAGTAACACCCGGGACAACCGCTAACACCTTATCCCGATAACCAACCCTATCCCGCTAACACCCCAGACATTCACTAACACCCTATCCCGGTAGCACCTGGGACACCCGCTAACACCCACTACCCAACCCTATCCCACTACCCAACCCTATCCCGGTAACACCCAATACCCAACCCTATCCCGCTAACACCCAATACCCAACCCTATCCCGCTAACACCCAATACCCAACCCTATCCCGCTAACACCCAATACCCAACCCTATCCCAATACCCAACCCTATCCCGCTAACACCCAATACCCAACCCTATCCAGCTAACTCCCCAGACATTCACTAACACCCTATCTCAATACCCAACCCTATCCCTATCCCGATAACTAACACCCTATCCCAATACCCAACCCTATCCCGCTAACACCCCAGGCATTCACTAACACCCTATCCCAATACCCAACCCTATCCCGGTATCACCTGGAACACCCGCTAACACCCTATCCCAATCCTATCCCGGCAACAAAACTACAGAAAAATGTAGAAATGGAAAAAACAAACTCTTCTCTGAGATGGTCGAGAAGCTGCCCCCGGCTCTATAAATCCAGGCCGTGTCTTTTTACACCGCGTGGCAGCCGGGCACCCGGGGACACCGCGTCCCGCACTATAAACTTCCAGCAGGTAACATCATTCTTGTAAACTCCCCGCCACGTCTGGCTGCCGGGTTTTGCAATCAGTCAAACTGTCCCCAATGTCACAAGAGCTCGGACTTTAAATTCCCTAAATGTCTCCCCTGAATCTCCGTCCCCCGGGGAGCACTTTCTCAAATAAATGTCCGAGGTGCCGGAGATTGCCGGAGATTCATGTATGTAGGTAGTGTGTATCGTGCATTGTAAACCCAAAACCAGTTTAACCCACCAAATAACGACACGGAGACCGAAATTGGATAAAGCAGGCCACAGCACAATTTTATTATAAAACCATAAAACACTGTGTTGGCCCAAAACACCATAAACCAATAAGAATAATATACAATAACCGATAAATAATAAATACAAATATACAAATATACATAACACATTACCGTAACATATTCAAAACATAACCAACACAGGAACCGAATTAACCCCGTCCTTGCCGGCCTCTCACACTGCACAATCCAGACCACAGGTACTCACCTCCCCCCTCGTCCAAACAAAATTGACAGCTACCTTTCGCTGCCCCACCACCAATGCTAACCACCAGCCGTCCAACAAGCTCGGTGGGCACGTCCAATAAAACACCAGAGGTTAGGGGAGGATTGAGCCTTCCATTCCACCAGCATCCAAACTCCATCACTTACCAAAACCAGACCGGCAAGGACACAAAAACCGCCAGCTGTGACAAAAGAAAGAAAGGTAGTACACAAGAAATAGGGAGGGAGGGTGGGAAGCAGGTAAGACTGTTGGCCGTGCCTGTAAAAAAGGACAGTGACCGGGGTCACCCAGAGGGCACCTTATATCACCTAGGGTCTCCCACCCCTCAATTAACATACCCCAATCAAAACACGGACATGCCCTGAGCATGCACTAACCCACACACATACATGCTCCCTGTCCATTTAGCTACGCTGATTCCCAGGGGCCTTGTCTCCGGCTCCTGCCACGAGTCGCATGGATTTCACTGAATCTTCCGCCTGCGTCTTATACGAGAAAAATGAAAATATTATAGCCGTGGGATCGGATCCTTAAATATCCCGACACCCGGGGCAGGAACAGCATGAATACTGACGCATTCCGGCAAAATAATGCTAATAAACATCATTAATATTGCTAATTCTAATTATTTATCTAAATCAATAAAATGCTTCTTTTAGTCTCTTGGGAATAAATAATTGAATAAGAATTTATAGGGTTAATTACAGAAATTATATTTATCGCGCGGAGAACTGTCCAGACGGCGAGCATGTCACATTCTATACATTTATCTTCATATTTACTTTCACTGTACCAAGTGGGTGGTAGATAAGTGGAACAGCCTCCCGGCAGAAGTGGTAGAGGGTAATACAGTGAGGGTATTAAACATGCATGGGATAGACACACGGCTCCTAAACCTAAGACGAGACCAACGACTGATTAAGGTTTGTGTCTTTACAGCAGGAGAAATGGGTGACTACATGGGGGCCGGATGGGGACGATCTGCCGTCAGATTACACGCAGGTAACGCTGCTGATCCCCGGGGGCCGCTAATCTTTTTGCCCCGAACCTGCCTCGCGGATTGTTATTTGCAATGCGATAAAACACTTCATTTATTGGACCACGGAAGGTCCATTGAGGCAAGCAGTGTAATGTGTTTGGGAGCCGGGGGGTTAATTAACCCCGCGTGCCACGCTGTGAACAGTTTCAGTCTATGAATCTGCCTTTAACGTTCTCTGCTCTATTAACCTTTCAAGCTCCAGAGGGAATCTCAACTCATAAAATGATTTAGAAGCCGCCGTTCCACCTACTCCATTCCCAACCCCGCTGAATCCCGAGCCGTTCCCAGACACAATTATTGAATCACGCCAGAGGTAGAAATTCTGCCCCCTTCATATTATTTCAGGGCATGTTTAATAGTCATGTGACACCAAAGCAGCCACTGACTGCCGCAGAGAAACTGAAAAGGCTTTTTAAAAGATTGATTGTTCCTCAAGGAGTTGGAGTCTTTGTTGAAGCTGACGGTTCTCGGCTCCTCGCAGGTGGTTCTCGGCTCCTCGCAGGGGGTTCTCTGCTCCTCGCAGGCGGTTCTCGGGTCTTCACAGGCAGTTCTCGGCTCCTCGCAGGCGGTTCTCTGCTCCTCACAGGCGGTTTTCGGGTCTTCACAAGCGGTTCTCGGCTCCTCGCAGGCGGTTCTCGGCTCCTCGCAGGCGGTTCTCAGCTCCTCGCAGGGGGTTCTCGGCTCCTCGCAGGCGGTTCTCAGCTCCTCGCAGGCGGTTCTCAGCTCCTCACAGGCGGTTCTCGGGTCTTCACAAGCGGTTCTCGGCTCCTCGCAGGCGGTTCTCGGCTCCTCGCAGGCGGTTCTCGGCTCCTCGCAGGCGGTTCTCAGCTCCTCGCAGGCAGTTCTCGGCTCCTCACGGGGGGGTTCTTGGCTCCTTGTGGGCGGTTTTTGGGTCCTTTTAATGTAAAAAATCTAAAAAAGTTCTAAAAAATATAAACCCTGGAAGCGTCTAAAAGTTTGAGTTGGATAAATATATAATATATTAGAATGGAAACAGCGCGGCGGCATCGGGCAAAACCAAATATTATTTCACTATGGCTCCGACGTAGGCCGTGGCGTCGTAGATGGAATTAGCGCTCTCTGTTCCAGCAAAGGTGGACCTGCGGGTACAGCACAGCGTACACTCGCCTGACCATGCGCATAATGAAGCTTTTTTTTTCTTGTTTTCTCTGCATTTAATGCATTCCGGGATTGATTTTATTTGAAGGAGAATATTTCACGATAATTATTTCCATTGGCATTATTTGAACATTAGAGAGTAATCCCCGCCGCGCCGCCGTCTTCTCTCCTGGACCTTGATAAATACTCCCGCCAATTCCGTAGCTTCCGGTCTTTTCTTTACACAAATGTGGTTTGTAAATCAATAATTCATTCTGATCTCCCCTGAAAGCCCTGAAAGAGGCCAGCGCATTAATACCGGCTCCGACCCGGAGGAGAGCGTGTTACCGGCCGGAGTACATGTGAGTGCGTTCGCGGGGGGGGGGGGGTTACGTGATCGCGCAGGCCCTCTCTGATTATTAGTCGGCAGACGGTGGCTTTAAATCCAAAATCGCAACGTTAAAAAAAAGGGATATTTACTTCTGTAAAATGCAAATGCGCCTCTTAACCCCGCGCCGGCAGAAGCCATTACGCCTTTTTTTTCCCTTTAATTTACAGAAAGACATTAGGAGTGAGATTTTTGCACTCGGTTCATTACATTCCAACGTTACACAAAAACATATAATAATTAGCTGACTTTTAATGTAAAAATTGCTCTTAAAACTAATGGCCGATAAAGAAGAGCCTGAAAACTTTAATGCCCGCGGCACTAAACTCAGAGAATGTCCCCCTTTTCAGTCGCTTCGAATGAATCCCGCTTATAGACGTAAAAAACACAACTATGTAAGTCATACCTGCAAACTGTCCCTCTTTAGTCTGGGCAGTCCCTAAACCTCTGTGCTCCTCTCTCCTCCCTTCCTCTGATGCCCTCTTTTCACCTGATCCCTCTCTCCCCCCTGTGCCCCTCTCTCATCCCCTGATGCCCCTCTCCCCTCCGGTGATGCCCCTCTCTCCCCCCTAATGCCCCTCTTTTTCAGAATGTTTGCTGGGTATGAGGGTATCGCAGGGTTCTACTGCCCTAAAAGCCCCGATAATGTGTATAGAAACAGCAGGTATTTTTGCCCCGGGTGACGCAGTGAAATTACCCCGGAGGTCACCCTCTCGCTGCCCCTTCCTGGTTTTGGAACCAGTGTGCGTGCTGTTAAGGGGAGGGGCTTATTATGGCTCCTCCAATCACAGAGCTGCCCCACAAGCCATTATCAGACACCGTTGTTTATAGATATAGCGTGATATATACCCGGGGATATACATATAGATATACTGTACATACGGTCTAATTATTTGTAACACGGAGAGCGCAGCCGCGTGGAGCGAGTGAATCTCACATGGAGATTTCTGTGAGATTTCATGGAGATCGCGCTAAAGCCTCGTCAGACGGTTAGAAAATGCGCTTTATTCTCCGCTGTGTATTTTCTTTTTGTTTTTTGGTATAACAGACCCTGACCTTGGTTGCTGAGATATTATTGTGATCGTTGCGTGTGCGAAGGTTGCCTGTGCGATGGCAGCGAGCGCAGGATAACATGGCTGCCCCATGCGCAGAGGAGCTCCGCCACCGGACGTGCTCAGGGCCGGCCCTTTCGTTTCTGTAGACTCGTGACATTGATCAAAATGTACGATTTCCTGGTTTATTAATTCTCCTTTTTCTTTCTGTTTCCATAGCGACGATCTGGTTCTGACTCATTCTTCAGGGTCCATTCTTGGAACTGACCTCATTCAGTCACTTGGGGCTCTAACTAGCGGAGCCCAAACTTCGCTGACAGGCCCGCCGTGAAAGGGTCGTCTTTGTGTTGTCCATAAAATTCCTCTCTTTAAATCGCGGCTTAGCAGACGTTGCCCTGATATTAAGAAGACATGAAATGGATTATTTTGGGGTAAAGAGACCGGCCGGCAAAACCTCACCAGATGTTCGGAAGCTGATTTGTGGAAAGCCCCCCAAATGTGTCTTTAGTTTTGTTTGTGGGGTCTCGGAGGTATCCAGGAGCTGGGGGTCGGGGGCATCTCGGCCCTGTGTGTGTTGGTGGAGTTGCCGCAGTACCAAAGGTCCAAGCTGCAGAGGCTCGTTAGGAGATGATTTAATGGCTTTCTGCAAACAAGGACACGGCTACAAGAGGGACCACATCTGCTGGGAGTCTGATTCTTTTATGTAGAGGAAACAGCCTTCCTCCTGGTTACCGTAGCAGCCGCTGATTGCTAAAGTATAAGCAGATTTTTGGAGCAGTTGGTGGAGGGGTGAGAGCGCCCAGTGGTCGCTGCGGCTCTCGGTGAGCGGCTTCTGCCGGCTAACGAGTCGCAGGCGGCGTTTCATGGGGAAGAGCTGGATCCGCTTTGAGTCTCAGATCAATGTGTCCTCCACCTCTCCCCGGCGGCCCGCCTGCTCCAGACTGCGCAGTTCTTCTCAAATAATAAAGCGCTGAGTCCGGTTTCATTATTTAGAGGGTTCTGTCTGCGATCTCGGAGAAACCTTCAAAGGAGGAACATTTCCCGGATCGTCTGAGAACCTCAGCCGCTTGCATCAGGTTTTATGAATTCACGCGCCGGGGTCCCTGTGGATTCTCGCTCCGCTGCGTGGAATGAGTTGGGGTCCAAGAGAAAAAAGCTTAGGGGCATTAGAGGGGCCGGTGGGGATTTGCCGACGCGGGGATTCGATGGGCTTCTGAGATGATAACTGGAACCTAATTAACACAAAACACCCGAGCCACAGGAGACCCTAAAATTACTTTTTCTGGATGAAAAAAAGGCTGAAAAAAGAGAAGATAAACGTGTAACAAAGTAACACAACACCAGAGAACCCTCCATTACTACACACAACATGATACATGTGCAACCGTCACATGATTACTCCTCATTCATCAAAACCTGTAAACGAAATAAAATATTTAAGCATTCTGGTGTCGGGTATCTGATATCAACCCCAAAACATGCCAAAAACGGCCCAAAAATGTGAAAACACAGGAAATCACAGGAAATCATTTAAAAGGAGTCTGCAGCCCGGGATTGTTTCAACAAATGCATCTTTTATATTTGCTCAGCTCCTTGTATCGAATGCCCCACCTGGAGCAGAACACGCGCGTCTTTTTCTCTTTTCCCTTTTCGTGGTAAAATGCGTCGCTCTCTTGTTCCGAAGCCCAATCGAGTTTCAGGATGACGGGAAATTAGCATAAACCAGCCGACGGCTCTGCTATCAGATCACCCAGAGGTCTCATTTTTACAAAGTGACTTTGTGACCACGAGCGGCATGAAACGAGGCGCGATGGCAGGTCTCTGAGAGCCGAGAGACACTTCCTTTAAATACCGTCGGGTTCTGCCGAGACTTTAACCCTCATTAAAATCGCAAAGCCCTTAATTACCGTCAATTATTTTCATTCAACTTTAATAAAGAATTGATCCACGCTAACTGGGAACTCGGGAACACGAAGACAATGTTAGCTTTAATGATCAATCAACTCAAACCAGTTAGACAAGAACATCACGATTAACCCACTGAATGCCAGGGTGACACAGAGCATCCCAGCGTGGCCCTCAAAGAGATCAACCCAACACTTCCTATCTTTTTCCATTTGTCCCTCCTAGAGATCTCTGTACTGTCCCTTTAAAACTGACGGCTCTCCTCTCAGAGGTTCCGCAGAGGACTGGAAGCGCGCAGCCCTCTGCACCAATCAGATTACAGCTGATAGACAGACCGATCTGCGAATATTATAACTGATATTTCTATGAATGGAACAATGCGTCAGACCTACTGACCTCCTAAAAGAGCAGAGATTTTCAGCGCTACAGAATACAATGGCGCTATATAAAACAATAATAATAATATAATCCACATTCTGGTGACATTTCTCAGAATCTCCAATCCAAAAGCTGTAAAAATACAGATTAATTATTTTATTTCTTTTACAAAAAAAGGCCGCGGGTTACAGAAATACTAAATAGTGTTAAAAAAGAAACAACGTTCTGCAGATCGGTGCAACGTTCTGACAGAATGGGATTCGCTGTGATGGGTGGAACGGCGGAAATAATAAAAGATCTTTCAGAAACTATAAAAGCCTAAAAGTATCTTCTCTCCACAAAGCTCGTCGCGGTCGGACTCTGGAGCCGAGCCCCCCGTCGTAAGATCAGCTTCTCTCAGGCTCCGAAGGTCTCAGAACCTTCAGAATTACTGGTGGCAGAAAAGAACCTTCCGGTCCGTCTAATCTCAGCCCTTTTATCTGTGTTATTCTTACAAATGGAACATTTATTAGAAAGAACAAACCCTCATCATGTCTAATAATAAGAAACTTGTTTCATTTTCTAAAAATCTCCAATTTCCCAATAAGTGAAATAAATTAAAGAAGACGGCGATCGGCGGTTCCCGCGGACATGAGATTCATTCCGAGCGAGAACGTTTATTCCGATCCATGAATTAGTTTCTTAACCTTCACTCATATCGCCGGTCGCATCTCCTGACTCTCGTATGGAAGAGACCCCTGGAGAAGTCTAATGACTGCCTGAGACGCGTCTCCATCCCGGCGGCCGTTAAACCCCTATCTCTCCGGGGCGTTTTATCTCTGTAATTAGGGAGAGCGGAGATTACCTTGTGCCAGCGATCCAAGCCGACTATAAATCTGGATAAACCCGTTTATAACCGGTAACTGCCGGGGCCCTCACTTAAAGCAATGTTTGGAATGAGATAACGTTTTTTGATTTCTCCGAGTCGTATAACGAGATAACGGCCGTCTGATTCATGAAGGAAATAAGCTTTTATTACGAGATTAATAACGGTTAATGCTGTAAGAGCAGCGAAATAAAGCCGGGTAATGCAGGCGGCGAAGCCCCCTAATGGATCTGTATTTGTGACCCTGCGCAGTGATCAGCGGAGCGGAGACACCGGAACCGAATTTACTAATTTCCCAGAAATCTGCCTTTTATAGGCATTGGAGCAATTTTATTGCAAACATTCAAAAAGTTCGGTGTGACTGACGGGACGCAGAAGATCCCCTTAACTCTCGCTATATATATATTTATATATAGATAAACGTTCAAAAGTGGGTCACGTTGGGGTCACTTTGAAATGTCCTTCATATGGGAAAGTTTATAATTAAACCAGAGGCACTGGGCTGCTCGTGTCCGCCCGCTGACCTCATTTATCCAAAGCTGCTCTTAATAAGAAGGTTGCATCAGAGCCTAAACTATCACCCCATCTCTGCCTAAACCATCACCCCATCTCTGCCTAAACCATCACCCCATCTCTGTGACGGTTCCCCCTCACCGCCTGAATCTTCGTATCGCTGTCAAGCTAAAGAAGAGAAGTTCAGCCATGAAACATGAAGTGTCAGGCACTCGGCGGGCATTAAATCTAAGTACCCACTCATAATGGACAGAGGCGCGACGGTGAGGAGTGCAATGGAGAGCAACAAGACAGAGAGGAGTGCAATGGAGAGGTATTAGACGGAGAGCAGCAAGACAGAGAGGTATGAGAAGAGAGCAGCGCGATGGAGAGGTATGAGAAGAGAGCAGCGCGATGGAGAGGTATGAGATGGAGAGCAGCGTGATGGAGAGGTATGAGAAGAGAGCAGCGAGATGGAGAGGTATGAGATGGAGAGCAGCGTGATGGAGAGGTATGAGAAGAGAGCAGCGAGATGGAGAGGTATGAGATGGAGAGCAGCGTGATGGAGAGGTATGAGATGGAGAGCAGCGCGATGTAGAGGTATTAGATGGAGAGCAGTGTGATGGAGAGGTATGAGAAGAGAGCAGCGCGATGTAGAGGTATGAGATGGAGAGAAGCGTGATGGAGAGGTATGAGAAGGAGAGCAGCGTGATGGAGAGGTATGAGATGGAGAGCAGCGTGATGGAGAGGTATGAGAAGGAGAGCAGCGCGATGGAGAGGTGTCAGGACTCGGGTGATCAGGTCGGGTAGGAGCCCATGCGCAGGGGATACTTGGGGTTCAGCATGTAACCCACGGTGCATGATTATGCAAACAAAGACACCACAAGCAGAAATCCAGGTAATGTAGTGTATTTTATGTATAACAGGACCAGCAAATAAGGGTAATACAGTCTAAGCAAGAAACCGGACGTATGGCAAAATAAATACCGGTAATAAGTCTTTTGACAGGGAGCCCGCTTGGAAGGGCACAAAGCAGGGAGTCCACTTGGAGGGACACAAAGCAGGGAGCCCACTTGGAAGGACACAAAGCAGGGAGCCCACTTGGAGGGACACAAAGCAGGGAGTCCACTTGGAGGGACACAAAGCAGGGAGTCCACTTGGAGGGACACAAAGCAGGGAGTCCACTTGGAGGGACACAAAGCAGGGAGTCCACTTGGAGGGACACAAAGCAGGGAGTCCACTTGGAGGGACACAAAGCAGGGAACCAGGAACAGTACAGGTGCAGAGCCACAGCAGGAAGGTCCATAGACTTCAATACAAAGGCCCTGACTGAAGGGCAGGGCAGGTTCATAAAGGCAGGGTAATCCAGGTAACAAGGCCCAGCTGGATGTACGGACTAGGGCTCAACCCAGGTAACAAGGCACACCTGATCCCAGTAATTGAGTTCTGAGTGCTCCAGAGCGCAGAGGGTGGCCACTAGTGGTAGCAGAGTTCTATACAACAGGTATGAAAAAGCGATGGTTCAGGCAGTGAAAAAGTGGTTCCTGACAGTAGGTATGAGATGGAGAGCAGCGCGATGGAGAGGTATGAGAAGGAGAGAAGCACAATGGAGAAGTATAAGATGGAGAGCAGTGTGATGGAGAGTTATGAGAAGGAGAGCAGAGCGATGGAGAGGTATGAGAAGGAGAGCAGCACAATGGAGAAGTATGAGATGGAGAGCAGTGTGATGGAGAGGTATGAGGAGAGCAGAGCGATGGAGAGGTATGAGAAGGAGAGCAGCACAATGGAGAAGTATAAGATGGAGAGCAGTGTGATGGAGAGGTATGAGAAGGAGAGCAGAGCGATGGAGAGGTATGAGAAGGAGAGCAGCACAATGGAGAAGTATAAGATGGAGAGCAGTGTGATGGAGAGGTATGAGAAGGAGAGCAGAGCGATGGAGAGGTATGAGAAGGACCTCAGCCTCCATAAGGTAAAATTACTTAAATATCACTAAAGCCTTTAAACTGAGCGAAAAAACAGAAAACACAAACTAAAGGCAGCTCCGGGAAACATATTTACTGATCCACAAAACGCGAAGTTGACTTTTTTTCTCGTGATGACACAATCAGGACAGGTTCTTCTCCATCACATGCGCCAAATAAATAGAAAAGCACAGGAATAAAGAAATAAATATGACAGAACATCGGCGCCCGGCTGCGAGTAGTTAATTTGTGCGTCTGTTCCAATTATAATTAATGCTGCGCCCGTATTTATTAACGTTCCAATCTGCGCGGATCACAGAAGCAAAGAGCGTCGCGTGTTATCTGTCAGCCGTAAAAACGCTGATTCTTATTATCGTGATTAATATTTAACTCTGCTGAAGCAGCGCCTGCCGGTGAGGTGCGGTTTTACCGGGCAGAAGCTCTGCAGGTTGCGCGAGGCTCAAACGCCTTCGAAAAACTGCTTTCCGCTACAAGGTTGCATTTAACGTGTCAAGAAAACATCTGCTTCAAACTCCATTCCGCCAGGAAATCTGCTTTACTTCCAAATCTAAAATTATTTTGGTTGGAAAAATGATGACACCCTCATTATCCGGATATTCATTGTGTTTCTGATTCCGCGTCGTACATTTTTAACTTACTGGTCAGAATTTCTCAAAACTCAGCGTCTGACTCATAAAAAAAGCTCATCAGCCGGAATTCTAAAGCCTGGAATTAGTTGTTTTTCACGTTACTGTTAGATAAAGGGCATTTTTCATAGAATTTATAACAGAGAGCCGCGCCGTGTTAGAAAGGAAAAAAGAGCAAATCTGGTAAAGATGATCCCTTTATTGGATAACTGAACTATAATAGATTGCAAGCTTTTGGGACTAACTAGGTCTCTTACATTCTTCTGATGTAATATGCCGGAAGAAGATACTCCTAGATACTTCAGTTTGGTAAAGATGGCATTTAAAGTTACCATCTTTACCAAAAGTCCAATTTATATTAAAGCAAATAATAATAATAATGTGAGACACTCGCCCCCCAGTCTGGTTTATATTACCCCCTCAGGAGCAGGGATTCTGGGTAAATTCCAAACCTAAAAAGAATGAAATGTGTTGCCCGAAAACACATGGACCAAAAATCAAACAAAACATGTCCGAAGGTTTTCTGCCCCTAATATCAAACTGACGCCGGATTAAAGCACTTGGGGCCCTGGAGCGGTTACACAATAAGTGCCCCTCTTGCCCACCCGCGAGGTACTACTACTTACCACATCCGCTGCTTGCCTCCTGGACGTCCCTTGCAGCCGGTCCTTCGTGTTCCCCTTAGTTACATGGCGTGCTGGGAAGTGATGTAATTTCCTGTCAGTACTGAGGCCCGTCCTTCGCTGTGCACCAGGAAGTGACATCACGTGTCAGCGAGGGATCATCATCGCTGCGTCCCATGAGACGTGGGCCCTTCACAGCGCCGGGGCCCTGGAGCTCTTGCACCGCGCGCCCCTCATAAAACTCTCGCCGAGAAACTCTCCGGAGGAAGCAGAAGATTTCCGCCAACGGCAGGAGTTTGAAGAAACTATTTTAAAGGAACCAAAATCACTTTTAATGGAATAAAAAATCCACCTTGCAAAGGAAGTGATTTTCTTTATCTCCCGAAAACGCTTTTGCTGGAATTTTTGGATCCCTTTATCTGAACAGAGAGACGCGCAGCTTCCTTTCAGCTCTTTAAGCCGAGACGTGGGCTTTTAGCTGAACTGCCTCTCTCCGAATAGTGAGAATGAAGCGCAGATTAAAAGCCTCTCGATAAACCTGTGAAAGGAAACGTGTATGAAAGGGAAGAGTGAACCCGCTATGACTCCATCATTATCCTCCCTCTTGAGCCGCAAAATTAGATTATAAGCTCTTTAGGACAAGGATAGTGGAAAATGCCTCTCCCCGCGGCAGGCGGCTCCGCTCTTACCGGGGAAGTAATAATCCCACAAATAAAAGGCTGCTCCTTCTACAAATATAACGGTAATAACCACCACAATGTCGCAATTATTAGGATTTCACTAGAAGATCCCTCCGACTGTCGGCCGCCGGCCGGATCGCTGCCGGACATTCACTAAAACCGAGATTTTATTATTAAAGCAAAAGGGCAGCAAAAAAATACAGCCCGGGGTATATTAAAGGGGTATATTTAAAGATTCGGGCTCTACTATTATCTTGCCATTGATCACGTGAAAGAAGAACATGTACTTTGTACAGCGCTGCGGAATATGATGGCGCTATAAAAAAAACAAGAAATAATAAGAGGAAAGTCTCTGAAACATCGAGCCCCGGCCAATAACTTTATATAAAATAGGCTGGTATTTAAAATCACCAGGAAGGGGTACATTTATTTGGGGTTTCGGTTAGGGGTCTGGCTGGGGGCAGGGGGTATTCGTGTAATTGAGCGGGGCATTTAGAAGAAGAATAATGGGGTTTATTTGCCCCGTTTAATTTATAAAGATGTTTCCTGCTGTTTCTATACACATTATCGGGGCTTTGTAGAAAAGAGGGGCATCAGGGGAGGAGAGAGGGGCATTAGGGGAGGAGAGAGGCATCAGGGGGAGGAAAAGGGGGCATCAGGGTTGGACAGAACACACATATTCACAGAACACGATGTCCTCGGAGGTCCCGTCTTCCTTCCATCCGGCAGCTGCTTCTTGTGCTTTGAAGACAGCGGATAAAACCGCCGACGGGGGGGGGAATAAAAGCAGAATCGTTTCTCCAGACCCAGCACAAGCCCAAAACAAAAAACATTAACATTTATTTTATATCTGACAGGAAATAACAGCGAATTCATACATGTTTAGTTTTTTTAGATAATAAAGTGGGGGCCACGTTGCCCGCTGATGGAGGGCCGCGGGGTTTCCGGGAACTCGCTGTGCGGGTCGTGGAACGGCTCGTGGCGCCAGTTCTGTCGCCGATCGGGGAGAAGCCCTCAATGCGTCGGCAGGACATCATTTCAAAGGCCGCGGCGATAATAGAAGGAAAGAAACGGTCATTGTGTGAAAGTAAAATAACCGAGCGCGTGACGCCCCGCCAACAAAGAATCCCCTGCTACACGAATCGGCGAGAAAGTGGAAACTTTTATCAAATATTATTTTATTCTCAGCTTTCAATTTTTCTCCTTTTCATTTTCTCGTTCTGCTCAAACTTATTATTTCTTTAAAAAAAATGAGATCTATAGGAATGACATTTTTGATTTAGTGGATTTTGTTTGTAAATGCCAAGGAATTACAGATTGTTGTACAGCGCTGCGGAATATGATGGCGCTATATAAATAATAATAATAATAACACACATTGTACAGCGCTGCGGAGTATGACGGCGATATATAAATAATAATAACACACATTGTACAGCGCTGCGGAGTATGACGGCGATATATAAATAATAATAATAACACACATTGTACATCGCTGCGGAGTATGACAGCGATATATAAATAATAATAACACATTGTACAGTGCTGCGGAGTATGACGGCGATATATAAATAATAATAATAACACATTGTACAGCGCTACGGAGTATGACGGCGATATATAAATAATAATAACACATTGTACAGTGCTGCGGAGTATGACGGCGATATATAAATAATAATAACACACATTGTACAGCACTGCGGAGTATGACGGCGATATATAAATAATAATAATAACACACATTGTACAGCGCTGCGGAGTATGACGGCGATATATAAATAATAATAACACACATTGTACAGCGCTGCGGAGTATGACGGCGATATATAAATAATAATAACACACATTGTACAGCGCTGCGGAGTATGACAGCGATATATAAATAATAATAACACATTGTACAGCGCTGCGGAGTATGACGGCGATATAAATAAATAATAACACACATTGTACAGCACTGCGGAGTATGACGGCGATATATAAATAATAATAACACACATTGTACAGCGCTGCGGAGTATGACGGCGATATATAAATAATAACACACATTGTACAGCACTGCGGAGTATGACAGTGATATATAAATAATAATAACACTTTGTACAGCGCTGCAGAGTATGACAGCGATATATAAATAATAATAACACTTTGTACAGCGCTGCAGAGTATGACGGCGATATATAAATAAAAACACACATCGTACAGCGCTGCGGAGTATGACGGCGATATATAAATAATAACACATTGTACAGCGCTGCGGAGTATGACGGCGATATATAAATAATAACACATTGTACAGCGCTGCGGAGTATGACGTCGATTTAGCGTTAGCCACTTTGGGGCTACAGATTGTAGACTCGGCAGCGTTGAGTGTGAGGGGTAAAGGTAGAAACAAGACACAGGTCAAAGGTCAGAGTCACAGGCAAACGGACTCTGAACCAAGTCGTGGTAACGAGAGGAGAGTTTGGTCTTCAGCACGGGGGCCGCACAGGTAAAGCCCTTTGGGATAACTGGGAATTCTCTGGGTTTCGCCCGCGGACTTTGGGTGAATCGCCGTTTCTCCGGGTCCAAGTTGCGGGAGCGCCGTTACGGGATGCCCCACTCCCTGTCCACTTCCCTCCAAAAATGACATCAGCGGGACCTCCTACCCGCATCCCGCATGGGGGGCTTCAGGTAGCCGGAGCCAGAGGGATCCCAGGTATGCCCTTTGGGGGTTTCTAAAGCTGACGTTTGACACCAGGGGAGCACATATTACGTGTCTGCGCATGCAGATATTCCACCCCCCCGCGAAACGGCTTTTCAAACTACAGCCTGCACAACAAGACCTGGAATCCGCGAGACTCCGTGCTCGAGGTGCCTTCGGGAGTTGTGTAGAAGGAGCTGGAGGGCCGGGGGTCCCTGGACTAAACGCTATATGAACAAAAAAAAATCAGGAACCCTCTGCTGCGGAATTACTATCGTTTTTCGGTCATTTTCTTGTTTTTACTACTTTCTGAGACCAGACGCACATTTCCGGAAAATAACAGTCATTTTTGTGCGGTAAATTGCCGTTGTTGAGGCGTATAATGCCCAAAGTCCGTTAATGGGGTGACCCCTCTCGCTCCCCTCGCAGCGATGGACGCTCTAATGCTTCGTTCAGCTCTCACTTTCCAGCTGACATTTATCGCTCACCAGTTCACGGACCGTCCGCCAGCCGGCACAAAACGGCCAATTCATGGAAAAAAAGAAAAGATAATCGGGACGCCTCGGAAATAAACTGAATTCCTGGCGCCGGCAGAGAAAAGGAGTGAAGGCCGAGAGCGAAAAGGAGTGAAGGCCGAGAGCGAAAAGGAGTGAAGACCGAGAGCGAAAAGGAGTGAAGGCCGAGAGCGACCGCTCATTAACGCTAAATACGTTTTGGTGGCGACCTCCATCTCTGTAACCAGAACACAAAGAAAGCGATCGTTTATAAGCAGAATCTCAATCAAATCATCGGCAGCCACCTTTTGTTCCGCGGCGTTAAGAATATCGCTTCATTGTATCGGCCTCTTTGACACCCGGAATTTCCCGCTTTTCAGGCTTCTGCTCCCGAATCATTATTATTATTATTTTTTATTATTTCTCTTTGTTGCTTTCCTTTTCCATGAAGTGTCACTTTCTGCAGATCTGACAGATCCGAGGTAGCGGCGCGCTGCGTCTGAGCACTTATTATTCCGCGCCTGCGCGGCTTCCTTCCAGGGCTCTTTATCTGAAGACCTGTAGTCGACTCTCCCATTACGGCAGCCATGCTTGAGCGGGATTTCGGGACCTCCTGACCGGCTGCTAATTAATGGCTTGATGTAAATATTGTGTGTTAGAAGGAGATGACAATGAAGGGAGCGTCGAGATCACAAATGAAAATCACAGACATTTCCTATTTACTGACGCAATTAAAAAGCTGATTTTCTTTAATTAGATGTTTACCAGTTTTTAATTAGGAGATATTGTTGTACGGTCTCTTAATCTTACAGATAACAAAACCCGCAGATGGAGACGTCTCTGATCTCCGAGAGGGAAGGGAGATCGACAGCGGCTGAATTCGTTACATCGGAAGACGAGAAAGGGGCCCTGGACCAATAGGGAAGGCTCAGGGCTGCAGTCAGGGTCTCTTTTCATTGGTGGGTAGCGGTAACATTGTTGCAGCTGTAAGGGTTAGATTGGGGGTAACCTTCAGACGCTCCCCTCCCGCCCGCCCTGGTTTCATGTTATACACCTCTAGGTTTTGTTGCTCTACATTTGGTTCGGTTCGTGTTTTTTATATGTTTGTTACCTTTCTTTTTTTAATCTTGTTTGATCGTCACAGCTGCGGTCTGGGTCCCCTGGCCAGCGCGGGTTACAAAGAAGCATGGAATGTTTGCCCATAATGGCTTGGGGAGGCGCGTCCTGTGGGGGCTTATGGCACCTGCGGGGCTAGGACTCGGGACTTGTTGGGAAATTATCTGCCTGTTGGGCTTAGTGCATAACAGCCGACAGGTCGTTTTAGGATTGGTTATGTGTTTTACCGCTGGCCTGGGGAATGTTTATTCTAATAAAGCTGTGACCAAAAGCCCTACCCCTCTAATGGAGTCCCGTGTCTTTATTTGGGGGGAAGGTGGGGGTTAATCTTGGTATTGGGTGTCTTTTAGACCTCGGGCTACGGGCTTAAGCAGTCGAGACGCTGTATTTGCTCTATGATGTCATAAGATGCCGCTTAACATACCGAGCAGGGTTAGGGTTAGCCGCGAGATATGGTGGGTTTTGGATGGAGAGGCCGGGTTCAAACAACCAGGTCCAGACCTGGACACGGTCAGATGGGTTTTATTTAACAGTTGTGGTTCTCGTATGTCATGAAGGAACCCTGCGCATGCGTGGAGATAAATGCGACATGCGACAGGCGCTGTGTTAAGTGGATGCAGCTCCTTCACGGCGGTTTAATGCGTTCGCGTCACAATCTCTACTCGCGTGAGCCGAGGTATTTACTGACAGAACATGCAGAGATCACCCTTCAAAAAACAGGAACTCTGCCTACTCCCAATACTTTTGCCCCAAGAGCTTACGATGTAATCTGTAAACGACACAACTATATCTTGTTCAAAGAAATTTAAATCCGCTTTCAGTCCCTGTTATGAATAAATAAGGAGAGAATTCTATTTCTAGATAAACTGCTTCGTAATTAGGAATTTAATTGAAAACTAATAATGTAATAATATAGATAATATAATATTGCACGGCACATTAGCCACATCTCCGTACCCTCAGCCCCGTTATACGACATAACATCTAACACTTTAGTAAATGATCCATGACTCCTCCATAGCTGTACCTGCTTTCACTCACACGGCCCCCGTGGGCTCCACTTTTCATCCCTTTTCTCTCGTCATACTATTTATTATTTTGGCTTTTTTTAGACACTGGATTTTATATTCTATATTTTTTAATCATTATTCTTCATTGTTTTTTGGGTCTTTGGGGTCCCTGTGCAGCTGAGCTGAGTTTACTAGCTGAGGCCAACTCACCTGACACGGCTGATATCTGCTTACTAACATGAACCGTCCATCCAGCAGTCCATCCATGTCCAACATGGCGCCCAACACACAGCTGGTTATCAATGGCAAATGGTCTATAGAAATTAGGCTTGAGCTGAGTTGGACTCAACCCAACGCCTCTCAAAAACTCAACCGACTCCGAGGCGAACTGAACTCGAATGACGCGACGATTTACTGGAGCGAAGACTCACAATGTTCACCTTCAGACCACCTGATCCAACTTGACTTTCTGTAAAGAGACAATTCGCGGTTCCATTAGTCGAGCTCTGACCTTAAATGAAAAATAACACTTTAGGAAATAGACCGGTCCGTCTCTTTTGTATTTTAAACGTTTTTTTTCCAAAAATAAGAAATCGGGCATTTTCAGAAGAATTGGTAAAACGCCACACAGGCCGTCCGTAACATGAATATTTGAGATGGAATGGCGTGCGTTGCCGGTATGTAACGATCCGGTGATGAATTGTGATTACGAATTGTGTTTTTTCTGTCATTCTTACAACTGTTTTCCTTGGAAATCAGACGCGGCTGGAAGTTCTCGTGCTTGAAAACTATTAGGCAAAAGCCCAAAGAATATAAATCACCAAACGAGAAAAACGAATGAAAACGGTAAAGGAGAAATACGAAAGCCCAAGGTGTGTAGCATACAGAACGACTTTCCCGCGTCCTTCCGGAAAGTTCCGGGCGCGGGGAGGTCGCACGGCTGCATATTGAATCCTCCTGGTCTTTGGCTGACAGCAGCAATTATGTTTCTGAAAATATCTTCCCTAACGAGCGCAGTCGGGGGGTTTGACGTTACCTGAGCGCAGCCTTCAGCAAAACGTTGTACGAGGGGCGTGCGGAGCGTGTCGGTTCCCCGGGACCGGAATTACCGTGTAATGGCTCCGTGTTTTCTGCGTGTGGGGGGTGGTCGCCGGGTCAGCTTCATGCCAGCCAAATCCGCAGATGTTTCTACTACAAACTCATTCATAACACGGAATCGCCCCGCGTCCTTTCATGTAGCTTCGATTTTCCGGGCTAGGCTTAACCCCCCATTAAACCCCAATAATGACACCGCACACCATAGAATATGGATAAGAAAAGGCCACAGCCAATTTTATTTATTAGAGTCATTGTCACGCCAAAACCTGAAACAATAAACATCGGTGCGTTAACAAGGACAACAACTCAAAACACCAACATGTAAATATATACAATAAACACAATGAACACCCAAGCTTGCCAAGCAATCCAGGTACCATAACCAAATACCACTTAAGGAAGGGACCCGGATGCCCCCACCCTGACCTGAGGTTCCCAGCACTGACAGCCAAGAACCTCCCACCAGATGTTACCAACCATTCACTTACCACCACATTAACCCCCTGGATACCTGGCAAGCTGCCGCCCCCCAGACTGTGACAAACGGCACAAACCAACAAACAAAATAAAGGGAGGGTGGGACACGCAACCAGGTAAACTGACCACAAGAATGGTTCCTAAGCCCGGGAAAGCAGCCACTTATATAATCTTCCCCCAACTCCACCCCCGAAATTCCCGCCAAAAAGCCTACCCCTCCTCCGCACAACAGTCAGGGCCCACTATAGCCCATGCTTCCCCCCCCACACCTGTGGGCATCATTCCTACTCGCATCTTTCCCCTGTATAAAGCGGAGAGACGTTTTGGGGTATAAATAGCGCCGGAAAAAAAACAAACTTTCAGGCAAACACGAAAATACCGGGAGCACTTTTTCGGTTTCCGTAGCGACTGCTCTATTTTTACCGTTTTGCACTAGATAAACACTAGATAAACCCTGACATTTATCGCGCCTCCGCATGAACCGGGTGAGGCTTTGGTTCATTTCCAGTGTTAATTCTGCTTGAGGAAACCCATTTTTCAGCCTTTTGGCGATTTCTCCTGGCAAATAATGGAAAGTTTGCTGTTCTCGAAAGAAGTTAGCGGCCGCGGCAGTGAAAGGGTTGATCGCGTGTAATTAGTGTAAGGGGGCTTGTAGCAATACAAGGGATTAAATATCTCTGAAATACCCATTAAAACCAAATTATAGATTTATTTTATTTTCTCACTAATACTACAAAAAGACACAATTTATCTTGTTGAATTTGTGTCCCATCTTCCACCACACCGCAGCTAATTAGGACCCCCTGCCGGCGCGAGCCGCTGATAGGAAAAGCATTTAGATAAGATCTAGATTAACAAATGTGTCTCATTTAATATCATTTATATAGCGGGTTATTAATAACACATCATTACCCGGAGCGGCTGAGTAAAAATAAAAACAAAACCGGCCGATTTCAGGGATTTCAAGGACTTTGGCGGAAACGCGCCAGGGGGTCGAGACGCGATGGCAGAAAGTATTATCGGAGCTGCCGGGTGTTAGCGCTCATCGCGGAATATCTCTGAGCTGAAGGTTCCGGTGCGGCTCGGGCCATATGGTTATGAGAAAATGAGGCGGGCGATGGAGCCCCCGATCAGCGTCAGAGAACCTCAAATGATGGGACTTTGCTGTCTCAAGTGTCGCCGTTTGTCCGCAGCTAACAGAAACCCAGAACCCGCCGGCAGATCGGCCCCCGTCTAGTCGCCCGTTTCTCCTGCTGTAACGACTCAAACCTTAATCAGTCGTTGGTCTCGTCTTAGATTCAGGAGCCGTATGTCTATCCCGCGCATGTTTAATACCCTCACTGTATTATTAATAGAAATGACAGGTATTATTCTCGGCTGAGCTTCACACAGGGCCAGAGGGGTAAATTCCCGGGACCCCCCCGAGCAGATCACGTTTAAAGGGGAACCTTCACAGCTTTTAGCAGAACTCCATTCATTTCTTAAACCTGCTCATAGCTCATGCTTTTTTTTTTTGTTCATTATTTATTATTTCTGATAGTTTTGGCGATATTTATTGTAAATGTAAAGGGTTTTTATCTCATTCAAATGGTGATCGGAGGCAGCCCGTGGCAGAGACAGAATTATCTGATCCATTTCCTGGCCTGAAGTTCTTCCCCCCACCGTTTCGAAGGCTGCCTGAACCAATCAGCAACTTAACAAAAGAGAAGAGATAACTTGGTACATGATATACATACACACACACACACACTAGTTACATTATATATTTATACATACATTATATACATAAGTTACATTATATATGTATACATTATATACATACATTAGTTACATTATATATACATACATTATATATACATACATTATATACATGCATACATTATATACATACTGTGACAAACCCTATAGCATGAGGGCCATACATGTCACTTTTAGGGGTCCTAAGCACAGTCCTCTAGGGCAATCAGAGTCAGGAACAGCAGCTTTGAACAAAACAGCACTTTATTTTAACCGCTTAAACCCCAAAAACCAAATCATTAAAAAAAAACTAGCTCCCAAATGGAGCCGTCTCTAACTGAACAATGCTGGCCCAGACTGACCGGCCTAATCACCCACTAACTCAACCTCCCAGCCAGACCCAGCTACGCCAGGCTCTGGAAAACCTCCCCCAGACAACACACAAAGGGTCCAGGCAGGTATTGCCTCACTTGGCTCAGGGATGGTCTTCTTGTTCAGGGCCTCTCCTTGCCCCTGGGAGTGCAGGGAGCTTCCTCTTCCCCCAACAGTCTCTGAGTATCAGGCTCCAGGGGTTTTTAATGCCCAGCACCTGTGTCTGACGCCGGCCCCATAGGAATCCCGGACCGGATCCTGCAGACTTCGTGCCTCCTGGAAAACCCGGCATGGAATTTCCACAAAATGGGGAAACGGAGCACTGGCCCACCCTGCTCTCCAATTGCTCCACCCCAGGGACCCATATGTATAATCTGCATAGCAGCTGTACTCAGATGCCATGCTAATCCTCTCCCTGGGGTTCACAGTCTCACAATATATACATTATATACATACATTATACATACATACATTATATACATACATACATTATATACATACATTATATACATACATACATTATATACATACATACATTAGATACATTATATATACATACATTATATATTTACACGTATATTTATTATATATTTATACATTATATATTTATTATATATTTATACATTATATATACATACATTATATATTTATACATTATATATTTATACATTATATATAGATTTATTACTTATTTATATATCAGCAGCATGTGGGATTGAGGAAAAGCAGCTGATCCGCTTTAAACCTTCTGTCTGAATCACTGAACCCAAACACTTTTATAAATTCCATTTTTTTTATTCTAAAAATTCCTTATATTTATTTTCCTGTTGAAACCGTCCCCATCCCCCGCAGCACCGGGTATCCTACGAGTGCCGTTCAAACCCCCGTCTATGATGCTCTGTGAGATAATGAGTTCTCCGATCCGACTCCCTCCACGCCGGCGAAGACATCGGAACTTAATAAAACATTTCTAACGAGCGTTGGGCTTCATTTCCGCAGCACGCCGGCTTCCGGCCACTTCTGGGGTATTTGGGATCTCCGAAAGTTAGAACGCGGTTTATTTTCAACTTAAAAATGGCTCCCCGGACAAAGATTTGGTGTAAAATATCGATGTTCCTCTTGGAGAAACGTTTCACCGCTCCTCATTCCCTCATTTCGTAAAGCGATGGATTCCATTCGAGTTCACGGGGAGAAAGTTGAGCTCTTCGATTGTGTTTTTTCCCTGAAATAGAGCTATTTCCCTCTGCCGGTGGCGTCTCGGCGGGGGGCCGGAGTTTACCTTTAATCACCACGTATAGAAGGCAAATCAGAGGCAGCAACTTCTAGATCTATATTTAAAGTTTTCCATTTTTCACTTTCATTCCATTTATTGCTTTCACACAAATCTTAGAATCAAATGGAAGACGATGTCAAAGAAACAAACAGAGAAAACAAACAGAAAAACACCTGCGCAGGTTCAGCCGCCGGACTGTCAGAGAGATAAGGGTAGCCTGTCGGGGGGGCTCGGGGTAATACGCCGCGCTACATTCAGAAGTGAACAAAGACAGCCGGGTCGTCGCTCTCCACCCGGAGAATTTAACTCTAAGATCACCGAGAAGGCAGGCGGACGCACCTTCTCCCCGTGGATATTGTATCGAGCGCCATGTGCACAAGGAGAGAAAAAAAAGCAATGAAAAGATAAAACAGAGAAAAGGAGAATGTGAGAAAGGAAGATGAGAGGGAGATGCGAGAAAAGAGAAATGAGAGGAAAAGGAAGAGAGAGAAAAAAGAAAAGATACAGAGGAAAGGAGAGAAGGGAAGAGGAAAGGAGAGGGTGGGACGAGAGAAGAGAAGAGAAGATAATAGATAATAGAGAAAATCAAGAGAAGTTTCATTTTTTTATCAGCTCCCTATAAGTTCCAAATTTCACCACTTATTGTGAATAAACCCTTTTTTAACCCTTTTCCCCATCTTCAAGCTCGTTAATAAATGCATAAAAATAACCCCAGTAGCTTTCAGTCCGTCTGCCCTGCCGGCTCGGCCCCTCTGTGCCACGAACGTCGTTTGTAATTCTGAGCGCCGCGGGGAATGTTTTACTCTCAGAAATATTAAAATACAAAATAAGCCTCAACTTTCTCCAGCGGCTGAAATTGTTTCCCCGACGCGGTGATTACTCTGACATCGATTATCTCTGCTCTTCCCAGACAAAAACATCGCAAAGTTTTAAAACAGAAAATGTTAAATACGCTTAAAGTTAATAAGAAAGTTGGGTTTTTGGTGATTGTTTTCCTCGCTTTTTCATCCGGAGCAGAAAGAAGCGAAGAAAAAACACAACCAATCATCTTACGGGGCAAACCGGGGCATCAGACGACCAAATTACCACCACCTGCTAAAAACATTATTTTTCTTTATTTTTCCAGAATACACATTTCTGCGCAGCGCGAGCAAAATGACGTCTTTTAGTGCAAATTTTCCCCAAATTTAAAGAGGCCGATTAGGGGCAGATGTGGGATACATGCCAGATACACGCCGGATACACGCCGGATACATGCTGGATACATGCTGGATACACGTTGGATACATGCCAGATACATGGCGGACACATGCCGGATACACGCTGGATACATGCTGGATACACGCCGGATACACGCCGGATACGTGGCGGATACACGCCGGACACATGCTGGATACACGCCGGACACATGCCGGATACATGCTGGATACACGCTGGATACATGCTGGATACACGCCGGATACATGCTGGATACCGCCTCGTTATCACGCCCCACGGCTTCGCCGAGTCATTCCAGTCTCTGCTCCCCTATGGCAAATAATATAAGGCTTTGGAACAAGCGGCAGTTACACGAAGGGTGCGCGGGGTGGAAAGTGACATGCGCGACCCTCGTGGTGCTGAAAAGGAATATTATTTCACTTATTCAGAGATCTGCTCACTGAACCTAATGTCACCGGTTAGCCCATACGATGGCGCTAAAACCCACTTATTACCCTCTTATTACCCGCTTATTACCCTAACAGGTGAACCCCTCCGTATACACAAAGCGCGGCCGCCATTTAACTATTACCTGTACGGAACGCCAGCTCGGAGGCAACAAAAGAAAGAAGAATTTCCAGGGAGGGGATTTAAACGCATGGGATAGGCATATGGCTCCTGAATCTAGATAAGTGGAACAGCCTCCCAGCAGAAGTGGTAGAGGGTAATACAGTGAGGGTATTAAACATGCATGGGGTAGACATATGACTAATTAAGGTTTCGTTCTTTACAGCAAGAGAAACAGGCAACTGGACGGGGGCCGTTGGGGGACGATCTGCCGGCAGGTCTGGATTTCTATGTTCAGTGGGGGCAGAGAAGTTCGGGAGAGCACAGCCTGGGGAGGTGATGATGGCAGAAACAGGGAATGAGAGAGAAGGGTGATGCCCAGGACTGGATTCGTTCCCGGATCCCTCTAAGTGCTGTCAGCATCCAAATGGAGGAGATGTGGGCCCCAAACCGGAGTATTTAAAGGGCAGCCATATGTAACCGTCCCCAGGAGCACCCCAAAACACGTATGTGAGGGAGAACCCCGTAGGCGGTATCTGCCCCCCCATCCCGCTAACCCAAACCCAGATCTTGTAAAATATTTCTCTCCTCGGCTTTACGCTCTGTGATTGGGCCCCTGTCCGCAGCGAGATCCCGAGGGCCGCTGATTCAGAGCTCCTAGATGTTGCCGGCTGCGGTTATTACAAACCCCTCGCGGTAACATTAATAATCCCACTAGAAGCCCTCCAATGCGGCCAATTAACGGGGTCTATTATTTTATTTATATAAGAAAGGATTATTAGCATTTTTACCAAACACAGTGTAATTCTAATGGATAATTAGACCGGCAGAGGTGGCAAATGTATTAACCTGTGAGTGCCAGGAGTGGTATGAGAGAGGTGTCTCTTGGCAGTCAAAGGGTTAACGGGCATTAGGAGACGCTGTATTTGATTTCGCCTCTCGTGGGCGCCTTGACGTGGTGGGGGATCTCGGGGGCGCTAAAGCCTTGTGTTTATAGAGAGTAACCGGAAACTGAACACTGACATAATGTGCCCCCCGATATATATATATATATATATGTAACGGGTTCACCAAGAGAGCTGTAGTAACTCCCAGAGATCACCCAGTATCCTCCTGTTGTCCCCGGAATCACTTCCAGCACCAGTCAGCATGCGCACCTTGGAACCCTGCTATGTGTACCCAATAAGTAGACACAACTACCTTGAACTGAGTACAGCAGGAATGAACAGTTTATTGTTGTAAAACATAGACTGATATAGCCACAGAACTTCATTAACATAAATTAACATAAATTAACATTGATAAACAGGTAGACAACCCAACCTTTAATCCCCTTTAGCTACTGAATCTCCCCCTGGTAGCCATCCTGTTAATGGGATTAGTTTAACAATGGAGTTCCTGTCTGTTTGGCAGCCAGGCTGGGTCCATCTCTGACTACCTTGGGCCCCTGTATGACAGCTCATTCTGTCACAATATATATATATATACTGTATACATAATATAAACCGTTCATACGCAACGCCACGATTGGACGTCCGGTGAAGCAAGGACTTCCTGGGGTTCGGCCAATACTTAAAGGGCAAATCACCTCACTTCCTTTTATCGACCCTTTAGCTGCTGACAGGGGCGTAACTAGACGCCTCAGGGCCCGGGTGCGAGAATCTGTTAAGGGCGCCCCCCAGTCCCATCATGCCTAGGTTCCAGCACTTACACATCCATCCAGTAAATGCTGGAACCTAGGCATTATGGGACTGTGATTGCTGTTAGCAATCACACTCCTATCATGCCAAGTCAGCCAGTACATGCTGGTACAGGGTGGCTGTAAGTGCAAACCCCATACTGCTGGCAGCATCACTACACAAGGGGGGCAGCTGGCCAGGTTTCAGCATGTACTGGCTGACTTGGCATGATAGGAGTGTGATTGCTAACAGCAATCACAGTCCCATCATGCCTAGGTCCCAGCACTTACACATCCATGCTATCACACACACACACTCATTTATTCATATAATCATTAATTCACAGATTCATTCCCTCAATCACACACACTCATTCAAACACCCTCCCCACCCCCTTACCTGCACTACAGCTCCTCGATGCCGCTCACAGACTTCAGCAGGGGGCGCGGCCTCCCTCTGCCTTCTCTGCTAAAGCACAGAGGAAGTAGGATGTCACGTGAACTCCGCTTCCTCTGTGCTGTCCAGAAGACCCTCCCACAAGTAAGTAGCAGGGCTTGAGGTGCGGCTCGTGTAAGATCGGTTGCCCTGGCTGCCGATCTTACGCGGGCCGCACCTCGAGGTCTCGCGGGCCGCATTTTGGACGCCCCTGCCTTATTTAAAAAAAATTAAAAAAACGTAAAAAAGATTTCGGGCGGCCCCTTGGCTTGGGCCCCCCTGCCGCCGGGGCCCGGTCGCAGTCGCGACCCCTGCGACCCCGGTAGATCCGCCACTGGCTGCTGATAACAATTAAAGTTATTCTGCAAATCTTGATGTTAAAATCACTGTGGAAAAAAAATGCATTAAATTCCGCCGCATGCGAGTTAATGCAGAAACGCAGTCAAATAAAGAGCCCGACCGCATCGTCTCGATTCCAAATCTTCTTTATTCGACAAAAAAAAACCCTTTTCTCGTCCCCCCAAAAAACCCACCTATGTGCATTAACCCCTGCAGTGCTGGTAGGGATAACAAAGGCTGAAGTAACATTTAGGGGGGATATCTGGTACAATATCTAAGGTTTATCTGCTGAGTCTGATATTACTATATACCACGGCGGGGAACGCCACGACATCACGTATCCGGCAGAACCCCCCAATGCACGGACCCCCCCCCCATACACAGACCCCCCCCCATACACGCAGCGGGACGTTAAACAAATTGGGATTATATAACAGAACAAATGTGTCGGGGTGTTTGCTCCGTACCTTGGCTTCCCCTCGGGGATATTTTCTAAAAGGCTATTAAGGCTGAGGTCCCCCGGCCCCCCGCCGTGCGCGTAATTGTTCCAGGTACTTATAGGCGCTTGAGGGATCCGCCAGTTCCTCCGATATATTTCATTTTGTTTATTTTCGCTGTTTCGGGATTTTCGCTGACGCTGTTCGTCCGGACAAAAGAAAAACAAAAAGTGTTTGCAGACGGCAAGTAACTGTCCGTCGGGGGCTCAAGAACGTGAAAATCACCCAAAAATAAGCTCTTGGGATGTCAGGCGGTCTGGAGCGCGACAGACCGACCAGGAAATGTATTATTCGGGGAGAAAATGATGAAAGGAATAATCTTTTACATTTTTTATCATTTTTCAAACAGCTTATGAAGATTAGATTGTCCTAAACCCATCGGAATCAGAAAACGAACAAAGATGAACCGAGGATTAATCTCCAATTACACCCCGGATCGCTGTTTGGCGACTTGCGTGGAATTTCTATCAGATCTAAAACGCGTGAGACTCTCCGTGTACACGACGCGTTCCGCTGATACAATCTTTTTGGCTAAAATAAACATCTTTGAAGTTTTTTTCTCTTTGAAAGAGACAAATTTATCACAAAAAGCGTAAACAGGGAACGTTGGGTTTTCTTCAGCCGTAAACGCTAATTGAGGAATAAAGAAATGTAACTTCGTATCAGGAAAACATTTAGTAACTGAGTGATGCATCGCTCACGTCTCTGGCGCATGTGGGGTTAACATGGATTTTGCGGACAAAGCACAGAATTTGGGGGATTTCAGGTTACGAATAATGGCTTTATCTGGGATGAGGAAATCCGCAAACGTCAGATAAAACCCAAGGAGTCCCTCCGTCGCTTTATAAACGCTTCTATTCTATGTGTATTTATGGCACTAAAATAACCGCGAGGACGACTTTAACGGGAAACGCCGACCCGGCGCCGAGCAATAAAAAACATCAATTCCGCGGCAATCAGAATAAATATTTATACGCGTAGAAAGCATGGATGTTCTGCCATATATCAACATCCTTAACCCCTCCAATGCCACAGGGGGCAGTTTGACCGGCATATATGATGACACGGAGTTAACACTTTGGTTCCTCCCCCGTTTTATTTGCTGCGAGTTCAGTGATAATTAACTGGAATTTTGTAGAATGAATTCTGTGGATTTTCTCGTAGTATCAGATTCTTTGCCAACAAAAACAAGCAGAATTTCACCAAAATTCGCTTGTTCAGAAACGGAGTAAAAGCTCGGATCCGGAGGTCTGTGAAACGCGGAGGTCTTCATGGAAGGCCTTCCTTCTGATTCACTCATAAAAGGTTTTATATGGAGACATTTATCGGATTATCGAACACTTAACGCCCGCCGATGAGTGGCGTCTCGGAGCTGACAGGCGCTAATGGGCCGCGAGCTCTCGTGTTAATTCTTTTAATTTCAGAATAAATGCTTTTAATATATAATTACATAGTAATTTAGGGTGAAAAAAGACAAGTTCAATCCCACTGCTGATCCTGAAGAAGCCAAAAAAAAAACCCAAATGGAACCGATTTCCGATTGGGGAAAGATGGCCTCTGATTCAGACACTGGATCGAGCTAATTCTGTCATTATTGGCCCTGTATATTTTTGTATAATGACATCATATCCCCTCCAAGACACTGTTTTCTACTGTAAGCAAATTCCCCCCTCCATCCTTTCTCCATAAGATCCTCCGTTCCCCTCATTCATTTTGTGGCCCCCGACCTTTTCACGTTCCGTAACGTCCTTTTCAAGAACAGGCGCCCAGACTTGCCCCACATATTCAAGGTGGTGTCTTACCACTGCCTTATACAGGGGCAAAACTATACCCCCCCGCGAGGCAATACCCTTTTTATACAGGACAATACCTAACCGGCCTTCGCAAAACACCTGGCTGACATTTATTGTCTATAATAATAATTATTATTATTCCCAAATCCTTCTCATTTAATGACTTCTCCAACACAACCCCATTTATGGTTTAATTTACGCATTCATCACATTTTCCCAAAATGCACAACTTTACATTTATGAACGTTAATAATTTGGTTTCTTCCATTCATCTTTATTGACTCCAATAAAATCCAATTGCAATAAATAAACCCAGAACTGTAAAGTCGTGGGATTTTGATTAATTCCACCAGTAAGGACAGGGATTTATCTAACGTTCTAAGGGTTAAACGTATTTATTGAAACCGCATGAAGGGAATGATGCGTTCTGATTGGTCTATTAATGAGTTCATCTCAGCTGCACACAACTGGAGCCTTGTCACGGCCGCAGGCGATTGGCTGTTTGTTTCATGTGACTCGTTATACCGTTCTATATAGACTAGGTGTTTGTGATGGTGGAATATTTACATATTTTCATTAAATAATCAAAGACGCCCTTCGTGCCGATAGAAAATCCCCCGCGGAGGAGCGAACGGGGTTAAACCCGTGCTGAGTATCTGTGGGATCCCGGGACATGCGCGGCCCTCGCAGAGTATGGCATCCACATCTTCGCACGGGAAGGGAACCTTTTTCCTGTATTTTGTAGCAGAATCTGATTTTTTCAGTAAAATGTATTTTTTTAATTATTATCGTTTATTAATCTGCGTGGAAAAAAAACAACAAATCTAATTATTGTGAAGTTGTGAGTTATACCAGCGCAGCATTCACTAAATTACAATATAATTACCCTAATTACAGAATAAAGCATTTGGCTGACAAGACGGAGTCCTCGGGAAATCTGTATTATATTTTCATGGTTTTCTAAAGATATTAAATACCCCCCTCCACCCCCCCCGCGTGTCCCAGGGAGACCCCTAAACGTTTAAGGACTTCCACATGCGTTGCTTAAAGTGGGGGGATACGTACATCTCTTAGAGAGAAGCTGCAGCTTCCAAGCCCCACGATGCCCCAATGATTCCTGCCACTGATTGGCTGCTAGAAGGTTAACTGCCCTCAGCTGCTAGATTGTAAGCTCCTTTGAGTCGGGTCCAAAGTGTTATGTGATGTTTTTGTACAACGCCGTGGAATATGTCAACGCTATATAAACCAATAAATGATAATGTCGCTTCCCTCGTTGAACTTCGCAGAAGTTGTTATTTTGGATTTTAATAAATCCGTCGCCAGAACGAAATCCTTTCCCGTGTTCCAGAGTCCCGTGTTCCAGAGCCCCGTGTTCCAGAGTCCCGTGTTTTCTCTCCGACGATGAAATCATCGTTAACAGAAGCAATTCGCTTTCCATCGCAGGATGAGAACTTATTATTCGGCAATAAGCGCTTTTTATCACAACGCCAAACTAGACTTTTTTCTCTCAGAAGCTGCGGAATCTTTCATATTTCTTCAAAAACCTTTTCCTCTGGCTGGAGTAACGGAGAGTAATTAACGGGCGGCGAGTGGGAGGAAAATTGCGACTCCGGAGTCAGCGCCAGGTAGATGCGGCGGGCGATCGTTACAGAGATCGGGCGTCCGTGAAATGATCTGGCCGCTCCTGCGCGACGTGTCACTTATTCTAATGAAGAATTCCCGGCAAAGATTCGTTAGTGGAAAAGACGTCGCCCGCCTCAGCCGAACGCATTATTTACAGATCACAAAACGCTCTGCCATCTCTATCGATATCATGCGCGAGGACGCCGACAAACGCAGTCCGCCTCACGGCCCGTCGTTACGCCATCACTGCCATCGCTCGCGCTCAAATCATTAAACGCGGGAAATATCTTTTCATTAGAAAATATAAGATGCAACAGACGCTAAAACCTTTTCAACAAAAAAATGGGCTGAAAAGAACAAATATTTAATATAAAATATATCATTGTACAGCGCTATGGAATATGATGGCGCCATATAAGTATATAAATAATAACGATATAAAATTCTAATAATGGAATCTTTTGAATCAAAGTTTAGTATTTCTCAAAAAAATATTGAGAAATAGAATGTAATTTTTATTCATTTCTCGCGGTGAGAGGCAATAAGCGAACGTTATTATTTAACTCGTTCTCCGCGAATTTCTGCTACACGCCGGCGGTTGAAAGTTTCGTTTTCTCGCGATCTTTACAGTCTGGAGTAAAATAATTACAAGATGTTCGGTAAGAAGTAAAGCGATACCAACATACATTAATGATCAACTCTACCAACATACATGATGATCAACTCTACCAACATACATGATGATCAACTCTATCAACATACATGATGATCAACTCTACCAACATACATGATGATCAACTCTACCAACATACATGATGATCATCTCTACCAACATACATGATGATCATCTCTACCAACATACATGATGATCAACTCTACCAACATACATGATGATCAACTCTACCAACATACATGATGATCAACTCTACCAACATACATGATGATCAACTCTACCAACATACATGATGATCATCTCTACCAACATACATGATGATCAACTCTACCAACATACATGATGATCAACTCTACCAACATACATGATGATCATCTCTACCAACATACATGATGATCAACTCTACCAACATACATGATGATCAACTCTACCAACATACATGATGATCAAATCTACCAACATACATGATGATCAACTCTACCAACATACATGATGATCAACTCTACCAGCATACATGATGATCAACTCTATCAACATACATGATGATCATCTCTACCAACATACATGATGATCAACTCTACCAACATACATGATGATCAACTCTATCAACATACATGATGATCAACTCTACCAACATACATGATGATCAACTCTACCAACATACATGATGATCATCTCTACCAACATACATGATGATCATCTCTACCAACATACATGATGATCAACTCTACCAACATACATGATGATCAACTCTACCAACATACATGATGATCAACTCTACCAACATACATGATGATCAACTCTACCAACATACATGATGATCATCTCTACCAACATACATGATGATCAACTCTACCAACATACATGATGATCAACTCTACCAACATACATGATGATCATCTCTACCAACATACATGATGATCAACTCTACCAACATACATGATGATCAACTCTACCAACATACATGATGATCAAATCTACCAACATACATGATGATCAACTCTACCAACATACATGATGATCAACTCTACCAGCATACATGATGATCAACTCTATCAACATACATGATGATCATCTCTACCAACATACATGATGATCAACTCTACCAACATACATGATGATCAACTCTACCAACATACATGATGATCATCACCACCAACATACAAACTTGACCGTCAGATATTATGATCAACTTGACAGCAGCTTCGTATGAACACAACAGAGCTCCTCGCGAGACGTCCGGCATCCCACGTGGTGGCTTTGGGCTCTATTTGTGAATAGACGACGGCTGTCCAGGTTCCGGGCCTCTGAGCCAAGTGACCTCTGAATATGGAAGAGCTGGACAGAGGTGAATAAACCTTATTGTAAATAAGTTATAGCAAAAACGTTCATAAAAATATTGTTTCTTTCTGAAAACACATATAACGCAGGTTAATATATTTATTATTTCTTGATTTATAGCGCCGTCATATTCTGAGGGGCTGTACAATGGCTGAACAGGACACAACAAGTAGTGCGTCACGAGCTGAAACTTATCTGTGTGTAATAATTAGTAATTAACAATCAACAAACACTAAGGGAGCGCAAACTTAACTCTTAAACCACCAAACAAACTTCCAGCTGCGTCGGTTCAGCTACCATTCGGGAAATAAACGTTTTTCTGATTGTATTTAGACTTTGAGAAATGTGTTCATTTATTGCTTTAAGTATTTTGGTCAGTTCCCCTTCGGCCTCTAAACGGAATCACCGCCTCGCGCCTGCGGTAATAAGTCATCTGTCGCATTTTATTACTTCGCACACGGCCCGCGGGCATCTAATCACCAAAACGCCGACACATTTTCTATGTTTCGTTCACCTCGTCCCATCTGCTGACGCCTCGTCGGGTTTTAATCAAAAGCTGGAATTCATCTACAAAGATCCACCGAGTCTCAAGAGTTACGCTGACTCTGCTCGAAGCGCCTATGGGACCCCCCAGCCGCCCAGCCCCTGCGGACGCAGAAAAATCGCAGTTAAAAAATGGATAATTCAACAATTTGATTTCTCAGCGTCTCCTTTGTGGAGCCCAGAGAGCCCATCGGCCGCTGCGTCTTTCCGAGGAATCCGCCTGCCCCCGAAATGAAAAGCCACCTGAGCTTTGGGGAGAGATCGTGAAGTTCTGCACATTCCGCGCGTGGACTAATAGAGAAAGGACGTGTCCGCCATTCACCTCGCGCCTCCTGATAATGGGGCAACTTTAATGGTTCCCCTCCCCCGCCGCGGCCCCCAGCACCCCGGCTGTCAGAGAATATCTGAACACGCAAAGCAGCCGTGGCCCCCTTCCCATAAAACCCGTCGCTTCAGACAAAAAGCGCAGAAAAGTATCCGCTAAATATGACATCAACAATTTAGCGTTTACGGCAAGAAATGTAATTGTTTTGATTCTCAATAAATGCATTTTCCGTTTGGCTAATTGTTTCTCTTTTCCTATTTAAAATATTCCATTTCAATTATTCCGTTCGGCATTCTTCAATATACAATTACCATTAAAATTGGTTTCCTGTCCTTCCGTGCATGAAAATATAATCTTTGATTACATATTATATTATATATTTAATTACATATTATTATTTTAACTTGGAACATTAAAAAGAATTGCAGCAATTAGTGACCAAATACATTTTATCAAGAGATAATTTACTTGTGCTGGCGACGTCGCCGTGAATATTCCCGGCAGATTATTACCCGCAGAACTTGTCGTGCGAAGGCCGTCGGCTCCTTTCCACGCCGTGCGAGGCGTTGCTGCCGGCGGAGAAGCTTTCTGTGGGTTTAGTGGAAGCCGGTAACTCACTTACTCCGAGTAATGAAGAGGTTTATGGCGCCTCCAGTATCAGTGACGCCTTTCGCTTCCTTCTAATTGGCTTTTAGATCCAAACAAAGCTCTGCTATGTGGTTCCTGAGAGCGCCGGCGGCTGGCCCCCTCATCGACTCCATTACGCTGTCGTCAATACGCCGGGGAGCGCACTCGGCTTTCATGTCTTTATAGAAATTAATCAGCATGAAATATACATGGAGAGGTGTGAAGGTCTGCTGGGAAGGCGAGAAGCTCCGGCCAGGGGCCCGTCTGCAGCAGTCAGTGAGCTCGGGGAGGAACACTCCATGGCTTAGTGAATAGTGGTGATGATCACGGAGCGGCAGGGTTAGCCTTGCGTGTAAGAAATTCACATGTAAGAGCAGGAAAGCGGAGAGCGACCAGGAGAGAGCACGGGAGAGAACACGGGAGAGAGCGCAGGAGAGAGCACGGGAGAGAACACAGGAGAGAGCGCAGGAGAGAACGGGGGAGAGAGCGCGAGCGTCTCGAGGTCTGGAACAGCCGAGGGGGCTTTCTCTTTACCACGTTGGGCAGTAAACCCGATGAGGATGAATGTAAGGTTGTGCATTTGGTGAGGGGCGATGAACATGCTATGACCGCCCTAGACAGGAATGGGTGGCTAATGGGGGGTCCTGCGAAGCACATGTGGCCCCTGAGCTCTTCTCCGATTTCATAAATTTGTCCCCATGCCTTCCAGCCCCGGTCACGAATTAAATACCCCGGATTATGGGCTCCCCTCCTCCACCATGTTTGTCCGGTTCCAAAGCAGCTCCATCATCGTTTGTAAAGGTCCTGACAGTCGGGGGAACAGCAGGTCCTTGTTTTGGGGGAATTGTTGATAAAAACGCTCCTCCGCATGCTAGCTGAGGGTGATGTGAGTTACCTGGGCACCATCTGCTGCCCCACATAATGTATTTTATGGGATTTTAGCATTTACCGGGTTCTAAACTGCATAAACACTTATATTTGGGGGTCCTGTTTGTGGATTTTTGGGGTGCATTACGGTCCTTCGCGCCGTTGAGCTGCCGTCCAAATACTTCTCTAAAAATAAGAAATGCTGCCCAATAGTTTTCTATTACGATAAGCTGTTGGCTGGTCGTCTCGCTAATTAATGGCCTGACGGCATTTAATGACATTCCCAGCATGCACGCCGAGGGTTAAATACACGTATTAATAAAATAACCCCGGAATGCGAGGAGGAAAAAGGATTATTCGCGGGAGGGTCTCTATTCCTGAACACAGAGTGACATCTAAAGGATTTTCGAGCCACGTCCAGAAAGACGAATCAAGGGCATGAGACGCTCTACAAACCGATGAGTTCCCAGCTGTCTCGCTCGCCTCTCCGACAGGAGCATGAAAAGAAGATCACTTTCTCGTTTTAATGACGGCCCCCGAGGCGCCCTGCGGCCAGCTGGTATTTTTATCTGATATTCTGCAGATGCAGAGACGGGGGCGGCCGGGGGTTTCCAGACTCCTGGGGTTTGGGTCCGTGTTACGGAGAAACTCTCATCATCCCGAGGACCCTTTGGAAAAAGAACATTTACCAACAGAGCCGTGTGTGCGTCGGGGGTCCCGGGGCAGTTGCCTAGTTACATGTGAGGGTCCTCGGAGCGCGGCAGGGTGCACAGGGGCATTAGAGAGCCCCCCTAGGTAAGGGTGACATTTTAGGGCACATGTGATGATTTAGATACCCCTGCCCAGTACCTCCCTGTGTAACGGGGACCCGCGATGTAAATAAGGTGCGCATTATTATGTAATCTTCCAGCTGATTGGTCCATTCTAAGAGAGCTTTTAAAACTTTGCACCAGAAATGCTCTAAATGCTGAGACAGCAGTGATGTCATTCGTGGGGGGGCTCAAGACTTCCTGCCTGGGGTAACATTAGTTGGTCACCCCCCCACTTCACCCGAAGAGCCCCCTCTCAGGGCTCAGTGCCATGTGGAAGCTGCAATGGGGGACATGAAAATTTGGGACTGTTGTGAGAAAAACCAGGACTGTTGGGAGGTATGAATTACCGCCACTCTAGATCTGAGCCAAATTAAGTCATTCTTCAGTTCAGAATCCCCCCCAAAAAAGAGAAACCCGAATCAGCCGTAAAAGCAGAAATAATCTTAATGATTGTGCTAACGATTGGCATGAATCTGCATTTTCATTAACCTCATACAGATGTTACAAATGAACTAATTACTTTCCGCGCTCTGCTCCCCCGCAGAGACGTTATAAAAGAATCCCACTTACACCTTATTATCCCACATCGCCTTTTCCGAGGGGCGGAATGTTCAGGAAATCTCTCACGTTATCCTTTGGATATTTTATATCCCGGGAAGGGGAATGAAAAGGCCGTGATATACATTTCCTCGCCGACGTATATCACCCGTATCGCGCTCGGCGAGCCCCCCCCGTTATTACACCCCGATTCACTTAACATTCGCTGCTGCAACGCTAATGATTGGTAGCGCTTTATAAAAGAAAGAAGAAATTAGCTCTTTTTTTTTATTATTTTTTATTTCTCTTTGTCTTTATGACGATTCTATTAACCTGGAAGCCGCCTGCGGGTTATTTGGGTTGTTATTCACAGAAAACGAGGCCCCTGACAGGGTACGAATCTAAGTGACTTTAGGGTTCATTCACTGAGAAGTCGATTGGTCAGTCAAGTTAAGGGTTAACTGACCATGCTGGACGGAGGTCGTATGTCCTTGTATCAAGGCTGGACTGGGGATGTCCAAGTGGCCCTGGCACCTAAAGACACCGAATGACATACATGTTCCGGGGCGGCAGCATCGGTAAGTATTTGCTCCCCTGTGCATTTGCCTAATGCGCCTGATGCCCTGGCCTCGCACGCTACCACTCGCAAAACGGCTTGCGTATTCACTAATGTGCCAGTCATTTGCGAGGCCATGCGAGTGTATAACGGGATGAATGGGCGGGGCCAGTCCTGTATGAATAGCTGAAGGGGCGAGGCCAGTTTTAAAAGAGAAATCTGGGTGCATTTACCTGGAATTCTAGTAACTCTGCTAATAACGCACTCGAGGTGTTTATTACTGCAGTAACGGCCGCAAGTACTCTCCATACTGCTGACCCCAGAGATCGCTACAGACCTTGCACCCTCCGGGGCGGCCATGACGGATCACTTGGCCCTTTTCCCACCGAATGTATCGGTTTGTCTTAGTCTGTCAATTCTTGTCTCATCAGACCCCCTGAATATATGTATTGTATTAAGCGCTGTGTAAACTGTTGGCGTTATATAAATAAAATACTAATACTAATACTAATAATTCCTGGGCATAAAAATGAATTATTTTGCACCAGATTAATGGGGGACTCTTAAATTCCTTTAACTGTTTAAAATGCAAAATACGGATCTTGATTTGACGAGTTTCTCAAACGGCTCCATAATCCATTGGAGACCGGCAGACAGATACCCAGATTTAACGTAATATTCCTGGGTCTTTACTGCCCCTGTGACGCCCCCAGCAGGGTCTGCGGGTAATTTCTATACAAGAGAGGCAGTTAAACGTTCAGCCGTAATCTGCATCTGCTCCGTGTTTGTTGTTTTAGGATTTGGCCAGAAACGGATTCTGTAAAACCCTCGGATTCCGTCGCAGTCGGGCTTTAGGTCGTGACAAGTTCAGCGATCGGAGCGGCTTATTCACAGCTCACGAGGGGTTAAGTCTGGAAGGGTTTTAATGAATATTCTGAATCCAAGTCCTTGTGAAGACTCCTCCGCGCGTACGACGCCCCCAACCCCTAAAATATGTCGCTTTCTTCCCTTAAGAACCCGGCTAATAACATTTTTAAATAAATGATTAAAGCGGGATGCGTCCGGAGCCGGCTGCGCTGGCGGCGAAATGAAGCGGGCGCCGGGTGGAGAGGTCGCCCCGGCGAGTTAATTGAATCGCTGAACTCGGGGTTTGAGGGGCGCGCGCTGATTTTTAAGGAAAAACTTAAGTACTAAACAAGCACCTGATTTTTATATAATTACATTAACCCCTTGGCTTCCAGCGACCTGCCAAGCGCTGAGCTGATTGGAGGGGACGTGGGGCCAATAAACGCCCCGTTGTCACAGAGTGTCATCCGCTGTAAAAGCCCCCTCAGGGGTAATTTATCTCTGTCCTGGGAGAATCAACAAAGTCCGGAATCTGGAATGTATCATACCTTCAATGAAGAAAGTGCTAGAATGTTGTAATTGAGTTGATTTTTTTCCCAAACTGCATTTCCAGAAGCACAAAATCCACCAAAACACAAATCCGACCCGTGCTCTGCCTGTAGTTAATTAAATAAAGTCATTAACCCTTTGCTGTTTGCAGAAAACACATTGGTGTCTTTGCTAAAAGCTGCCGTTCCTTCTGAATTTAACTCATTTCCACCTAAATGTAACATTAACACAGAAACCTGGAACCTTCCGGCAGGTCAGGCCTGGTCACCGAGTAGGGTGACCACATGTCCCGGGTTGCCCAGGTCAGTCCCGCAATGGGTCCCGGGCAGCCTCAATCAGGGGACAAAACGAAGAGTCTGGGTGAAGGAGGTCTCAGCCAATCAGGAGAGACTTCTCAACTCTCTTGATTGCCTGAGAGTTCAGAAGCCTGTCCTGATAGGCTGAGTCCTCCTTCGCACCAACTCAGTGTAAGCTGCAGCCAGCGCCAGGTATGAGTGTGTATGAGATATATATATGTTAAATATAAAATGTATTTATGTGTATGTGACGGTGTGTATATGTGAATCAGTGTTTATATATTCCCGAGTTTTGTGTAAAGTCGATTACTTTCCAGGGATCCGTGTATAAAGTGGATATAGAGGCAAAAGGTGATTATTGTTGACCTTATATGCATGCGCCTACCCAGAATCCCTTGTGGTTGTGGCAGCACCATGAGATTTCTGAGGGAAAAGCAAGCCTTCTGGTGTCTGTAGATGAGGGTTTAATAATAATATTTCTACTGCCCCCTTATATATATATATTAAGGTTTGAGTCTTTACACAGGAGAAACGGGGTGACTAGACGGGGTCCGGATGGGGCTGTATTTAATAAAGTCTTTGGTTATTGTCTCAAGACAAATAAAGTTCGTGATGCCCCTGGGATCATCTCAGGTCAGGGTCATGTTGCCCCAGATCCTCGGCCACTTTTGCCCCAGAGTACGCCATTTGCTTGGATCCTTGATGTTCCGGACGTGTTTTGCCACACGTCGCATTGACAGCTAACGAGACCCGCCTGTCGCCCGTCTGTCAACCGCCTTTTGCCCCCTGTCACCCGCCTATCATCTGCCTGTCGCCTGCCTACCACCCGCCTGTCGCCCACCTGTCACCCGCCTGTCGCCGTCACACATCAAGAGTAGAGAATCCACGTGATGAACGGATTCAAGAATTTAAACGAATATTTTTATGAAAGGAACGCGCAGATCGTCGGGGCGACCAGCGAACGGATCTCCGCTTTATTATGGAAACATCGTGACGAAGGCAGAGATCCTCTACCTGTTTTACGAGCAGCTGGTGAGGATTTCCTGAAGCCGACGCGGGAAATTGTCACCAAACCCGTAATTAACTCCTTGGCTTTAATCGCCGGTGATTGTTCTAACTCGCGTTTCTCTTTCAAAACAAAAAATCAAAGCATGAAATTCATATCAACAAATTCATTGACGTAAAACTCAAAGGGAATCGCTTCTGAGACGCCGCGAATCGCGTCCGGGGGGTCAGATGGTGAGAGGTCGGTGTTAGGGACGGAACGATCTCTGAAGCGAAGGAACGAGAGGCTTTCTGCGGAGCGGACGCTGGTTATTACTCGCTGCTGTACAGAACTGAGAGGGGGAAGGAGTTCTCGTGCGGAATCTCAGAGACGACTTCCTGTTAAAACACAGAGAAGGACAGAGAGGCGTCCCGCGGGGCTGCGTTAGATTATCAGCGGCCACGTTCAGGTGCTTCTCGGAGGATCGGAAAGGCTCCAGCGAGGACGAGAGGTCTGCGTTTAATTATCCTGCTTCCTAAACGTAGAGATGGATAAAGAAGCAAGAGAACCGTTCCGGGTGTCAGACATGCGGGGTAGAGGAGGGACGCGCAAAACATTGCTCCCCCCCCTCCACGCGTGGCAGCTCCACACACTCATTGGACATAATATATGAGCTGAAGATGCCCCCAATCCACATCTCAGAAATCCACGGGGAATAAACGCGCAGCGGAACATTCCAGGTCAAGCCGTCAATTAGGCAAATAAAGCCCTTCTGATCTGTGTAACCTGGAGTCCGATGTGTTCTCGATTCACACATCGCTGGGGTGGAGAATTTATTAAAGCAGACGATCCGCGTGCGGAGAGATTAGAAGAAAGATCTGGGGGGTCCGCGGGCGCTGATCTCACGCACCCCCTATTTATTACAATAAAGATATTGGGGAGACCGACTGCAGCCTTACATCGCGGATGGGAAATCACCTAATATACTCAGTGCTGTGCTACTCGGTGCTCTACTGCCCTAAAAGTAATCTTACTCTGAACTCATTCGAATCAAACGGCCATAATTAAACGGAGAGCGATTATCTCGGCCAATAACGTGTCATCCTTGGATAAATAATAATAAATCATCAGATAAATTCCAATTATCCGAAGAAAGTACCTCGAGACGAATGAGACGCTCGCCTGGTACATGAATGACGTCACGGCGATAAAATTGTGAGAATTTCACGGATTGGGTCCGCCTCTGGGTAGAACGTGCGCGGCGTCTGAATTATGCACACTGTTAACCCTTTAAAAACATGATGTGGTCAGGAGCCAACGCTCGGCAGAGACAGCGACCGGCGGATGAGGCAGCTCTGGAATAAAGACTCTTTATAAAAGATCCATTATGGAGAGATTAAGGGATTAGATTGCGACACATCTGTCCGGCTGCCGCTGCGCTCGGCGAGACCTCTATCGCCCGTCGCGTTCCGCAGATGGAAGGAGGTTCTCACAATCTGCGCGGCCCCCGAATGGCTTTTATCAGGTTAGAAACGCGCAGAGACCCTGCATGGATGCTTTTCATTCGCTTTCATCCCTTCTAATCCTCGAAATGCCGAGTCGGATCCAGAATCACGGGATGGAATAACAAAGGCGGCCGGCGCCCCCCCATCAAGACTTCTGTTCTGTTACACCAATCCTTTCCTTATTTCAGATAAAAGTCAGTTTTTCACAGAATTTGCATTATTTCTCCATAATTGGAGGATTATTACGGGGGAGGGGGCGATGGTTTAGGCATCCCTGGGGTGTCTCGGTCACTTTACTCGCGTCCCACCCCGGAATCTGTATTATCCCTCAGAACGATGACACGGGGGGCTGTTCACAAATGATGTCACTGAATTAAGTTGAATTGCGTTAAAACGTGGATCTTCTTCCAGATATTAATGCCGGACTTTAATAATAAATAAAACTGTTTAACAGCCAAAAGCTTTCTGTCTTTACAAACCTTTTTTAGTGAATCCTGGCAAAATGCAGCAAAATGGAAGGAGCGGGCGGGTTGTGTCTAGTAGATTGTAAGCTCTGAGGACCGGGGCCCACCAGTCTGCCACCAGTCGGAGTCACGGATTCATCACTTTTATTTTTCATGTTTTGGGCTGAGTTTGGCTTTTGGGGACGTTTCCGCCTGTTTCTCAGCTCGCTGTTTTGGGGGTTTGACGTAGGACCCCCCGGATCAGATGGCAGCATCGGCGGGGTTCCCTTTGAGCTTCATCCTCTGCCTCCCAGCCTGACGGGTCGAGCTTCTCAGTCCCGTTTACCCAACGGCAGAAAACGTGTACATTTTGGCCTGATTTATTCCTCCCCGGGGGCCTTTTCCTGTAACGTTAACCAGTGCGGCATATGGATTTTATGAAGGCTGATGTATCGCGGCGCATGGAGCCGACATCAAACGAGAACGGGAATAATGAGGTGTAAAGAGAGGCCTCTCTGCGTCTTAAACACACGGAAGCGGCGATGGCTTCGGCTGGCGCAGGAACAGATGCCGGAGGTAGAAATATCCCCGCGTCAGTCACTTAATTCCAATTCACGGGCATCAGGTCACCTTCGCTGAGTGAACATGCGTGTAGCGTGATATCGAGGAGTACCCCCCAGCCGCGCAGGGGCCGCGTACTTCTACACCTGCGCATACTTCCTTCTCAGCTGGCAGCGGAGCTTCGGCGGACGTACTCAGCTTTAGGGGCCACAGTTTCAGGGCCCCTGGGCGGGATCTGGTAATCTAGAGGTTAAATAAGACAGGTGGATGTGGCCCCCGGGTTCCCATTCACTTCTATGCGATTCCTGCTTTATATTAAAGGAAATTTGTGAGGACAACCATTTAAGGTGTCATCCAGCACAATCAATAGATTGTAAGCTCTTGGAATCCACGCAGCATGTGGTATAAAGGAAGTTTTTCTTTAGTAGATCTGCTGGTGGGTCGGCCATTTTCTCCTTTTATTTCCAGAATCTTCCATAAGAAGTCGTGGAGTGGGACTCCGGAGCTGTTGGCCATGTCTTTCCCGAGGGGCTCGTTCCCCGCCTTGCAGCCATTTCATTATAAATCCATTCAGTAAACGAGGTCGTCTCGCGGGGCCCTTAAAACGCTCCATCGGACAGTTTATTTATTGATGAGGATTTCAGCGTAACGGATTGTATGACGGAGCCCTGCTAACCGTCCTGGCCGTGGAAGGGTTAATACGGAATGGGAAATAAATCGGAAGCGGGGGGCAATAACGTGGCCGTTACGTAGCTGGATGGCGTTTTCCGGATCCTCTCGGAAGGGTCCCGGATCCGGGGAGCCCCACCGTGTCGCAGCTTGGATTGTTTTAGGTGGGGCTTTTTGGGGGTATTTCACCGTGAAAGGGTCCGCGGTTTATCTTCTGTCCCAAAGTCGGACGAATACCTCGAGAAGATCCTCCGGGTGGAAAGGAGCCTCCGGGGGGCACCAGCCGGCCTTTTATTTGTGTTTTCACGTAAAGTGGAAAAATAGTTGGGGGGGAAAGAAAAGAGTCTTCTGGGGCCGGGGCGGACAGGGGGGGTGGTGATGAGGCTGTCCTGGCACTTTAAGGCCGGCGGCCACTAAATAATGTAAATGTGGCCGCCAGCTGGACAGGGGAGGCGGACGTTGCTTTTTATGCTCACGTGGTATCCGCCAACCAGTAGAATATGAAGCAATGTCGTCCGGTGGCCCTCCGGCCGTGTGCCAGGTGGTCCGCCGGGGCCCCACTCTCTGTACTCTGGACAGGAAGCCATTTTGTTCAGTATGATGATAACTGCAGCATTCATTTTGGCGTTTATCGCAGTATTTTCCGAGGACGGCAGGTTCTGGGAGCCCCGGGCCCCCCCGCCGCTCGGATCGTTAAACGAGGAGTCGTTCTGGTTTCCGGAACCTTCCAGGTCGCTTTTTCTCCTCATATTTCTCAAACTTTTCTGCATTTAACCCTGCGGGGGGTTTTCTAGGTCTCAGTTTCTGGAAAAAAATACAAATGAGAAGATTATTTTAGTGAAAAGAATCCACATCCCGCACCCCCCGGTAACCCGAACGCCCCTGAACCCCGGCTTCTCTCCGCCGGCTCCAGACCCACCTTAGAGCATCTCTCAGTAACCGGAGACCCCCGCTGTCCCGGGGGCCATTCCATATCTTTCCGTACATATATAACTCGTAAACCACGGGGGGTCCCTGAATCAGCTGCCAACCCGCCGCCATCGCTTTCATTCTCAAACACAGCGAATCGCCTTCTCCGAAACGCAGACATAACAGAAGTATCTGGAATTTATTATTCCCAAAAACCTGAAAAACACGGATATGAGCTGCAGACGGATGAAAATCGTAACTGTGATACTTTAATATCCATGCGCGCTCTCGGAGAGGGGGCCGCGACCGCCTGCTGCCCCCCCGGTGTCACCGACCATTTCCTCAGACAGATTCCAGATCAGCCAATGGAATTTCCGATGAGATGTTGCACGGTCTGGTTTCCTCCGCCGGTCCGTCAATGAAGGGGTTAATCCAATGAAATGTAACAAATCAGATCGCTGGCCGGCAACACTCCCGGAGATTGGCATTATAATGCGGCCGAAACATGCGCGAGTTCTGCGGTTTATCACTCCTGTGCGCCACGGACATGTTCTGGAGATAAAGTGATGACATCATGAGGTGTGAGGTGATGAAAGCCGGGTGAACACCGCGGCTCCCCCCGTTTCTCTGATTAAAGGTCCAGATAATTAAGATCAAACATTACATTATACAGGGGGCCGGCTCACTTATTTAACTATACATCTTCCAGGGGGCAGCTCGCTGATTTAACTAAACATGTTACAGGGCCGGGAAAGCATCCTCTTCCTGCCCATTATGATGGGGCGAGCGGCTTGGTGTCGGCAGATGTCGGACGTCTCGCTCTCCCGAGCTGCTCCTTCAGTCCATTGTCAGTAATTCCGCTCCATTATTTCCGCGCAGCCTCCCCCCTCCCCCATCCACAAACTGACTTCTCCGGATCGATCCCCGGCTCAGTAATCTGGCAAATCCATTCAACATCAACAGACATCGCGGCCGGCGGACGTCCAAACAACAACAACACGGAAGCAGAGAGCGCTGCGCTGTACGTCGCGCACAGAGTCGCTTGGTTGTCGGTGCAAATTGTTTAACTTCCTGTTTGTGGGGATTCGCTATCGCTATGGAAACTGACGGATCCTGAACCCCTAGAGTTACGAACGTTCGGCGGAGCGGAAAATCATCAAAAAGAGAGATGATGGAATGCGCCAGTTACATGCGGTGCGGCCCCCGGGGATATACACGGCGTGCGCATGCTTGGTGCATGTATGTGTTTCCACCTGTGCTAAAGGAAGAACTTATTAAAGAAAGGCGTTATTGGCCGTGGATGGAGGAAGCGTGTGATGGTGAAGAAGCTGCTAGAAACCGGACATGGCTGAGGAACCGCGTGTCCGCGTCACGAGAAATGACAAAGAAAGTGATTTACCGGCTGAGACAGGGAAGCGGAGCGACGTTCGGCCCCCGTATTTACCGTGATCACGGCTTGGGCTGTCGAAAAATATCACGATGGATGTCAAGTAAAAAAATTATGAAAAAAGTAAATTTTTTGTACACGTTTCTCTCCTGTATCCTTATAATGCAGCCGTGATAACGGTGATTCCGGTGACACCGAGGCACAGACCCCGGCCGCGCGACACAAACACCCCCAGGTGTGACATTAACCAAGCAGCGCATGCGCAGAGCCTGTTCCGGAATCACCGTTATCACGGCTGCATTATACGGATACAGGAGAGAAACGTGTACAAAAAATTAACTTTTTTCATAATTTTCTGTTTCGTGCCGCCATTTACTCAACACAAACATTACGGAAGCGCAGGTCGTGGGATCCGGTACGAGGGGAGAGGCTAAACGGCATCCAAACGTGCAAGGCCCGGGCGTCAATCATACAATTTCACGGGCTAATTCCATGTTGGACGCGCACACGCCTGACACGTGACTGATGATTTATCTAAACCAGGTGGCGAGAAAATCCTCGTCTGACGATAACAGATGCTTTGCCCCAGGATGATAGGAGTTGATATTTAACAACATCTGGAGACATCGAAATATAATTTGCCGGACGCGTTCTCAATCTGGCTAATGTTTTCATGGCGGTGTCCCTGATGCTGGCCGTGCATGTACTGCGATGTCCCTCGTGCTGGCCGCGCATGTACTGCGATGTCCCTCATGCTGGCCACGCATGTACTGCGATGTCCCTCGTGCTGGCCGCGCATGTACTGCGATGTCCCTCGTGCTGGCCGCGCATGTACTGTGATGTCCCTCGTGCTGGCCGCGCATGTACTGCGATGTCCCTCATGCTGGCCGCGCATGTACTGCGGTGTCCCTCATGCTGGCCGCACATGTTCCCGTGTCACAGAATAATCCTGGTCATACTCTGCTGACTGCGGCGATTTTGCAAATGCATTAACCCCGTCAGCACCCTTCACTTTTCGTTTCACTTCTGCCTGCAGCAAGACATCTGCGCCTGGCTGACTAATTGAGTTAATTACGTGCAGTGAGAGGCGCACTCGAGGGCCGCACACGGGGGCCGCACGCAGACGCCACTCCGTGTTTTATCATTAGAGACCAAAACCAACTTGTTGTGTCATATTTGTATCTGATGTATTCAGTTTTGCTGCACACAGCTGTAACCAGCACACGCGTCCAAACTCGGCCCCCCAGACACAGCAACGCCGACTAAACCAGCCCCGATCCGCTTCCTGAGTTACAGCAAAGTTTTAACAAAATGAAACGAGTCTGAGAAGCTCCTCGGATGCCGAGAGAATCCGACGACAAAAGCCCCCGGCAGCCGTTCTTATAAATCCCCTCCCCCGCATTAAATACAGTAAAGTATACTGCGGTGGGGCTACTGGGGCAACATTGTTACAAGGGCCCCCCCCTACAGGTTCAGAAACCCACAATCAGCGGCATCCCCAGGAATCAGACGTAAGTTACGAGGTGATTATACGAAGCTACAAGAAAGTTAGAAAACAGCCACTGAGCGTCCGCCGTAACCCGGCACCCAGAGGAGAGCAACACATACATATAGACACGGAAAGGCATCACGCACATACATACACGGCACAAGCACCTGTATTCATACGGAAGTATGCAAACACACACACCTGCACACACTCACTCACACACCTGCACACACTCACTCACACACACACCTGCACACACTCACTCACACACACACACTGACACCGAGTATCTCTGCTCCTCTGACTGCCGCCTGTGACTCTGAGCTTTAGCTTCTTCTTGCAGGCAGAGAATCATGAAGCTTCCACTCCGACTGCAACATGCGCAGGAAGAATGGGCAGACTCGATGGCCGACGGGTTTCTATCTGCCAGCAGCTTCTATGTTTGTGTTTTTAATACGAATACTAAAATATTTCACAAATTTCTTAGAACGTTTTAAAACATTATCAGTTTCTTCTTTTAAACAGAAATAAAAACTTCCACAACCAATAAAATCTGCTCTATTATTATTAATTAATTCATTCATTCATTACAGCTATGGTGACATCTGGAAATTCAGACAATTTCCCAACTTTAACCCATAAAAGGACCTACGGAAATAGATGTTTCCGTTAACATTCCTGTCAGCACGCGCCACGCATCACCCGGCGTGTCAAGGAGGCAGAGGGGCCACAGGTGCAAATTACTAACAAATTGGTGGAAACCAAACGGCGTCCTTTGGTGCAAATTGTAACATCTGTGATGTTAATCTTATAATGAAGTTTAATTACACTTAACACGACTTGATACATCAGACTGACAGGTCTGCACATCACGAGGATCCGGAGTGAGAACTGAAGGGTTCCGCAGTCTGAGCGCTCAGACATGAATGCGGTGAAATACTGAGGACAAAAACTGTGTAATCTGTACTTATACCCCACACACTGCAGGGGGCAGCACATTACCTGCTTCCATCAGCAATAAGTGAAAATGAAATGTGTCCTGGAAAACATCTCTTACTCTATGCAGCAATGACCAAAAATTGTTGTTGTTCCAAGAATGTGAGGTTTTACTGAAAAAAATAAGTAGTGGAAAAGACTGATTTATAAAAGAAGAAGAGAAACAAAGAAAAACTTGCCCCCTGCTGCCCCCAAGTATATAATGTAATTTTGCCCCTGTAAATATGTGGGTGTGTGTGAATGTATAGCACAGCACTGCCATCTGCTGGTGTGTGAATGTATAGCACAGCACTGCCATCTGCTGGTGTGTGAATGTATAGCACAGCACTGCCATCTGCTGGTGTGTGAATGTATAGCACAGCACTGCCATCTGCTGGTGTGTGAATGTATAGCACAGCACTGCCATCTGCTGGGGTGTGAATGTATAGCACTGGGTTTAATCCAAACTGGGTACTGTATGTACCAAGATGATAGTTACCCCTGGGCTTGCACTATAGTGTACTCTTTTACAAAGTATTTTGAAATAGCCTTAAATGCATTTTTTACCCTATATTTACCTAAAATTACACAAGTAAGAAACTGAAGAGCGCACAAGGGGTGCCAGGGACTGTTCTGGCCCTGGCGGCTGTCACTTACCCCTTCCCAAGCAGCCCGGGGGACCTGAAATGGACTGCAGAGCTCTGACATCACCATGAATCAAATAGGGCTGCCACCTTTCCCAGAGATGGACACCATAATAGCACAGAACCTGTGGGTGTCCTGGGGCTGCTATTTCAGTAAAATGATGGGGATTTTTTTTTTAAATGACCTGAAATACACATAATTTAGTATTAAAATGAATTATTATGCGTATTTCCACCGCATTGTTTTAGTATTTCCTGCATTTTGTTTAATATAAAACAGAATTTGCTACGTTTGGTGAACTCGGTGTAACCGGTATCTGGATTTATATGTTTGGAAGCCGTGACCGTAATGGTTTAAGACTCTGTTTCACGCGCATGGAATTCATTAAAAACACTTCCCTGACACTTATAGGGTTAATTAAAGGAATTAAAGGAACCAGGAAGGAGATGTTTGTCGATTAATGAACCAATTGCTTAATTAAACTTAATGAAATCCGGATAATGATCTTGCCTTATTATTTAGGAGAAGTTTGGCTGTTGCCGGTAATGGCTGATAACGTAACCGGACTCGCCGGGAGCCGCCGTCACTCCTGGATCCCTGAAAGATGATCCCAGCAGAGATTATACAGAGAGATGCAACGTATATGATATACATCCAAATAATCCGGAAACGGTGGCTCCCGTCCAATCACATCACCCGGAAATCATCTTCCGGAAATCGCGTTGGAAACTTCTGTAAAGCACGATGGTTCTTCGCAGCTTTCTGTTGTTGCCATGGTAATTAGAACCACCAGAAGCCTTTAAATCCGCCTCATATGATGGAGGTCGTTTGCTGGAGGCCTGATGCAGCCTAACGACGCGTTCTCTTTTTTCTCATCAGACCCTTCGCCGTGTCCATTTCTTGCTCTTCCCTCTCGACGACGTCTCATCCATTCATTTATTTGTCTCAGCGGGTGACAGCGAGGGTATATTAAGGAGCCTCTCAGGGAGCGGCCCCCTGTTATTGTTTGCTGTATGGGACAAAGCCCCCCCGTTTCGGTGGGTCGCTGGCACGGTGCGAGGGTTAACTACTCTTACAGGTGGTGGGACTGGTGGTGCAGAAGCCTCCGGGTTAAATGGCGGACACTCCTGGGGCCGCTGCCCTCATGCTATCGTTGGGTGGATATGGGACGCCGGTAGCCACGTGCCAGCCGGTGGTGTTCCGGTTAAACGGGTTATCGGTGGTATGGTTGGTAAATACATGGCTCGGCTCGGCTCACGCGATGGTTGGTGATACGTTATATGTTTCCGTAGATTTACAGACATTCGCACAGAAAGTTCCAACGTGGCGTAAGGATCCGTTGAGTGTCTCGGTGCGGAGCTGGGAGGTGGAAGCACCCCGGACGGTTTCATCCATAACTGACTTTAATAAATGTTTAATGGTCCATGCTATCACACACACACACACACACTCATTCACAAACATTTAAATACTTAATCATTCCATTAATCACACATACTTCACACATTAATCACAAAAACCCTCCCCCACCCCCTTACCTGAACCGCAGATCTCCCACTCGCAGACTTCTGCAGGGCCCCGGCTGAGCGAGCAACTTCTCTGGCCCTGCCCCCAGAGGAAGGAGGGGGATGGTAGAGTTATGCGAGGGTCTGATTATAAGACGACCTCGATTATAAGACGAGTGGTATTTTTCAGAGCATTTGCTCTGGAAAAAACCTCGTCTTATAATCAAGCAAATACGGTAATAATAATAATACATTTATATAATACATATGTTACCTCCTCCGTTGTCCCGCGGGTAAGGGGAGCTGAGACGCAGCCCGCGCGTCCAGCCCCCTGCTCGCTCCGTCGGCGGAAACCGCCGCCAGGTCCGTTCTTCGGATAGACGCGCGTCCCCGCAGAGATCACTGGATACTGACGGGGCGCGCGCGACATTTATCTTTTTTCCTCCTCCCCCTAATTAGGCGGGTAGGAGGATCCTGTTATTGAGAGGGATATTTAAACCCTCAGTATGCACTTCACCTTTGCCTGTGATAGTGCCTTATAGCCTTCACTAGCGTTCCTTAATTTGTTTGATATTTATTGGTTCTGACTCCGGCTAGTTTTTGACCTTTGCTGTTTGCTGCCTGCCCTGACCTCTGCTTGTGACCCCGACTACTCTTCTGCCTGACCCCTGAATTTATTATTTTATTTATTATTTTTGTTCCTGATTATTTGTACTACGCTACGCTCCTGTGTCCGTTATACACCTCGGTGTTCCGTTGCTGGGCTCTCCACCTCCGCCAGGAGGCGCCTTCCCAATTTCTGCAGCGAGGATCCTCTGCTGTATTGCAGACGTGACAACATACATATTAGTCTATATATTTTAATAATTATAATACATTTATATAATACAGTAATAATAATAGTATATATATATATTCTATTAATAATAATACATACATATTAGTCTATATATTTTAATAATTATAATACATTTATATAATACAGTAATAATAATGGTATATATATATATATATTCTATTAATAATAATAATACATTTATATAATACATACATATTAGTCTATATATTTTAATAATTATAATACATTTATATAATACAGTAATAATAATAGTATATATATATATATTCTATTAATAATAATAATACATTTATATAATACATACATATTAGTCTATATATATTCTATTAATAATAATAATACATTTATATAATACATACATATTAGTCTATATATATTAATAATAACTAATACATTTATATAATACAGTAGTAATAATAATAGTATATATATATATATATATTCTATTAATAATAATAATACATTTATATAATACATACATATTAGTCTATATATATTAATAATAACTATAATACATTTATATAATACAGTAATAATAATAGTATATATATATATTCTATTAATAATAATACATTTATATAATACATACATATATTAGTCTATATATATATTAATAATAACTATAATACATTTATATAATACAGTAGTAATAATAATAGTATATATATATATATATTCTATTAATAATACATTTATATAATACATACATATTAGTCTATATATATTAATAATAACTATAATACATTTATATAATACAGTAATAATAGTATATATATTCTATTAATAATAATACATTTATATAATACATACATATTAGTCTATATATATTAATAATAACTATAATACATTTATATAATACAGTAATAATAGTATATATATATTCTATTAATAATAATAATAATAATAATAATAATAATACATTTATATAATACATACATATTAGTCTATATATATTAATAATAACTATAATACATTTATATAATACAGTAATAATAATAGTATATATATATATATATTCTATTAATAATAATAATACATTTATATAATACATACATATTAGTCTATATATATTAATAATAACTATAATACATTTATATAATACAGTAATAATAGTATATAAATATTTAAATATTAATAATTCCCTGCGCTGGAGTCTGTCTGTGAAACCTTAATGGGATGTTCGTCACAACGAGGTGACGTTTATAACCGCGAGAATTTACCTGTCTGGAATTTAACGTCTCCGGCAGATTCCATTCAGTCATTTTAATGATTCGGAATCTTTTCAAACAAAATGTACTTTAGAATTTTTGTCGTGACATTAAAATCCCGTCGCCGCCAGAAATCACTCAGCCGCTGAGATCCTGCGCCGCTCGCACTCCGGGGGGATTCAGAAGAAAATGGGGTTTATTCTAAACCCGGCGTTGTCTTTATAAATTGACGTGACCAAAATCCCGCTAGAAAGTCCAGCTCTAAACCTGCGCAGAAACGAGGTCTCTCTCTCTCCTCTCGTTCTCTCTCTCCTCTCGTTCTCTCTCTCCTCTACTACTTCTCTCTCTCCTCTACTTCTCTCCTCCCCTTTCCCCAGAGCTGACTCGGAATTCCGCGCAGGTTTAAAGTTTGGGAATAGACATAATTCTCGGGCACGAAATCGGAATCAGAAAACGTGTTTCTCTATCAGCTCTTTAAAAAGCCGGGTTTATCCAGAGTAATATTTTTCTTAAACACAATAATGGGCCGCGCATGGACTGAAAATACAGATTTCTGATTTCAAGATTCATAAACAAATCCTGATTTAAAATGAAGAGTTTAAAAGAAATTGAAATAATTAAAATAGAAAAAAAACTGGGAAAGGATTCAGTTCCATAAATATTTGGGTTCCGTCCGGGTGGCGGATTCCATGCTTCGTTCACCGGTCGGGGGTGGATTATTAGCGGATTATATGGGGCCCGGGGCTCTCTGGGTCGTCACTCGGCCCCCGTCAGCTAATTTCAGTGAGATTCAAATAATTGATCCGAATCTCTAATTATATTAAATCTGTTGCTGTAAGCAGATCCTCGCGATCCAGACACGCGCATGTTCAAGCTTACCCTACGTACACACATCCAATCAGCCGACGCCATATAACATAACCTAATAAACCATAGGGTGGGGGTTATGGGGACGGCTGCTGCCCCTCACCCTGCATCCCCCTTCTGTTTTCCCCAAACTTCCACCATACGTGTCGTGCAGCCGTGAATCGAACCGCAGAGCCCCCAGGAGGATTATCCCCCATATTCCCGGACTCCGAGGGGCTCCTCCAAAAGCCGCTCTCTCCTCCGGGCTTTAGGTCGTTGTCTTTTGGCTTCACTTCTGCTAAAAGCAGGCAGACCGGAGTCATTAAACTTCTGCAACCGAATAAATTCTGAAGCTGCAGGATGTGTTAAATGTAACAAAAATACCAATTACCGTATTTGCTCGATTATAAGACGACCCTCCAAAATCTGAATATTAATTCATGAAAAAAAGAAAAAGCCTGAATATAAGACGACCCTATAGGAAAAAAAGTTTTACCAGTAAATGTTAATTCATGTAAACTATGTGATCAATTGTTTGTTAATAAAAGCTATGATTGAGAAAAATATTTTGTTTTTATTTCCTTTTTTTTTCAACCTGCCCCCCCAGTTATGCACATCTGCCCCCAGGCTTGCCCCAGAAATGCCTTATACCCCATATATGCCACTGTGCCCCAGAAATGCCTTATAACCCATATATACCACTGTGCCCCATGATATGCCTTTTAACCCTCTAAATGCCACAGTGCCCCATGATACACCTTTTAACCCTCTATGTGCCACTGTGCCCCATGATATGCCTTTTGACCCCCTATGTGCCACTCTGCCTCTAGAATTGCCTTATACCCCTATATGCCACTCTGGCATTAAGGGGGTTAAAAGGCATATTATGGGGCAGAGTGGCATATAGGGAGGTATAGCATCACGTAGAGCTCAACACGCCGCCCAGACTAAGCACCGGGGACTCAGAGGCACCGGTGAGTTGGGGGGGGGGGATAGCACAGGAGGATCCAGGTCCCCTGCATCGCTTCGGGGGATCTGGATCTTAGTCTCATAGCCAGACCTATTTGAGGTCTGATTATAAGATGACCCCGATTATAAGACAAGAGGGATTTTCAGAGCACTTGCTCTGGAAAAACCTTGTCTTATAATCGAGCAAACACAGTACATAAGTTATGGTGAGTAAAGGTGATGGAAACCCTTCCACTAAATTTAAGGGGTAGTAGAAATATTATTATTAATCACTCATCTACAGACACCAGACCGCCAGAAGGCTTGCTTTTTCCCTCAGAAATCTCATGGTGCGGCCACAACCACAAGGGATTCTGGGTAGGCGCATGCAAATAAGGTTAATAATTATCACCTTTGCCTCTATATCCACTTTATACACGGATCCCTGGAAATTATTTGCCCCGCTGTACAGGACAGACTTTATACAAAACTCGGGTAAGAGGCGCAAACCAGATCACCGCTCATGGACGGTTGTTTCATCCTTAATGGGACTCATCAGCATGAGGTTGTGAAGGGTTTTCCCATCACTACTTTACTCACCATAACTTATGTAATTGGTATTTCTTGGCTATCCCAAGCCTCACATACATGGACAAGTTCCAGGGATCCGTGTATAAAGTGGATATAGAGGCAAAAGGTGATCATTGTTGACCTTATTTGCATGCGCCTACCCAGAATCTCTTGCGGTTGTGGCAGCAGCATGAGATTTCTGAGGGGAAAAAAAAGCCTCCTGATTTCTGTAGATGAGTGTTTAATAATAATACTTCTACTGCCCTCTTAAATGTAACAGGGAAGAGTCGGGTAACTACAGAAATCAATGGAAATTGTGTAAAAGGTTAATAAATATCTGGATGTAGTTGGTTCTCGGCTTTACTACACGCAGATCCGTCGTTTTCTTTGTCTGGGTAACTAAATGGTTGCATAAAACACACGGGCCGGCAGCATTTCTTTTCTGAGTCTTTTTATTTAATACAGAGGTCAAAAAACGATATATCATTAATCCTGAGGATGTTCAAGTATGCGTTAAAATAACATTATTTGCCAAACGTTGCCATCCATGCTCTTATTGTCTTATTACGTCTCAGGCAGTTCCGTCGCCGTGCGTTCCTGCGCGCTATCAGACGTTCACATGCACCCGGCAGCGAGCGTGCGCGACTAGCAGACTAGTCCCCCTGCCCCTGGGGAATTCTAATGGTTGGGGAGAGGGGGCCAAATATAATTTAACGAAATAAATTAATGTAGAAATATTGCACTAAATTAAAAAATAATATTTATTAAAATATTTCCATTTTTGTGCAAAGGGAGCCGTTTGTTTGCTGGTCCTCGTCATTTAGTGAACAGTGTCGCCCCCTAACACACAGGAATGGTGCATGCGCGGGGGGTCAGACTGTCTGTCTCCATCTGATTGGCTGGGCAGGTGTCAATCATTCCCACAAACAGACGCAGAGCCAGGGGGCACCACACGCCCCAATCTACCCTCCGCACTGCGAATCCTTATCACCTCGTTAATGCATCTCGTAATTAAAACGCTTGCTACGGAGTAAACGAAATGAAGATGACCTTGATAACCATCTCATGTAATTTGCATATTATTTGCATAATTTAAAAAATGCTTAACTTGTCAGCTCCACAGCGAAGGACGAGAGAGGAAAAATATTATTAAAAAAAACAACAACATTGTTTTTCCAGAAAACAACTAAAATAAGTAAAACGGCAGATTCCACGTAAGGGGATTGGAATTAATGCTGGAACCGAGCTGACCTCTCGGCACCATGCGCAGGGGTCATCGGAGGTCAGCATGGGATGAACCGCTTAGAAAGATCTAAATAGTTACTCTCTGCGGGTGATCCAATATCATTCACCATCTGCCGAAAGGGTTAATGACACCGTTTCCATGGCGTTTGGGCGCAGGGTCTGACAGCTGACGCTTTATGTGGATCGCAGGGAATAAAAGGACGATTCTCTACAAGCTGCGTTGGCGTCTCCGGTAAGAGAGTCGCACTTTATTGGGTTTAAAGAGTTAAATCCGCCGGAGCTGTGCTTAGCACCATGAGAAAGAGTCAGCGCCAGATCCTCGGCGCTCAGAAGGGGCTGAATCGCGGGGTAAACAGAACGCTGGAGCGGGTCAATCCGGACGGGGGGCAATTAATGCTGGAAGATGAGGTTTTCAAGGTGAAATGCGGCACCACGGGCAGGAAACATCTGGAAAGACAGAGCAGAGTCCAGTAAGGAATGAAGACGATCGCAGTGTCTGCCCCCCACAGGGGGAATTTCACAATCATTATCATTTCAAATACTATAGTAGACAGTGGGTCATGCAACGCGTTGCAGGGGGGTCTCTGCCGGTGCCACATCAGGGCCCCCTGACAGGCTGAGAAGGGCAACTGGGCACCCTAAGGGCACCACAGGTGACAGACGGCTGCTGAGTAGACCCCGGACCTCAACCGCTCAGCTCCCGTAGAATGCGTCTAGGGGCAAAAAAGCGTGTGAGGTCAGGGAGTTAATCCCTCTCCGGGACAATAATCGGTGAATAAACCGGATCGATGTCACAGATCGGGCATTTTGGGAAGCGGGTACCTGGTGTCGTCCCAATCGCGGCTCATCCCGCCAGATGACCCCCTGGGGTCCGTCGCGTATCTGTAGGCCACGAGCAGACATTCCTTGCAGAGCTGAACCAGTCGCTGGCAACACCGGAGCTGCTCGGGGCCGACGGGGTCGGGGCTTCTCGTGAACATGACTTCCCAGGAGGAGCTGCCGGCAGACAAGAGGAGCGCCGATTACCGCACTGGGGCGGGGTAACAGAAATCACATCTACTCAACGCGTTTCTCCCCACTCAACGCATTCCTCCCCGATCAGCGAGCCGCCGCGTGGATCCAATGTTACACGGACACGGAAGGCAGCAGCCGCGGGGTACACGGGACTCACCCCGAGTTACAGAAACAGCTCCACAGGCCCTGCCCGTGGCTCCAGAGCAAGCGGTTGAAGACGCGGTTAAAGCTGCGATAAACAGGCAAACATTCCACGTCCGACACCTTCCAGATCCGCTGGACAGCAGAGCGGACGCTCCCTCTCACCACGTCCAAAATCTACAAAAAGCAGACAATTTAAGAGCAAAAATCCCCAAATCTTCACGCGGGGCGCTAGTTACAGGCGGGCGACTCCGAACACTCATTAAAGAACATGAAGACAGACGCCGCCAATCCCGACGGGGCGACGGCGCAGAAACGCGCTGGGTCTTACTCGCTTAATCGTTCTCACGCCTCCTCTACCGCAGCAGGGTGATTTATATCTGAATTACACAATCTGGCATCACGGAGCTGCGCTTTTCTCTGCGAGTGACATCACTGCCGTTACTCGGCGGAAAACACCGGAAACATTTATTCTTTTCCCAAATCTGACTGATGTTGTGACAAGGAGCATGCGGAGCGCGGCTTCACAGAACATCGTATCGGCGCTCCGATCCGGAATCAGATTAAGTAAAAATCTGTGGAATTTGTTGCTTCTGGAGGAATGACCGCTTTGTAAATCGCTGCATGATTTGTATTTTCCCCATCGAGGATCGTGAGGTAATGCGATAATGCAGTAATGCAATAATGCGGACGCAGGACATCGGCCTTCAATCGCAGCCGGACCCTGAACATGCAGCTCTTACCTTCCTCTGCATTGCTGAATCCAGTTTGATTAACCAGTAAGAGGCCACCTTGGGTTTGTGATATCGCCAGTTATCCATTATCTGCGCCACAGAGATAATAATACATTTATACAAATACACCGACTTATCACGCCACCCGAGATACCCCCCAGCGCTGTATACAGTAATATAACCCCCAGCGCTGTATACAGTAATATAACCCCCAGCACTGTATACAGTAATAACCCCCAGCACTGTATACAGTAATAACCCCCAGCACTGTATACAGTAATAACCCCCAGCACTGTATACAGTAATATAACCCCCAGCGCTGTATACAGTAATATAACCCCCAGCACTGTATACAGTAATATAACCCCCAGCGCTTTATACAGTAATATAACCCCCTGCACTGTATACAGTAATATAACCCCCCAGCGCTGTATACAGTAATATAACCCCCAGCGCTGTATACAGTAATATAACCCCCAGCGCTGTATACAGTAATATAACCTCCCCAGCGCTGTATACAGTAATATAACCCCCCAGCGCTGTATACAGTAATATAACCCCCAACGCTGTATACAGTAATAATAATAACCCCCAGCGCTGTATACAGTAATATAGCCCCCAACGCTGTATACAGTAATAATAATAACCCCCAGCGCTGTATACAGTAATATAACCCCCAGCGCTGTATTTAGTAACAACCCACCTCGTCTATCACAGAGTAGGTCTCCTCGTCCGCATTCCCTGGATATCGGACCCTCATATCTCGCAGGACGGCCAGCGTCTGCTTTATCATTTCCTCTTCCTGCTCCTTCGTTAAGTGATGGAATCTGGACTCGTTCTGCGGAATAATAATTAGAATGAATTTTAAATATAAAAAACCACAAATCTTTGCTTTCTGTGAGTTTGAAGTAGTGGCCCAAACATGGCGATTCTGTGAAGATCCCGTTTCTCCGGCCCCCTCCCCCGTTACGCAGCACTCACAGCGGATGGGTACGGAGCGGCCTGCGGGACGCGGTGGGACGATGAGCTGCGATTGAAGGAATTCGGTCTGTTTCCGGACGCCGGTCTCTGGGACAGGGGTTTGGAGGAGATCGGCCGCGGCTCCAGAGCCGGAGACTGCAGGGCGGTGATGGACCGGGGGCAGCTCACTGAGCGGCGGATCGGCGCGGAGGACGCCGGAAACGACGAGAAGGACGACGGCCTGGATTTTACAGGCGGCTTAAAGTGAATTCTACCTGCAAAATATAACAAACCGTCAAGATCTGTGCATACCGTGCAGCGCTGAGCACACACGCACACCGCCCGGCCCTGAGCACACCCGCACATACCGCCTGGCGCTGGGCACACCCGCACATACCGCCCGGCGCTGAGCACACCCGCCCGGCGCTGAGCACACCCGTACATACTGCCCGGCACTGAGCACACCCGCCCGGAGCTGAGCACGCCCGTACATACTGCCCAGTGCTGAGCACACCCGCACATACCGCCCGGCGCTGAGCACGCCTGTACATACCGCCCGGCGCTGAGCACACCCGCACACACCGCCCAGCGCTGAGCACATACCGCTCATACCGCAGACCCACATCAGAGGAACGGAGACTACAGAATGCGCCTGCGCAGTTAGCGGAAGGAGATTTAAGGAGGCTGCCTGCAGTCTGTTCAGCGCTTCGCGGCGCGGATGTTTCTGTAATGGAACATACTGGATCTTTCTAGCGATTTAAACTTGCTTTCCTCAGGATCGTAGGAGACGTGGCTCGCGTTCTCCTGTTTTTCCTCCTCGTGTTCGGTATCCGATCCACTTCCGGAGCCGCTGGCGCTCTCACTGCTGTCACTATCCTGTTTCTGCACAGTCTGAGTACTTTCCGGCATGGACAAGAGGGTCTGCGACAAACAAGGGGTTAAAGAAAAAAAACCTAAAGATTAACCCCATACGCTCTGACCGGGCAGCCATGCAGAAAATGCAACAACATTGAACTAAGGCGTCTTTTTAGCGATGAGCCACGCGTCACGCATCGTGATTAGCGCCGTTTCACGTGTTTAATGACCGTTACATGTCTGAAGTGCTCTCAGCGGGTTACTGAACACCAAAAAATAGCACGGATCTCAGGAGCGGCTTCCGCGCCGCGTCCGGCCGTCTCATTAAACGTTAATCGTTCTTTCTAAAAATATTTCAGCCATTTCTGAGTAGAACAAAAAGCTTCCCTTGGTGTCACGTGACCATTACGGGCGCCCCGAAAAAATCTCAATGGTTGAAGAATAATTTCTTCTAGCTGCCCAGCTCACGTCACAGCCGTGGAGGGACACATTCAGTGACCGACACGCATGGCCAAGTACACTGACCCCCCCCAGGGCAGAACAAAAACAGGGCCCAGTCACTGACCCCAAGGAAGAGGTTTAGGTGCCCCAGTACGCTGCCTCCCAGGGGCAACTCTTTATGAGTTGTGATGTCAGCATAATGGGCCCCGACCCCGACCCCCTCATAACGATTTTATTTATTTATGAACACAGCCCCCAAAAATATCAACATTCAGACGCGACCCGGTCATGTGACCTACCCGCGGTTCTCTTTGTCTCGTTGGTTTTCCCGCCAATTTTTCGTCATCCAACTCACACTGCTCCAGAAGATCCAAGATGTCTTCCTCCTGAAAGCGAGAAACGAGAGATGAGCCCCCAAATATTTACTCCCCTGACCCCCACACAGCACAACCCACACTATTTACTCCCCCGATCCCCCCGCAGCACAACCCCAACTATTTACTCCCCCGATCCCCCCACAATTTACTCCCCCAACTATTTACTCCCCCGATCCCCCCACAATTTACTCCCCCGACCCCCACGCAGCACAACCCCAACTATTTACTCCCCCGATCCCCCCGCAGCACAACCCCAACTATTTACTCCCCCGATCCCCCCACAATTTACTCCCCCGATCCCCCCGCAGCACAACCCCAACTATTTACTCCCCCGACCCCCACGCAGGACGACCCCAACTATTTACTACCCCGACCCCCCCACAATTTACTCCCCCGACCCCCACGCAGGACGACCCCAACTATTTACTACCCCGATCCCCATGCAGGACGACCCCAACTATTTACTACCCCGACCCCCACCCCCCCGCAGCACAACCCCAACTAATTACTACCCCGACCCCCACGCAGCACAACCCCAACTATTTACTACCCCGACCCCCCCGCAGCACAACCCCAACTATTTACTACCCCGACCCCCCCGCAGCACAACCCCAACTATTTACTACCCCGACCCCCCCGCAGCACAACCCCAACTATTTACTAACCCGACCCCCACGCAGCACAACCCCAACTATTTACTACCCCGACCCCCACGCAGCACAACCCCAACTATTTACTACCCAGATCCCCATGCAGGACGACCCCAACTATTTACTACCCCGAACCCCCGCAGCACAACCCCAACTATTTACTACCCCGATCCCCCCACGCAGCACAACCCCGACTATTTACTACCCCGACCCCCACGCAGCACAACCCCAACTATTTACTACCCCGATCCCCACGCAGGACATTATCATTTATTAACACGAGGAGAACGACCCCGTATCGATTCCTGCACCAGTCTAAACCCCATGGCTTTGCAGCAATCCACGGTTCACCGAGCGGCCGTATAACGCCGGTAACATCAGCAGGAGGCAGCCGCATTGCCCCGAGTAACTGCTAAAAGCTGCCGGTTTAACTCTCAGGCGGACAATGAGACATCGGCGGCCTCAGCGTAACCCACGTTTCCGCGGCACGAGGCGGGAGACGGCGCTTGGTGACGCTCGGCGGGGGTCTCACGCCTTTCACACGCCTTTCACACGCAGTCATCACGCACAGCGATAAGCCCGTTACGCGATACGAGCTCCGCCACCGGAACGACCGACCGGAACAACCTCACCTCCGGCCGCTGGAATCTCTTGGGGTGAGGAGCTGCCCCCGAGGGCAGGAATAGCCAGGATACGAGGGGCGATTGCGTGTCCTGCCCGGCGGGCAGCGCTTAGAGGCGAAGCCACGGCGCAGAATCCACCCGCAGCTTCCCACCGAGACGCACCTTCATCCTTTTCAGAGGGTTATTAATCTCTCTCTGGAGGGAGGCGGCGCGTCCGGCGAGGAACGTCTGGAAGGCGGAGGCCAGAAGACCTTCATATTTCTCTAGAAGCAGCTTTTCATCCGGTGGGTAGATTCTCCTGGGGAGGAAAAACATTGTGCCAATGCAACGTGTGTGAAAATAACCACAGCACATCCCAAATCCTGGCAGGAGGCAGAAAGCAGAGAATGCAATGGAGCGTGTGACTCCCACCAAATAAACACGTCTGCATCCCGCAAACACGCACACGTCACACGCACAGGCACACACCACACACTGCATACACATCACACCTCGCACACCACATGCGCACACACATCACATGCATGGACACTGCATACACATCACACATACACATCACACACACATCACACACACACACTGCATACACATCACACGCGCGCATACTAAATACACATCACATGCGCACACACACCTCATACACATTACACGCGCACACACTGCATACACATCGCACGCGCACACACCTCGCACACTGCATACACATCGCACGCGCACACACCTCGCACACTGCATACACATTGCACACGCACACACCTCGCACACTGCATACACATCGCACGCGCACACACATCACACGCGCACACACCTCGCACATGGCATACAACAAATGAATCAGCGGCTCCCGGTCCTGCCCGGCGCGGCAGCCCCGGAGGGATGTTCAGTTTTTCACTAAACAGAAAACGGATAAACTGACTCAGGGCCAACGCAGGGAGCGTGTATTCTCCGGGGTTTTAGTGTTACCTGTAATTGCCCATGTGCCGGTTTTCATACTCTTCCCTGGAGATCTGTTTCCGCAGTTGTGCGAGTCTTTCCTTCTAAGAAAACCAAAAATAGAGATGCAGAGAGCAAAACATCAAGAGTTAATTCTGAGGGCAGAGAGCAGGACATGGGGGGTATCTGAGGGCAGAGAGCAGGACATGGGGGGTATCTGAGGGCAGAGAGCAGGACATGGGGGGTATCTGAGGGCAGAGAGCAGGACATGGAAGGGTATCTGAGGGCAGAGAGCAGGACATGGGGGGGTATCTGAGGGCAGAGAGCAGGACATGGGGGGTATCTGAGGGCAGAGAGCAGGACATGGAAGGGTATCTGAGGGCAGAGAGCAGGACATGGGGGGGTATCTGAGGGCAGAGAGCAGGACATGGAGGGGTATCTGAGGGCAGAAAGCAGCGTGTGGAGGGGTAAATCTGCGGGCAGAGAGCAGGACATGGAGGGGTATCTGAGGGCAGAGAGCAGGACATGGAGGGGTATCTGAGGGCAGAAAGCAGCGTGTGGAGGGGTAAATCTGCAGGCAGAGAGCAGGACATGGAGGGGGTAACAGGGTTTGTTTTTTTGCACTTTTCCCTTTTTTTACCAGCTCCTCTTTCCTCCGCTCCAGCGTGTGGCGCTGCCGCTCCCAGTCGCTGGATCCCGGGGACAGTCTCTTCATGGAGCCCTGGCCATAGAGTCTCTTCTGGGCTTCGGCTTTCTGTTTGGCTAAATTTTTCTTTTTATCACTCGCTCTGGGGGGGGGCGACGATAATCATGTTAAAGAGACAGACACACCATATCCAAACCCTATCAATAAATAATCGGCGATCAATAAACAATATCCGAAACCTATCAATAAATAATCAGAGATCAATAAACAATATCCGAAACCTATCAATAAATAATCAGAGATCAATAAACAATATCCGAAACCTATCAATAAATAATCGAAGATCTATAAACATTATCCGAAACCTATCAATAAATAATCAGAGATCAATAAACAATATCCGAAACCTATCAATAAATAATCGAAGATCTATAAACATTATCCGAAACCTATCAATAAATAATCAGAGATCAATAAACAATATCCGAAACCTATCAATAAATAATCAGAGATCGATAAACATTATCCGAAACCTATCAATAAATAATCAGAGATCGATAAACATTATCCGAAACCTATCAATCCGCTTACCGGATGTTGAGAAGTTTGAAGGCGTTCAGCAGGACCCCCTTCTTGATGTCGCGGTCGATCTTCTGGTCCGTCCCGAAGCTGGGGGCGCGATTAATCTACGGCCATAAAATGGATTTATTATACGGAGGCTCGGATCTCCGGGGTTATTCGTCCCACGTTATCAGTAATAAGTCCCGTCACCTCGGGTGGCGCGGCACGGATGGCGAGGAGGAACGGCCGGACTGGGGGACCAGATTTCTCCGACACCCAACGTATCCCGTTCATCACCGGCGAGCGCGAAGTACCGGGATAAACCGCAAGCGCCGCCTCTGCCTGCACGCTGATCTCGTTAATTTCACGTAAACAAGCAGCTAACGGCAGAAGGAGCGGCTGCCGGCATCTCACAGAACAACGTGGGGTGGAATTACCCGGCAGAAGGAACGATATTCCTGACCGGGGTGACTGGGCGGAGCGGTAATCCTGAGCGCGATGACATCACTCACGTGACATCGCGCACCCGGTCAGCACCAGACTGAGCCGAAAGCCACGGTTCCCAGCAATGACTTGTAGGAGGGCCCCGGCGGTTGGTTTCTGACAGGGAGCGGCTGCGCTGGGACCTCACCTCCAGGAGCCACGGCTTCAGCTTCCGGTCCAAAATAATGTCAAATCCCAAAACTTCGAAACAGACGCTTTCGCCGGTGGGATGCTGACCGGGGCGGCACATGCGGTACGCGTGGAGAACGTGCGGCTCGGATACAATCACCGTCTTTACCACTAAATCCTAAAGAAAAGGTCAGAGGGGAAATCCTGTTAATGGACCTGCACACCTTTACTGTGCAGCAATAACCCCCCAGCACTGTATACAGTAATATAACCCCCCAGCGCTGTATACAGTAATATAACCCCCCAGCGCTGTATACAGTAATATAACCCCCGGTGCTGTATACAGTAATATAACCCCCCAGCGCTGTATACAGTAATATAACCCCCAGCGCTGTATCCAGTAATATAACCCCCCAGCGCTGTATACAGTAATATAACCCCCAGCGCTGTATCCAGTAATATAACCCCCAGCGCTGCATACAGTAATATAACCCCCCCAGCGCTGTATACAGTAATATAACCCCCCAGCGCTGTATACAGTAATATACCCCCCAGCGCTGTATACAGTAATATACCCCCCAGAGCTGTATACAGTAATATACCCCCCAGAGCTGTATACAGTAATATAACCCCCAGCACTGTATACAGTAATATACCCCCCAGCGCTGTATACAGTAATATACCCCCAGCGCTGTATACAGTAATATAACCCCCCCAGCGCTGTATACAGTAATATAACCCCCCAGCGCTGTATACAGTAATATAGCCCCCCAGCGCTGTATACAGTAATATAACCCCCCAGCGCTGTATACAGTAATATAACCCCCAGCACTGTATACAGTAATATAACCCCCAGCACTGTATACAGTAATATACCCCCCAGCACTGTATACAGTAATATACCCCCCTCAGCGCTGTATACAGTAATATAACCCCCCAGCGCTGTATACAGTAATATAACCCCCAGCGCTGTATACAGTAATATAACCCCCAGCACTGTATACAGTAATATAACCCCCAGCACTGTATACAGTAATATAACCCCCAGCACTGTATACAGTAATATAACCCCCAGCACTGTATACAGTAATATACCCCCAGCGCTGTATACAGTAATATAACCCCCCCAGCGCTGTATACAGTAATATAACCCCCCAGCGCTGTATACAGTAATATAACCCCCAGCGCTGTATACAGTAATATAGCCCCCCAGCGCTGTATACAGTAATATAGTATATACAGAGTATATGTTTCAGGGCATCAGTCTCCGGCGGCTATTAAATAAAAGTATAAAACGTATCCTGCACTCTGCGACTTAAATACCAATCAGGTTCTTACAGAAATGTCGCTCCAGAACTTGGCCACGTCGTGGTCGTTGGATCTCAGGAATTCTGTGAACCATCGGATGGACCTCTTGCTGCCGCGGTTCTCCGTCTCGTCCCGCTCAAAGTTCTCGTTGTGTTTGTTGACGGAGTAGTTGGTCAGGTGCATGTACAGCTTGTCCTGGAAGGGAATAAATCAGACGCTGTCTGGGGAATCGCCGGAACGCGAGACGCTAAAACACAAAGTGCTTAACATATAACTGACAATTTATTTTGCAGCCGACTGTCAGCCAGAACCCCGGCGCGGCCACCATCACCCAACCGTTTAGTGTTTAGATTCAGTTATGGGGATGTGAGGCGCGTGAGCAGTAATGCGGGATATCAGCCGGTTCCGTGAAAACCAGATCCAGCTGTCACAGTGGGAGAAGATGCTCCGTATCACCATCCCTGGGGAATCTGGATGAAGAATATTTGCTGCCCCCCCCATGAGACACTTGAGGGGCACTCTGGATAGTTTTTGCCAGAAACATGCACTCTATGGCCAAAAGTATTGGGACACCTGACCGTTACACCAGCAGAGGTATAATAATATACATACATCACCCAGTGGGTGCGACTTCTGGGCTGGGTTCCGTATAGGGTTTATCTCAGGTGTCGTGGTTTTTACGGACTGTCCTCGTCGGTCACTCTCACTGCCAGAACATGAAACACGCTGCGTAGCCACGCGGCAGCACTCACCAGGTTGGACTCGCAGGGCGTGTGGTACGTCTCTGTGCCCATCCGAACGAGCCCGTCGTTATAGAGAAATATCCGGAGCGGGTCGCAGGAAGTCATCAGAACGTAGATGCGGAGGTCAAACTTGTAACCCTCCATCAGGAAGGGCTTGTCGATGTACTCCTGGACGATCAGGTGATCCTGCGCATGCAGCTTCTCCCCGCTCCGCGTCAGAGAGATTCTGTTGGAAATCGTACATTGGATTTACTCGGGTCTACACCCCCAGCAGTGGAACCTCGGACCCCCCGGGACGCTGCGCGTGTGTCATCTACTCGGCTCGCGCATGGAGTATGCTGGGTTACACAGGACCGGAGGAGATGTTCCCTGCTCTGCCATTCTCACAAATCTTGGCCACTCATAAACATAGCAAGTGCATGGCAGGCGTGTACGGTGCTCATCATCCCTGATCGAGACCCAAAGCAATATCACAGAGGTTATACACACAAAGTGGTTCTGGTGAAAAACTGCTCTTATCCCCATGGCAACCAACAGAATGATCCAATCCCCATGACAACATTCCATTGGTTTCTATGGCCATAAGACTCTGCACATACCCCAGCTGGTGGACACTAACTCAGGAAGGCGAGCGGGTGCTACGGGGCGACCAACGCCAACCACTCCACAACATGCAAGCTGTTAAACACGGATCGACTCCGTGGCTCACCCGTGGCCCATCGCACCATTCGCTGGTTTGATGATAAATGTTTTCTGTCTCCGCTTTTTCTTCAGCTCTTTGACGTAGTTCTGGAACTGGGTGTATTCGGCCGGAAATATCCAGGTTCGGGGAATGAAGCTATATTCCTGAGGCTGACACTTAATCATTCTGCACGAGGGAACACAGCAGCTTTAGGGTTAAACGTGTCGCCAAAACACCACTCACTGTGAACTCACAGAGCAGCGGCAATAACGACGGTTACGTGGGGGAGGGGGACACGTCACTGTCGAGGGGAGAAAGCGGATGTGGGGTGGATAGCGGTCTACAAGGGAGGGGTTAGCTGTCTGCATGTGGGGTGGTTAGTGGTCTACGAGGGAGGGGTTAGCTGTCAGTATGTGGGTGGTTAGCGGTCTACGAGGGAGGGGTTAGCTGTCCGCATGTGGGGTGGTTAGCGGTCTAAGAGGGAGGGGTTTGCTGTCCGCATGTGGGGTGGTTAGCGGTCTACGAGGGAGGGGTTAGCTGTCCGCATGTGGGTTGTTAGCGGTCTACGAGGGAGGGGTTAGCAGTCCGCATGTCAGGTCGATGGCTGTCGAGGGCCATTAGCATTGTTAGGAGGAACTTACTTGGTCATATTTCTCGCTAAGCAATCCTTCCTGCAGATCTCACCCATGCCGGGAAAATGGTTTATTCTCTAAAAAACAAAAACAAAAAACAGAAAATCAAATACTCTCCGGAGAATAAAGCGGGGAGATGCCCCACGCGGCCGACGCGCTTCGCTGTAACCGGAGGAGACAGCCATTGATTTTTTGTATGCCTTCACTGTATAAAAAGGGAGATACTGCAAAGACAGGCGGCTTTATCTAGAACACTGCTGTCGTTACACGCCACTAAGAAACATGTTCCACAGCATGTGCGGGGACGCCAACCAAGGCCGAGAAACACAGGAACCACCGGACAGACAGACAGGAAGCAGAAATATTATACACAGAACAGACACGCATACAGGAAACACAGGACAGACAGGAAGCAGAAATATTACACACAGAACAGAGACGCATACAGGAAACACGGGACAGACAGACAGGAAGCAGAAATATTACACACAGAACAGACAGGAAGCAGAAATATTACACACAGAACAGACACGCATACAGGAAACCCGGGACAGACAGACAGGTGAGACGCACACACCTGATAATTTCTGAGCTCGGCAATCTTCTCGTGTTGTACCGCGCAGTCACTCCAGATAAGGTTTGCGGTTTCATCCTCATCACGCGATTTCTCGAATGACATTTCTTCTACGACCACACGAACTGCCAGGAATTAGGGAGGACTTTACATTATTTGACATATAATAAAACATGTAGTCTATCTGCTCATACGGCAGAATACGTGTAATTCGGTAACTGTGACGGAAGCCTCCATCACTGGGACCACTGGAGAAGCCTTCTGTGACTACCCCCAGCAGTATCATCTCATCACTGGCTGAGGGGATTATCTCCAGCAGACAGCCAGGATCTGCCACCAGGGAGTGACCACCATTCTGTCCGTTTAATGTTGTATAAATCAGTCTCCCCCCTATTGTATTGTTAATCTCATTACTGCCCCTGTTGTCTCTGGGAGGCAGATTAAGGGGGCGGTTTGTGTCCCAATATCTTGTTTTTATGTTAATGTGCGTTTTGCTGGATATATCCAGCCCTGTGTGTGAGAAATAAATCAGTCTTCGTTTGGTTTTACCCGACACTGAGTCTCGGCGAGTGACTGGGGAACCGGGGAAAGTGTTGTCCCAGGCTAAGGGAGCACAAGACAGCGGAGATAGTCGGTGGGACGAGCCAGCTCCGTGACAGTAACCATCAGTCATAAAAAGCTAAGAAATCTCACACCTTCAACCTACCGATCTCATACTTGGTGGCTGCCACGTTGGCCGTGATAATCCCTTTCTTCTTCTTCCGCACTTTCCTCTTATTCGGTGACGGCGCGTACGGCAGGCCCGTGCTCAGGGGGAGGCCAGGCCGCGGCTGCCGATCTTCACGTGAAAAAGAAAAATAGAAAGTGTTACAGAAGTTCAGAGGGAACACAGGAGGCTCCAGAAAAGACATCAGACAAACTACCAGGTAAAGATGGCATGATGGGGTGGATGTGGCAGATTCTGTATCAGGGAGCGGGCAGGCCGCCGGTACCAGCTGGTGTCAGGGAGCAGGCAGGCCACCGGTACCAATTGGTGTCAGGGAGCGGGCAGGCCACCGGTACCAATTGGTGTCAGGGAGCAGGCAGGCCACCGGTAACAGCTGGAGAAATGCTGTCCTCATATCATCTCAAGGTGTTCAGAAACTGCTGCATCAGACGGGGTCCTTCACACACAAACAAAACCACTAATTAAATCAAAGAATACATTATAACATACAATACTTTCTTCATGAGTCCTGCACCAGTTATATAGTTAATTATTATATAGGAAGCAAATTAAAGACCAGACGGTTCATCGTTCTCGGCTTTGGTATGTCGGCCGCCTGTTACGCAATCAAGTTATTTATCTGGAGCTTTTACCTGTACTGCGTGTCCATCAAGGGCATTCAAGTTTTTGTGGAAGCGACTGTCTGCAGAGCATCGCAGCACCGAGGACATCACTCGGTGATGCATAACGTGAAGGGCCCCGAACCCGGCAAGCCGCTGCCTTCACTGCGATTGCTGGAATGGGGGCATTTCCAGCAGCTGACCGCTTGGTTTCACCCCGGCGCCTCAAAAAAAGCAGGCAGGAAACCCACGGACTGGCGCAAATTCAGAAAACTGCCCCATCGCCATAGCAACCAATGGAATAATCTTACAAACTGGACCAGTCCATTGATTGCTATGTTAATAAGGGCACTTTTCAGACATTGCACCAGAATCACTTTTTTTCCGCACCAGTCCCAATGAATTCAACAGACGGCATGGCTGAGTTCGGATCAGACTGCACGGCTGAGCCACTCGGACGGAACCCATTAACCGCATCGGCCGCGGCCTCCGTCCACACCGCCGGTCTTACCGTAATCTGCCAGAGGCCTGGGACTGGACCAGACACGCAGACCAACTCTGCCGAGTCCCAGAGGCACCTCGGGAGGCGAATTGCCAGTAATTCATTTCCGGAGCTGGAGGGGACGTGATCCACAAGCTCACATTAATTATGTTTTTATGACTGTTTCGCTAAAGAGACGGAATACGCGGAAAGCTGCAGATAATTCCCAACAAACATGTCCATCAACTGGAATGCAGCTTTCCTCCGGCAACTGGAGACATTTTGGATTACGGGACCCTCAGACGCTGGGAGATACGGGACCCTCAGACACTGGTATATACAGGACCCTTAGAGACTAGGAGATATGGGACCCTGAAACACTGGGAGATACAGAACCCTCAGACACTGGGAGATACGGGACCCTCAGACACTGGGAGATACGGGACCCTCAGACACTGGGAGATACGGGACCCTCAGACACTGGGAGATACGGGACCCTCAGACACTGGGAGATACGGGACCCTCAGACTAGTTACTGTCTCAATCAGAGCTAGACAAACGTGCCTAAAGGTCTCAGACGTGATGTGTAAACACAATAAGTTTGAGCTCTAAAACACAAATCCATCACCGCAGGAGGAAGATACAGAGCCGGGCAACATCTGCAGCAAAGCAGAAAAGGAGAGAAGCCAGCATCAGACACCAAACACAAATACCAGTAGACTCCGCCAGGACCGGCCTACACTCGGTGATAATACTTTTATTCACCCGACTCCCTCAATATCTTTTCCAATTCTTCATAAGTAAATGTGGTGACCCACGCTACCAGATATTCATCAGGAGCCGGAACACTACCCGATATCATTCAGGAGCCGGAACACAACCCAATATCATTCAGAACCCGGAACACAACCCAATATCATTCAGAACCCGGAACACAACCCAATATCATTCAGGAGCCGGAACACAACCCAATATCATTCAGAACCCGGAACACAACCCAATATCATTCAGAAGCCGGAACACAACCCAATATCATTCAGGAGCCGGAACACAACCCAATATCATTCAGGAGCCGGAACACAACCCAATATCATTCAGAACCCGGAACACAACCCAATATCATTCAGAAGCCGGAACACAACCCAATATCATTCAGGAGCCGGAACACAACCCAATATCATTCAGGAGCCGGAACACAACCCAATATCATTCAGGAGCCGGAACACAACCCAATATCATTCAGGAGCCGGAACACAACCCAATATCATTCAGAAGCCGGAACACAACCCAATATCATTCAGAAGCCGGAACACAACCCAATATCATTCAGAAGCCGGAACACAACCCAATATCATTCAGAAGCCGGAACACAACCCAATATCATTCAGAAGCCGGAACACAACCCGATATCATTCAGAAGCCGGAACACAACCCGATATCATTCAGAAGCCGGAACACAACCCGATATCATTCAGAAGCCGGAACACAACCCGATATCATTCAGAAGCCGGAACACAACCCGATATCATTCAGAAGCCGGAACACAACCCGATATCATTCAGGAGCCGGAACACAACCCGATATCATTCAGGAGCCGGAACAAAACCAGATATCATTCAGGAGCCGGAACACAACCCAATATCATTCAGGAGCCGGAACGCTACCCGATATCATTCAGGAGCCGGAACGCTACCCGATATCATTCAGGAGCCGGAACGCTACCCGATATCATTCAGGAGCCGGAACGCTACCCGATATCATTCAGGACCCGGAAAAAAAACAGATATCCATCAGGAGCCGGGACCTTTTATGGAAATCAGAAGATACTTTCGTGGAGCAGATGTCTCCCCTATTACTATTACCTCCCTGTAATAATCACTCCCCTCACTATTATCTCCTTGTAATAATCACTCCCCTCACTATTACCCCTGTAATAATCACTGCCCTCAATGTTACCTCCCTATAGTAATCACTCCCCTCACTATTACCCCTCTGTAACAATCACTCCTCTCACTATTACGCCTCTACAATAATCACTCCGTTTACTGTTACCTCCATGTAATAATCACTTCCCTCACTATTACCTCCCTGTAATAATCACTCCCCTCACTATTACCTCCATGTAATAATAACTCCCCTCACTATTACCTCCCTGTAATAATCACTGCCCTCACTGTTACCTCCCTATAGTAATCACTCCCCTCACTATTACCCCTCTATAATAATCACTGCCCTCACTATTACCGCCGTAATAATCACTGCCCTCAATGTTACCTCCCTATAGTAATCACTCTCCTCACTATTACCCCTCTGTAATAATCACTCCCCTCACTATTACCTTCCTATAGTAATCACCCCCCTCACTATTACCCCTCTGTAATCACTCCGCTCATTACCTCCCTGTGATAATCACTCCCTCTGCCCCTCACTATTACCCCCGGAATGATCTGCCCCTCAGTATTAACTCTTATAATTATTTACCCCTCACTATTACCCGCTGGAATGATCCACCCCTCACTATTACCCCCGGAATAATCTGCCCTTCACTATTACCTCCTGGAATGATCACTCCCTCTGCCCCAGGACATCGGACAGCGCAGTTTGCGGCATAGATGGGCCGAACCAACGCGGCCGGACAGGAGTGTCCTTCCGAGGTGCTGAGCTCATAGCCGGGCCGAGCCATTCCCAGGGAGGGGTGGGGGTGCATCGGACAGACTCGCTGACTGACGGTGAGCGCATTGATCATAGAAGGGGCTGCAGCTAGGCGCGGCCGACACCCCCTCCCGCTGCGCCCACATGGTTCGCTCTCACACTCACCGCTGCTTCTACTGGAACGCAAACATAGGCTATGGCAACGGGTGTGTGACACGGGATCCTAGCAACGGGGGCGTGGCAAAAGACCGTAGCAACGGGAGACAGGAAAAATACCTTAGCAACGAGAGACAGCATCGTATGGCCAACTTGGGAGGACTGGATCGGGATAGGAGGCCAAGGAAGACATGTTCAGGAAGAGGGGATCAGGATGACAGGCTTAAGATGAGAGGCCCAGGAGGACAGACTCAGGATAAAGGGCCTGGGAGGACAGACTCAGGATGAAGGGCTTGGGGGGACAGACTCAAAATAAAGGGCCCGGGAGGACAGACTCAGGATAAAAGGCCCGGAGGACAGACTCAGGATAAAGGGCTCGTGGGGGTGGGGGCAGACTCAGGGTAAAAGGGCCCGGGGAGTACAGACTCGGGATAAAAGGGCCCGGGGAGGGCAGACTCGGCATAAAGGGCTCAGGGGGGACAGGCTCGGGATAAAGGGCTCGGGGGAGACAGGCTTGGGATAAAGTGCTCAGGGGGGACAGGCTCCGGATAAAGGGCTCGGGGTAGACAGGATCGGGATAAAGGGCTCGGGGGGGACAGGCTCCGGATAAAGGTCTTGGGGGGGGCAGACTCCGGATAAAGGCCTCGGGGGGGGGGGGACAGGCTCCGGATAAAGGGCTTGGGGGGGCAGGCTCCGGATACAGGGCTCAAGGGGGACAGGCTCCGGATAAAGGGCTTGTGACAGCCCCGGGTTAATCAATGCCGTTTGTTGTAGTGGTTGCGACCATCCGGGGTTAAAATGTGTGGATTTATGTACTTTCCCCATATATGTGGTGTTTATTTGTGTATACTGTGTTTTCCTTCATGTCCTGCCCCCAGACTTTTAACCCTATATAACCCGGACACCATCGGCCCGACCACGGCACTATAATATGGATATACCCCACGGGTGGTGGGGGTGCTGACCAGGGGTCGTCCGGGGAGGGAGCCACCTGTGGATTCCAGGCTGAAGGGACTTCCAGGAGAGCGGGGGTTAGCCGGCGCAGTTGGGGAACCGCGCCCAGCTACCTTGTGGCTCTTCCAGGCAGAACTTTGAACTGCTGCCGCTCAGGGTCCCTGCGACCGATCGCGGCATTTTTTGAACAGAATATCCTCAGAATCCCAAGCTATCCATCGGTAACCCCGAAAACGACAGTTCAAGGGTGTACGGACATTGCGGGGCTCGGTGGCCTAAGTGTGGTGTCTGGACTGGGTGGGGCTGTGTGGACATGGTTTATGACCTTTTTCCTGTGTTGGACTGTATATAATCCTGTGTGTTTCCCAAATAAAGAGTCCCTGTTTTACCTCACTACGAGGCTCGTCTTGTTATTGAGGTAAGCCTCGGCGCTGCCCTTATCAGGGTGGTAGAGCTCTGTATTGCTATACTTCTGTATACTACAGCGCCGCCGAGGTTCCCGAAGAGCTGTGTCCTCTGCTATGATCACCTATTGTCCTTTTCAGCACGCTGGTTCTGTCTGGCGCTGAAGGCAAGACAGAAAAGCAACGTTCGGTGGGTGTACCCAGTCAGGGTACGGGTCGGTCCCGTCACAGGGCTCAGGGGGAAAGGCTCCGGATAAAGGGCTCGGGGGAGAGGCTCCGGTTAAAGGGCTCGGGGGGGGAGGCTCGGGGGAAAGGCTTTGGATTTGGTGGGGAACTTTGTGTATGTCTGTGCCAATAGTAAACAAAAATAGGATAGAAAGAGAAAAGACCTCTCAGCCCGGAATTAAATTGCAATAACGCAAGACTGGTGCGAACGTAACTGATACAATAAAAAACATTTTAATACCATGACGGCACCTCCATAAAACACTTTTACAGTGTGTTCCATGTGGGCCCAGCTCCCTCGCAGAAGGGATTGCCGCAGGACCCGGTTGTTTTGCTGCTTTGTGGGATAGGTGAGAGGTATGGACCAGTCAGAATGCCGGGGGCCCTGGAGCAATTGGGGGTTTTTCTTCGCTTTTGGCTCTGGCCAATCCGCATTTACAATCGTCATATAAGCTCGCTTGCGCCAGATACAGAAGAGACTGTCCGATACAGTCAGATAGAGTTACACCGAGACTCAGTGTCAGTCTGGCTGTACCACCGTCAGCTCATCTACCACACCGCCAGTAGTGTAAGAGTACCGCTGGTACTACTAGTGCGGAAAACTAACTACTAAAAGTTCATTTTATTGTCCAACTGGGACTGTAGCAGGAGGCTAAGTGATTATTTTTAGGGTCTTGTGCTGGTGCTTTGGTGGGACCAAAGACAAAGATTGCTTGTAAACTATTCTATGGTATGAACCGACATCTGCGTACACACCACAGTGCAGCTTTGTTTTAGGGGATAACTGGCGGCACTATGCCAACAGCAAACAGCCGCCACCAGCAGCAGCATCAGCGTCCAAATATATCCATTCAACTCCATGGTGAGCATTTGGCAGCTTTCAGTGATAGGAATGGGACTGGTGAGGACTGACGGGGCACTAAACATGGCCAAAGCAGTTAAAGATAGGGACTTTGTGGGTTTTCATCATGCGGCACTTATACTGCTTCTAGTTGTAAGGGCTATGCAGGCCGTCCAAACTCATTAAAGGTTTCCGTAAGAAGGCAAGCTAGCAGCTAAGGAAGGAGTAGGAGAAAGCAAGTCTGAATGTGGCAGGTAGTGGTAGTCCTGCACTTTAGGCCAGGTCATCGCCCTACTTACCTACCTGATCCAGAAAATGAATGACTCCCAGGAATACAATGAGGTGTTCCTGGGAAAAAGATTCAACCTGGAGGTTCAAAGACTGATCGGGAGGCTGGCACATCACACGGAAGCCATCATGGACACTCCAGTATGCATGCTGCCCACCCGCTGTAACCCAAGGGTAACGGGCAAGTTGGCCCTTAAATAATAATTTTAAATGTTGGAAGGACGTGCTAGCACATGAGGCGTGAGATGCGCACAAAAGGGGCATGCTCAGTGAAGGAGAAACTCGGAGCTGTAAATGGAAACTACTAGCGGCACCAACCAAATGTCCAACTCCCAATCTCTCGCACCACCTGGTGGACGGACGGCTTTCGTGAATCTACTCTAATGAGGTTACCCAGCACTCAATATTCAAACTCAGGTTCTAGTGCTTCTGCTCTATCCCGTTCCTTTCTCATAACTCAATACATTTCATTAGAAGGGTAACCTTCTCGCCCGTGTATTTATCTTTTGACGACCAGGCGCTCCACTTTTTTTTTATATTTTTGTGCATCTCTGCAGGTTCTGACCAAACCTAAAGGGTTAACACCCCCCACACACACACACACACCACAGAAACCTCATTAATGGTGTCCGGAGAAGGCTTTAAATTGATTTTGTCTCTTTTACGTTAAAATGCAGACTGTCCCACTGATTCAGCTCTTTGGCAAGAAATACAGCCACGAACAATTAGATGGGACTCGCCCGTCGCGGGGTGTTCTGACGTGGAGCCGGGTTGGGCAGCGTGTGGCGCGACGGAACCCCAATTTTTATGCCCTGGGTGTTCTTTGAATGGCCTTTCCTGGGCTTGAATTTTTGCGATATTAATGGTAGGGTGCTGTGAGTGTAAGTGCTGCTGGTGGTGCTGCGAGTGCGAGTGCTCCGTGACCATAAGTAGAAGCACCAGCAGGAAGAACATCAGTTGAAATACCTGTAATCTTGTGAAAGGAGCTTAACCGAGAAGAACTGCTTCCCAGCGCCACGTCGCAGCTGGATATTGTTAGGGATATTAATGAGACAAAATAAGCAAAACCAATATTTCGTCATACACACAAAATAACGACGCTACCAAATATTGTAGTACCACATCCACAATATTCATTTAAGGAGATACCCTATATTTTATCTCCGATCCTAAATTCTTTCAGATCGCCGAAAATTATAATTCAAATTAGATAGATATCGCCACGATAGTCAATAAAATATTATTTATTGTAAACACAATTTATAAAATATCTATATGAGTCACACAGTGCATAATATAAAACACAAAATTCTTAAAACATGTCAAAAATAAATCAATTCAAATACAGTATATTATCGATAGTTATCAATATGAATCGTTATTTTATGAGTCTAACACACAATTAATTTCCAGTCCACTCAGCAACCAAAAATTGATAATAATCAGGGCAGTAATAAAGATATCACTATCTCTCTTATATTAGTTCAACTAATATGACAAATTAAAAATCATTTGTTTGTGTCTAAGAGTATTAGTGAAGTTCCTAATAGATGCAAATAATGTCAAACTTCGTCTATAGGTAAAAATACCTTTTCATTATTGTTATTATCACGGGTTATAAGCTGCAGTCTCACAAGCCGTCATATACAATAATGCAATATACTATTTCCCAGAAACAGGGAATTCTATACGAAGAAGACACAATTCATCTCTATTCAGAATAATAAAACAATTATATTTACCACCACTTGTTGCTGTGGTCCAACTGGTCCTTGTAGAAATTAATCCAGGTTCATTGTCAAGAAATTAAGTAGGCAAGAATATAACTTTCTACAAATTATATAGGTTAGGACTCAAAGTAACTCCAAGAGTGAAATATGGTGCCAGAATCTTAAGATTCCAATTCTCTGGGGTAAATTTGGTGAATAAGTCCGTCAGGGTCTGTCCATTTCAGGGTGCAATCTTTTTTTTTTCTTTTCTTATTAAAGACATAAGCTTTTAAAGACAGGGCTTATTATCATAGCATCCACCTTTTGATTGGAATTCTCCAATCATAACGGTGGATTTTACCCATTATAATTAGGATTTTTACTCATATTTACACCGTTGTAATTTCTTAATTTACCTGTGAGAGACGCTCTGGTCTAATAATTAACTTAAAACCATTACATATGTGTTTGGAATTTATCCTTGGTCACCCTAATCGCCAAATGTTACTTCCTAGATAGTAACTCAGGTCTTGTAGTCTTACGACGTATCCCCCATTCCAAGTTACATTTCTAAAGATATGCAGCGTCTACTCCTTAACTTTCTCATGGAAGATAACATTAATTGTATCATATATACGCTGAAACATCTATATACATGAATACTCCTTTGTTCTCAATTATAGAGGGAACAAGGACAAAAAGAAATCATCACTATATGATTAAGTAAAATAAAATGGATCTGACTCCATTTTGTGTTCATGTAAAATACAGAATATGTGGAATACATGTTTTCTATCATAAAATATCTGACAATATCTAAATATTCATCCAAAGCAACAGCTTCCGAAGACCGTTTATCCGGCGAACGCCATCACGGAACCAGCGTCTGCACCCAAAACCCAAGCCCGCTGAGCCGGGAGCGTCCTACCCCGTAAGCAGATCGTCTGGCAACGTGCGGCCTTCACGGGACTAAACAATACATTTCGTAGTTTAACCCCTTAACGACAATTGCCGGTCCTGGCACGACACGGAAAAGCATGTGCTTTACGACAATTGACGTGCCAGGACCGGCACGTCTTTAAACAGGTGCAGAAAGCGATCTGTTTTCGCTTTCTGCACCCAAAAAACGTTGCTGAATGCCTCGACCTCGAGGCATTCAGCAACGCCGCGATCGGAACGAAGGGGCCATCTCTGGCCCCTCCACGGGGCGTCAACATCCGCCATACTTTGTATGGCGGCGGACGCCCGTTTTAAAAGCGTTTAGGAGGCGATCGACGATCGCCTCCTAAACCTAAATGGTGTCGCTGGAAAGCCTCGATCAGGAGGCATCCAGCGACACCAAACACTTACCTTTCGATGGGCTGTGACCGCTCCGGAGAGCGGTCACAGCCGCAGCTGCTGATGATCTTCGCCATCAAGCAAGATGGCCGCTGCCCTGTAACAGGAACCAACAAATTTTAAAAGTTCGCTAGATGGTCCAGACCATCTAGAGAACTTTGGCTCCACTTGCAGGTTGAATACAGGTACTGCATTCACCATGCAAGTCAATGGAACCCAGCTTTCTAATCACAGTGTGATTAGTAAAAATAAATTAAAAAATAAAATAAAATTAATAATAATTAGAAAAAAAATAGTAAAAAACTAGTAAAATGTAAAAATCATTTCCCACTGATGTCACTATCAGGGGAACCTCCAAGTTGAAAAAAAATGTTAAATTTTTTTTTTTAAAAAGACAAAAAAAAAATATATATATATAAAAAATATATTTTTGTGAGCAAGTCCTAAAATTAGCATATTAGCTTAAAACAATTCTCGCATGGAAAGAGTTAAAATACTGGCATATTAAATGCCCGTGGGGTGTCTACTTTTAAAAAAGGTATGATTTGATGGGGTAAATTGAATTGGCCAGGTTCAACAACGTCCCAATTAACACCGGGGGAAGGATGGCCACACACCTAATTTCCAATTAGAAAAATGCACACGTACCAAATGTGGCCTTTTAGTTCCCACAAAAATGACAAACCCATGCATGTGGGGTATCACTGTACTCAGGAGATGTTGCTGAACACATTATGGGGTGTCGTGTGACAGCGGCATATACCAGGAGCTGTAAATTCATACATAAAGTAGGTGTGTGTGGGAAAAATACACACACAAAAATACTACTGCAAACTTTGAAAACATGCTGGTGGTAAAATGTGTGCATGCAAAGAGTTAAAATACCCTGTGGTGTCTAGTTTTGAAAAATATATGGTTTTGTTGGGCACACTGAAATGGCCCGGCTCAAAGATGTACCAAATAGGGCATGGGCAGTGGATCCCCAAATGCCAAAGTTCAACATTGAAAAATGCGCATGCCCCAAATGTGGCCCTTTTGCCCCCAAACGGCCAGGCAAAATCATTCATGTGAGGTATCGCTGTACTCAGGAGATGTTGCTGAACACATATTGGGGTGTTTTGTGATAGTGACATATACGAGAACTTTTTAATTCATACCTGAAGTAAAATGTGTGTGGAAAACCAAATGCAAAAAATGACTACCACAAAGTTTGACAAAGACTGGTGGTAGATATGGTGCATGGAAAGAGTTAAAATACTAGCATTTGAAATACCCTGGGGTGTCTAGTTTTCAAAAATATATGGGTTTATTGGGCACACTGAAATGGCCCGACTCAAAGATGTACCAAATAGGGCATAGGCAGTGGATCCCCAAATGCCAAAGTTCAACATTGAAAAATGCGCATGCCCCAAATGTGGCCCTTTTGCCCCCAAACAGCCAGGCAAAATCATTCATGTGAGGTATCGCTGTACTCAGGAGATGTTGCTGAACACATATTGGGGTGTTTTGTGATAGTGACATAAACGAGAACCTTTTAATTCATACCTGAAGTAAAATGTGTGTGACAAAACAAATGCAAAAAAATGACTACCACAAAGTTTGACAAAAACTGGTGGTAGATATGGTGCATGGAAATAGTTAAAATACTAGCATTTGGAATACCCTGGGCTGTCTAGTTTTCAAAAATATATGATTTGATGGGGTAAATTGCATTGGCCGGGTTCAAAGATACCCGAAATGGCACATGGGGGGAAGAATTACCAGATTTGGAAAAAATGGCTTTGAAATAGCAAAACGCTACCTGTACTTATTGCCCCATAATGTGTAGAAAAAAGCAAAAAAACATAAAAACATTGGGTATTTCTAAACTCAGGACAAATAGTAGAATCTATTTAGCAGGTTTTTTCATTACCTTTTATAGATGAGTAAAAGATTTTTCAACTAAAAGTTAGAAACAGTCATTTTTTTCTAAATTTTTCACCATATTTTATACTTTTTTTAGTAGTAAATAATATGATACAATCAAAACAATGTCATCTAAAGAAAGCCCTTCTTGTCCTGAAAAAAACAAAATCTAATGTGTGTGGGTTCAGTAAACGGGAAAGAAGAAAATTACAGCTAAACACAAGCAGCGCAGAAATGTTAAAAAGGCCATTGTCACGAAGGGTACAAAAAGTAAAATCAGCCTTTGTCACGAAGGGGTTAAGGCTAATCAATCGCATGCGAGGACACGGACGCATCACGCGCCAACGCCACGGGGTGTAAAACCACGGCGGGATACGGAGACACTCGGGAGCTGGTGATTTGCATGGGATCTTACTCATTATGCAAATGAGATCCACTAAAGGAATCCAACCTAAGGACTGGATGTTTATATGAGGGAGTGAGGGATCCAGTATGTGGCATCACTGGGATCCACACAAAACAAACTAGAGATCCATTTTGTAAGATTAGGGACCATTTACATGGGGGGGTGTCGCCTAAGCGTACCAAGGAGATCTAATTATAGGGACTGGGGTGGTGCTACATATAAGAATCTGAAGTAGCTGTTTAGGGCCCCCAGTGGTCTAAAGGGCCCCTACAGGTTGAATAGGCGACACGGAGTGATAACCATTCCTTAGTAAATGAGAATTTAGTATTTTTTTTTCGTGGGGTTAGGATTATTATTATTAATTGTTTTATATAGCGCCATCAAATTCCGTAGCGCTGTACAACAGGTAGATAGGACACAACAAGTAGTATGTAACATAACAAATTGACTAACAGAGACAACAGGTGAGGAGGGCCCGACTCAAAGGAGCTTAGTCTAGAAATCTTTATCTTAGGGCCCCTATAACCCTTAACGCACCCCTGTGCAGGAAAACATGAGAGAGGAAATTTTTGAAGGATCCGATAAAGTGAAGCGGGATCCATGCCGTGGAGGGATCCATGCCGTGGAAGGATCCAGTGACGGGAGCAATGTACTCGCGGTACAGCTTTGAACTTTATTGTATCAGCCTGGAGTCTGCGTTGTTTCATTCGCAGCTGGCGACTGGAGAGCGACCCCCAAAACCTTAACACTGAGGAACCCTGATATCTGCTGCGTGCTTTACCAACATACTCCCCGCCAGCAGGTCGGCCCCATCCGACCCCTGTCTAGTCACCCGTTTCTCCTGCTGTAACGACTCAAACCTTATTCAGTCGTTGGTCTCGTCTTAGATTCAGAAGCCTTATGTCTATCCCATGCAAGTTTAATCCCCTCACTGTATTACCCTCTACCACTTCCGCTGGGAGACTGTTCCACTTATTTACCACTCTCTCAGTAAAGTAAAACTTCCTTTAGATTTAGGTTTTAAGGAAATGTGGGCCCCACCAGGATTACTTTTCGTTCTACAACCTGAGAATCTGCGCATTACCCCGGCACCCTGACACTGGGGTATAATCTCTGTGAGGGGGTTAAATCCCCCGAGACACTGCTCGGAGGGTTCCGGGTCGGGACTGTAACTCCTGGGAGACCGGGACGTCCCGCTGCTCCGGAAGCAGACTGCACGTGACAGTGGTTTGGGATCTGTTGACAGGATCTCGTTTATTGATCGACAGGGGAAGAGAGGGGCTCTAGTGACAGTGGACGGGTCCTGTCTCTTGTGGCCCCGCCCTTCGGTCGTCGCGAGCGCAGGGATCGCGCGTCACTTCCGGTGCAGTCGGAGACTCTGAGAGACGGATCCGGCCGCGAGCAGCGAAACGATATGGGGAACGCGGCCACCGCCAAGAAGGGCAACGAGATCGAGAGCGGTGAGTGCGGGGGATCTCGGGCTGGGAGTGTCTGTTTGGGGTCGGTCTCGGTGGGAGTCTGTCTAATTGGGTGCGGGGGTCTGTGTGGGGTCAAGGCAGTTGGGGGGGTCTATGTGGGGTCAGGGTAGCTGGGATGGCGTCTGTGTGGGGTCAGGGCAGTTGGGGGGGTCTATGTAGGGTCAGGGTCGCTGGGATCTGTCCTGGTTAGCTGAGGGTCAGAATAGCTGGGGGCCGGTCTACTCTGGGGCAGGGGCAGCTTGGGGGTTTGTCTCTTCTGGGGTAGGGGCAGCAGAGGGGCCTGTCTCTTCCGGGGTAGGGGCAGCAGAGGGGCCTGTCTCTTCCGGGGTAGGGGCAGCAGAGGGGCCTGTCTCTTCCGGGGTAGGGGCAGCAGAGGGGCCCGTCTCTTTCGGGGTAGTCTAGTCGTCGT